>BLSH010080519.1:54563-70764 GCA_018402905.1 Glandirana rugosa
ATGTCGTCATGTAATATACACCATTATTTAACCATCACCGAAGGCTCACTCGTTGTTTCGTTTAATTCTCCCCCCCCCCTCTCTCCCCTTCTCCAGTGGATGTTTGTTTGTTTGTTTTCCCCCCCCCCCCCCCCGCCTCTTAATTTGCTTTGTTGCTCACTCGGAAGCCACTACCAATTTATTACCACATATAATGTACTGCTGTAATGAAGGTATGAAAACGGATGGTAGGTCTAAGTATTGCCCCTGCACTAGCGGATGCAGTGTATGGGCAATGCCCCATTTATAAGCTTTTATGGTTTACTCCCCATTGTTCAATCAGCGATATTAGTTCAGCATAAGTTGGTGATGGACCCTCGGCTGAGGGTCACACACTGGATGTTTTTTCAATTTGTAATAATGGTACTGACTATACGGTATAGGGTTGAGATTCTGCCCCTGAATAGGTTAAAGGTATGACTTGTTTCAGTGATGGCTAATATGTGTAACATTATATCTTGGAATGTACGGGGTTTAGGGTTCCCACAGAAAAGATCCCAAGTGATGACTACTCTGATGCAATCCAACTTGCATATAATATGCCTCCAAGAGACCCATTTACTGCCCGAAAATGAGCACCATCTGGCTAAACCCTGGCTACAGTGGACAGCCCACTCCTGCCACAGTTCACACTCCAGAGGGGTCTCTATTTTGGTGCACAGGTCTATTCCATGGGAACCCCTGGCTGTTAAGAAAGATGCTCTTGGCCGATATATATTTGTCAGATCGCAGATACATTCACTCCCTTTTGTGCTACTAGGAGTTTACAATCCTCCCCCGGCTAACCTACAGGTGCTGAAGGAGGCAATGTTATTTACTGCGCTCTACCCGGGGGGCTTTGTCCTGTGTTTGGGGGACTTCAATCTATTACTGGATCCCCTCAGGGACAGACATGGTGAACCCCTTGCGACGCAACCTGCTGCCCAGTCATCCCTCAGTCGATTGGTGACTGAATTTGGGTGGTATGAACAGTGGCCACACTTTAACCCGCATACCAGAGCTTTTTCGTGGTCGATCCCAGCCAGGGGGACCCTCTTGAGAATTGACCTGGCCTTTGGCAATGACAAAATCCTCCCTAGGGTCTCCTCTATAGCCTATATGCCCAGAGGGGTATCTGACCATTGCCCATTGGTACTTACTTTGGATATTGGCTATACCGGACTCCGGAGAGCTTGGAAGGTGCAAACTTTCTGGCTATCACTCATTGGGGAGAACAATAGGATCCCAGATCAATTACAGGCTTTCTTAGAAGCTCATGGACCAAATAGAGATGCGATGTTCTGGGATGCTTTGAAAGCATTCCTCAGGGGAACATTAAAATCCACTATCGCTTACTAAAAAACAAAACAAAAGGAAGGCGCACGCACCTAGTGCATTACCATAAAAAGTTTTAATGGAAATGAAAAAGTTAAAAGTGAATGCTCACAAAAATGGCGTCACAGAGCCATGACAAGACGATACAAGTGGGAAAAAAGCACAAGGTGGGATATCAGCTGGTGCGTTTCGGGGGAGCACCCCCTTCCTCAGAGTTGTGCTAATCTGGACTGCCAGACCGAGCAATATATATGAATGAAAAAATGACCAAGAATGACTGGTGGTTCAATCAATTTGCCAATTGGCCATTTAACAACCAAATAATCAATTAATTAACTAATTAATTTGGGTGAGTACACAAGAACACCCAAGGACACAAAAAATATATATATATTTTCATACGGTGGGTACAAACACCTTGTGCAGCCATTTAATTAACAATTGCCTTGTGACCCAAGATTTTACATTGGCCCTCCACGACAGGCAACCTGGCCTTGTTCACATTCTGTTCCCTGAATGCATGAGGAGTCTGGGAATGGAACACCAGTAGTGGCTTAATCTTCAGATTGGCGCGTGTGTTCGCACCCAGCAAAAGGGTCAATCTGCCTTTCGTGGGCTTGTGCCCTGGCAGTGCCTTTTCCTCCTGCGTGATATAGGTTCTGTTCAGCATCTTCTTCCAGAAGAGCCCTGTTTCATCACAGTTGAAAACTTGTTGAGTGCTCTATCCTTCTATCTTCATTAATTCAGCATATTCTATCTTGTAGGCTTCTGTAGCGGCCTTGTCAGAACTGGAAGCCTCACCATGTCTTGTCACACCGTGGATGTCACTTCTTTTGTGGATTTTTTCAAACCACCCTCTACTGGCTTTAAATTCTTCACTTGCTGCACTTGTAGAGGGTTTTCATTTTTTTGCATTAAATCACTGTGCAATGTCCTGGCTTTTTCACAGCTTCACTAACGCAGTTTCTCATTCAACCACACTAACAAAAGTTTTTCCACCTCTTCCAGCATGTCCAGCACATCCTTACTCCTTTTGCCACATCAGCTCCTTTGATGGCAGCTTTGTTCTTCAAAATAGTCGAGATTGTTGACTTCGCCGTCTTGTACTCCGAGGCCAGATCAGTCATGCTTTTCTATAATTTCCTTCTTCAGCTCTATGGTTATTTTCTTCACAACCTTATTCTTAGAATTCCTGCTGTGCATATACTTGTCACCTTTATTACCACTCTGCACTTTCTTTTTACCACCATGCTTGCTCTGCACATTCTTGTCGCCTTTATTACCACTCTGCACATTCTTGTCACCTTCATTACTGCTCTGCACTTTCTTGTCACCTACATTACCGCTCTGCACTTTCTTCTTACCACCATGCTTGCTTTTAATTTTCTTTGGAGCCATACTAGATGTCCAGTACAGTACAGTATGTGATAAAAAGCACACAAAAACTGTACAGAGATTGTGCATAGGATACACTGTACAGTACAGTACTGTACAGTATGTGCTAAAAAGCACACCAAAAAGCTTCAAAATACTGTAAGTGTCTTACAGTACACTCACAGTACACTTACAGTACTCTTCTTTGTACTCCGAGGCCAGATCAGTCACACGAATACTACAGTCATGCTTTTCTATCATTTCCTTCTTCAGCTCTATGGTTATTTTCTTCACAACCTTATTCTTAGAATTCCTGCTGTGCATATACTTGTCAGCTTTATTACCACTGTTTTACCACCATGCTTGCTCTGCACATTCTTGTCACCTTCATTACCACTCTGCACATTCTTGTCACCTGCATCTCCGCTCTACACATTCTTGTCACCTTCATTACCACTCTGCACTTTCTTGTCACCTTCATTACCGCTCTGCACTTTCTTGTCACCTGCATTACCGCTCTGCACTTTCTTGTCACCTTCATTATCGCTCTGCACTTCCTTCTTACCACCATGCTTGCTCTTAATTTTCTTTGGAGCCATACTAGATGTCTGATACAGTACAGTATGTGATAAAAAGCACACAAAAAGCTGTACAGCAATTGTGCACAGGGATATACTGTACAGTATGTGCTCAAAAGCACACCAAAAAAGCTTCAAAATACTGTGTCTTACAGTACACTCACAGTACACTTACAGTACTCTTCTTTGTGACCGCGATCCACCTACAGGAAGTCATAACCACATGTCAGAGCAGGGAAGATGGCCGCGGCTCGTGTTCGTGAACCGAAGGGGAGTCCATGTACTGAAGCAAATTTTTATGAGCTTTTCTGTTTGCGAACCGAGTTCGTGAACAGAAGCATTCGTGAACCGAAGTATCACTGTAGTATACTGTGCAAAATAGTGAACAATTACTGTGCAAATATCAGATAAAAAATGCATCAGTGATATACTATTAATTGAGTACATAAAGTGAAAATAAATCCATAAAAGTGCATCAATAGTCCATACAATAAAGTGCAAAGTGAATGATCAGAAGCCCTTGAATGCATATATAGTGCATGGAATGACAAGTCCATTCAGGATGTCAGAATATAGACACATCCATAAGGTAATATAGGTGACCTTGTAATCCTCCACCAGTGCAAAGGCCAAAGGTCCTACTCACCAGATCCAATTGATCTCCATTACAGAGATCAAAAGCGCATAGGAATCTGTAGGTGTCCAGCCGGTCTCAAGGTGGGTCTACACCGTAAGGAGAAAGGTGGAAGGTCCAGCCAACTCGTAGATAAAATTTTAATCAAGAGGCTCCCATAGTGAAAAACCAATTGTCCGTTTATTATAAAAACTTTAAAAATGAGTGGGTACAAGCAAGGAAGCAGGGGACGCTCACTGCGCTCCTCCTGCGTTCCACAGAGTGGAAGTGACGTTCCGTGTCACGTTACCCAACAGCGTTTTGTCAGGCGTGCTGACATCATCAGGTGACCCTGAATGCACTTGAAATAAGATTAGAGTTTTTTTGGATAAATTCTGGTGTCTGTTTTGCAGACTTTGGATAGAAGTAACAGGTACTATTGATTAAAGAAAAAAACAAACTGGTATGGCGCCTCTGTAGTGTGTTTACTGTAAGTATAATTTTTTAGCTGCCCCTTTAAATGTGAGTAGCACACTGAATTGGTTATAAAAAAAATTGCAAAGTCAATGGCACTATATACTCTTTAAATTAAAACATTTAGACATAGCAGTGATAATAGTTGCTATGCATTGCGTTCAAGTGAACAGTAATCCTTTGTGTGAACTTGTGTGAATTATATACCCAACAAAAAATAAACTATAAACATATAATTGTTAACAAGTGTCCATATTGCGTGGTTTCTTCCGCATATCCTATAAACCTGTATACAGGCAGTCCCCGAATTACGAATGACTCCTACTTACGAACCAAGCCGAGCAGCGCCAGACACATCCCTCAGTGCTGTATAGCATATCCACAAGAGCCCCAAATAACACAACTGCACACTGAGTGCCTGTTCACATATGTCCGGTGTAAAGGGAGTGCGGATTCAGTGTGAATTGAAAAAGTGTCCTGTCCAGTGAGGTCGGCTCAGGTGAAAATTCAGGTCCATTGACTTCTATGAGAACCCTTCTAAATTGCACGTCATTCAGTTGTGAACAGGATACAATCCTGACCTGATACTGATACAAACCTGATCTGATCAAAAACTGACCTGATACTGATACAATCCTGATCTGATCCTGATCAAAAACTGACCTGAAATGCTGTGAAAACCGAGTTTCAATTCGCAACAACACACATGTGTGAACCCAGCTTCAGCAGTGCCAGGCACATCCCACATCACTGCACAGGTTGAAGTTACATTTACAAATGAACAGTTCCGACTTACAAACAAATTTGATTTAAGAACAAACCTACAGTCCCTAACCCGTTCCTAACTCGGGGACTGCCTGTAATGGATAAGGGGTGATCACTCACTAAAAGGGTCTGACCCACAGCATGCACTTTGTCTCTGACTTAAGTGTATTGCTTGGTGGTTTCTGGACCAAGTCTTTCCCTTGTCCCTTTCTCCTGGTTAGCTAGAGGTAGGCGGGTGCATCTCCACCAAAAACACAAGAAAAATATATATACATATAGTGCAGTATGTTGGAGCTAAGAGAGTAGCTATATAGAATGACGCTCACATTGTTTTGTACCAGTCCCGGTACAAAGGTGTCTATAGCGCGAGTGAACACTTCAGTAGAACAGGTGTGCGTCCCAAGCCTCTCTCTGGTGTTACAAATTGAATCACCTGTGTTGGCCCTGGATACCGCTAGTCCTTCACTCCGACATATGTTTCGCTAGCGTTGTCACTTGTTAACAATTATATGTTTATAGTTTCTTTTTTGTTGGGTATATAATTTGGTGTTGTTGACACAAAGGATTACTGTTCACTTGAACACAATGCACAGCAGCTATTACCACTGCTATGTCTAAATGTTTTAATTTCAAGATTATATAGCGCCATTGCCTTTACAATTTTTTTATAACCACTCTTGATTAAAGCAAGAATTGGCCTTGCTGTCAAAAATTTAAATTATATGCACCTGTCAAACAGGTTCAGAAAAATTGCTCCTTGGGTGTTAATTGTGCTCATGAAACCTATGCCAAAAATGTATTCACGATAAAATCAACACCCACAAAGCAAGGCAGCCTAGACAGTCTTGCACAGATTCCACATCCGAAAACACTTAATCGGCAACATCGGAATCAGGAGCTTGGCAACTGCTGCTAATTCAGGAATGAATGCCAGTCAAGGGAGTCTGTGGACAGAAGTGCTCTTTTAAAGTGCAATAGAAACAGTGGGAAATGGCGCTGCCACTAGAAGAATATTGATAAAAAGATAAGAAACAATATTGAGGCTGCTGCCCCTACGAAAAAATGGGCCGAGGCCCAAGCAGGTATAAGTAAAAAAACCGTAGGTATGGCGCTGCCTCAGTGATGTAAGGTGTTATGCCAGATGTGCCAGCAAAATAGATGTAGATCTATGCGGTGTAGTATCAAAAACTAAAAGAAGTAAAAAAAGGATCAAACAAACAACAATCAGTGCTGTGCTGGAGTGAATAAATTAAGAATAGATGACATGTATCAGAAAAACCTGACGCTATAAAATAGAAAGTGTAAATTAGTGCCAAAGAACATGCATGTTCTCCAAACATGCCAGTAAAAAAGATCCGTCCAATTATAAAAGATTCAATGGTATTAATGTGCAGAAATACATAAGAAATAGTCCATATGAGAATCCGTGGTGTGGAGAGGTGGTGTGAGGAGACGGACAGTGATCGTGCAGGTATCTTATGCCCCCATTCGGGGTCCCGATAGCCAGTGATCGTAGGGAAATGGTAAACACGGTGTCAGATTGCAAGTCAAAACCATAAAACACCAAGTATCATACACTTACTGTGTGGGAGAACAGAGTCAGACTCGTCAACTTCCGTGCGTTCCACTCAGATGCCGGACCGGAAGTGCGTGTGACACTGGTAGGCTCCGCCTTACACGTTTCGTCACTAAGACGTCATCGGAGGCGTGCTCTTTTATCTGTCACAAAACCTCTGGCAGCACTGGGTAAGTTCTGGCTGGTAGTCTATTCTCATGACCCAGTAACCCAGTGGATCGTCGACTGGAAAGCTCTCCATGTCTGTTTTCGGCCCTAGATAATCTACCACCATATGATGCAGACACTGCCGATGGGATGTGGGAGCTGACAGCCCTGATCGCAGAGGCTAAAAAAATTTTGAAATGCATCACTAAGGTGGCCCCATTCTCCACTGCTCCTCTTTTGACCAACAACAGAAGCCTGAAAACTAGCTTTTCCATGAGACTGTAACCTACCAGTCTGGAAAGGCGTTACATAAACTCCTCTTTAAGGTGTCCTCAAGATATTTAATTCTCTGTTCCCTCTGTGGGGATGGGATGGGTTTTCAAGACTCTCCTTTTGTAACGGTGGTCAAGGAGGGTTGCCAACCATTAGTGACCCTTCGCCTTGATGCCACAAATTCTCGGCTCCTTTGGCAGGCTTTGAAGAATTAGGGAGGCCATGCACCAAAAGTTTGCAGTGGCATGAGAAGCAGAGTCCTCGTGTGCAATGAGGATCACAGAATCTGGAACTGACTCCTGCCAGCCATGTACTACTGCCAAGGGTTCTGGGGATGGAAAACCATCTCTTAAGGTCTTCCTCTGCTTCAATGCCTCCACAACTGCCAGAATCCTCCTCCTCCCGCTCTTCTTGTGTGTTCCGTGGCGTCACAAGATTCCTATCTACATAAAGCGGGCCTTGAGAGGAAAGATAGTCTCCTCTTCCTCCCGTTGCTCTGCCACCTTGAGCGCCCTGTCCATAATGCCATGCAGAGTCTGCTCCAGCAGGAACAGAAGAAGAATGGTGTCACTGATGCATACATTATCACGGCTCATCATCCTTGTTGCCTCTTCAAATGGTGTCACTACAGTGCATGCATGCTTTATCAGCAGCCACTGGCGCGAGGAAAGAAAGCTTATTGACAGCCCTCTGCTGCATTGCAGCTGCTGTGGCATTGCCAAAGTTGAGTTCCACCTGGTAGGCATGTCACAAATTAGGCGGTTTACGGGCAGGTGGGATTCCTGCTGAATTTCAGACAACCGCTGGCTGTGTATGACCGCCTGAAATGGCTACAGACTCTTCTGGCCTGCTTTAGCAGACCTTCCAACCCTGGGTACCCGTTTAAGAAATGCTGCACCTCCAAATTAAGGACATGTGTCAACTTTCCCTGTCAACGGGCAGACAGGAGGTTAGTGCCATTATCGCACACCACCATTCCTGGCTCAAGCTGGTGTGAACCACCTCTGGGCCTGCCCCTGCAGAGCTAAAAGAATCTCTGCTCCGGTGTGGCTCCTCTCCCCTAGACAGACCAGCTGAAGCACTGCATGGCATCTTTTAGCCTGACTCATTGAATAGCTCCTTGAACGCTTAGGGGGTACTGGTGGTTCATAGGACAATTCAGCAGAGGAGAGCATGGAGGAGGAGGAGGTGGAGCTGACAAATCTCACATCATCTCCACCAGAGATGTGGTGGCAAAACAAGCTGCAGCACTGAGCCCAGTCCTGCATCCTTCCGAGTTGCCCAGTGTGCTGTGAACAAAATATATTGTCCCTGACCAGGCTTACTAGACTACATGTCAGCAGTAACATGGACCTTGCGGCTGACTGCCTTGCCCAACAATGCCACAACATTGCCTTCCACATGATGGTACAGAGCTGGAATGGCCTTATGTGCAAAGAAATAGTGACTGGGAACCTGCCATTGTGGTACAGCACATTCTGCAAAATCACGGAAGGGGCAGAATCCACCAGACGGAAAGGTAGGAGTTGTAAAGCCAGCAGCTTTGACAAGCTGGAATTTAGACAAAGGGCATGTGGGTGGCAGTGACTGTATTTTTTTCCGCTGCAGCAGCTGGGGCACAGAAATTTGCCTGCTATACTATATAGCTGGTGGTGTGCTGCTGGCAGACGTGCTGCAAGGACCTGTGAGACCCTTTGCCACACCATCATCCCTGCTGTCAGTGGAGGCTGCTGAGTGGTCATGAGATATAGTGGGGGTAGACCTGAAGGGTGAGGAGGAGTAGAATTGTGTCCCTTTTGTGTTGCAATTGCCAACGGGCTGAGTGGTGGGAAGTTAAATGCCTTGTCAAGCATGTGGTACCCAAATGGCTAGTGTTTTTGCCATGCTTGATCTGCTTGAGGCAAAGTATGCAAATTGCAACAGTGCGATCGGCTGCACAAGTGCTAAAAAGGGAGCCAGACAGCTGAGCCTTGAGAAGTGAGTCGGGAGATAACAGCTCCACAATCTGATGGAATAGGGTGGCTGCTCTCTACTCTTCCATGATGGCTGCCTCTGCAGGACATGCTGCCTCATTGGAGTTGTGCCTCACTCTCACTTTCCTCCTCTGCTGTATCCAGCACCCAAGTCATGTCAGCGACCTCATCGTCATCATCCACTCGAGCCAACTTGGCAATAAATGTTATAGAGATGGGGAAATGTGTACTTTAATCAATGGAAAGTGGTGTTTGGTGCACTTTAACTTGAGGACTCACTACACAGACACACTCCACTGACACACTACAATATACTGCAGTAAAAGTGCACTGATGCACTTCAATATACTGCAGTAAAAGTGCACTAACGTACTTCAATATACTGCAGTAAAAGTGCACCAACGCACTTCAATATACTGCACTAAAACTGCCCTGACACACTACACTGACACACTTCAATATGCTGCAGTAAACCTGCCCTGACACACTAAACGAACACACTTCAATATACTGCAGTAAACCTGCCCTGACACACTAAACGAACACACTTCAATATACTGCAGTAAACCTATGCTGACGCACTCAACCAGTGTTTTTCAACCAAGGCACCCTTTAAAATCTAGCAGACTCTCAAGGCACATCAACCAAAAATGTAGAAAAAAGCCAGCTGCTGGCTGTAAAAAACAATACAGAGGTTATGGCTGATATCTTCTGCCATAACCTCAGTAAACCATTTCAAAGCCGCAACGTAATGTTGTGGTCTTGAAGTGGAAAAAAAATTCTATATAACACTTGTTACAATTAGGGCACTTTCACATTGACTCACTGCAGTTTGGCCGCAATGCAGGTGTACCGCAGGATACCCGCGGTTTTCATGTGCGTTACCTGCGGTTTCTCATAAATTTCTATTATGTCCTACATTTTTGGTGCATTTTCTGAAAGCACACCAAAACCATAGGAAACGCACATGAAAACCGAGGGTATTCTGTGCTACACCTGTGCTGCAGCCAAACTGCAGCAGAGCAATGTGCAAGCGAAATACAAAATAAAAAGAAGTGCAATTACCATTAAAGAAGTATAGTTACCATTACCAATAATAATAACCCACATATCTTATGTATATTTATATTATATTAGAAAAAAAGCAATCACCATGCCTGCAATCAAACCTATTACAAATGCATGCTAGTAAATTACAGCTGCAATTGCTGTACCTCACGGAGCTCAGAGGAGCTCATATGCAGCCACTGAAGAGCCTCCTCCCTGTTCTTCCTCCTCTCCTCACGCTCTGCTTCAGCTCCCCTTGGGGAAAAGAGCACCAGCCAGCATCTCCCGGGACCCACGGCTCGCACATCCCAGAAAGCCGTGCGTACGCCCCACCCACCCTTAGCAACCAATGACATCATCTGTTGGCAAGACACGTTCGGGAGGCCCACACAGCTTCTCGAGTGCTTGTGGCAGCAGGAAGTGGGCTTTAGACAGCGGACCAGCACCGCTGTAACAACAAGGCTTGACGGAGTGGCCAAACAGTAGTTTTATGGCAGATAGTTGCCTAGGTTGGGGTCATTTTGGCGCGGCACACCGGTTGAGAAACGCTACACTAAACTGACACTAAAGTAAAAAGGGAAGGTTGCACTGCACTCATGCTGCACTATCACTATATTCACACTACACTGATACTACACTAACTCGCTAGTAGCAATGAACAGAACCCTGTTCTATCTCCACTCCAATATCACAATGCAAATGGCTGCTCAAGAAGGAACCTTTTATAGTGTGGGGTGGGTCTATGAGCAATGAGCCATGATTGGGCACAGTCATCATTGAATTCTCCAATCATGGCTCTGAGAGTGTTCTGTGCCCTGATTAGGCAAATCATTCATTGCTTTAGCCAATCAGGGCTTCCAATTTACTGTGCAGCATGCAATGCATTGTGGGACATTTGGTGGGCTGAACAAACGGTCAAATGCACCAGCAATTCAGGTGTTCGCTAAACGGACGAATAGCCAATGTTTGGGCCGAACTTATGCTCGGCCCGAACTGTTCACCCAACACTACTATTCACGTTACTGGGTATATGAGAGGGTTTACAACCACTTTGACGTAACAAACAACCAATAGACACAATTCTGAAATAGGACATATGTTGCTGTAATGAATCAGCTTATTTAACCTTATTAATGAAAGTCAAGCATAAACCACTGTGAATGAACATTAACCCCTTCCCAATGAATGACATAATTATTCCGAAATTATTTTTTCAAATGGTTTGCAACAGATGACAGAATAATTCTGTTAGCTAGTAAATTTTACCTGTAAATCAGGACAAATAAAGGAATTTATTATCAATTACTTTTCTTTAGCTGCAGTAATTATGTACACTTTATTACTGTCTAAACTGTGAACAAAATAAGGATTTTTTGTCTTTAAACTGAATGTAAACCCGAAAAAAAAAATGTAATTAATAATTCTGCCTGGTAGAGTATAGCATGTCATGTCATCTGTGCCTAGTCTTGCCACAAAGAGTTAATCCAACTGTGAGTAATGAGCTTATCTTTTTTCAGGAAGAGAAAGTCTGACTAACAGGGATATACACAGTCGATCCGCCCCTTGCTCTGTGAGTGACATGCAATTTGCTTATCTCCTTCACACAGCAGAGAAAGTTTTACACTCCCCCCTCCCGCCCTCCTCAATGTCTCAGTATAGAGGTGGGTGGGGAGGCTTGTGACATCACAACTCCACCCACCAAACTCCAGCAAACACAGACACCCTCTGATTTCAGAGTTTTACAGAGCTGCTAGTGCTTACAGGAAGGACAATTGAAAGGTAGGGATAGATGCAGGAGGCTTGCATGTATATATACATTAATACTGTGTCATTAGTTTATACTGGGTGGGTGGTGGGTTTACATCCACTTTAAGCTGCTTAAAAATTTCCTGAAGCTGCATCACGAAGGGGTTAAGAACAAGAAAGCATGCAATATGTTTAGTTTTCAGAATGATTGTGTCTATTGGTTGTTTGTTACATTAAAGTTGATTAATAAAGGAAAAACAAACTAAAAAAACTTTAAGTGGAGGTCACATGTTTCCTATATAGAGTGGAACTCCAGTCTGCAGCTAGACCCCTCTCAAAATTTGAACTATTTGGCTGTAGTAGGAGGCAGTTTTGCTGCTGAAGGGCTGGAGAGTGGTACAATAATGAGCGTCTGCAGGCAACAGTGAAGCATGGTGGAGAAGTTTTGCCCTACATTTCTGCAAATGGTGTTGGGGATTTGGTCAGGATCTACAGTGTCCACAATGCTGAGAAATACAGGCAGATATTATCCATCATGCCATACCATCAGGGAGGCATGTGATTGGCCCCAAATTTATTCTGCAGCAGGACAATGACCTCAAACATACAGCCAATGTCATCAAGAACTTCTTCAGTGTTAAGAAGAACAAGAAATCCTGTTCCCCGCATTTGTGAGGTCAGGCACTCATGTTGGGACGAGAAGCCTGGCTCGCAGTCTCCGTTCAAATTCATCCCAAAGCTGTTCTATCGGGTTAAGGTCAGGACTCCTCTACCCCAAACTCACTCATCCACACTATATTGCCAAAGGTAATGGTGGGCTACCCCTCCAAATCATTTGGTGGAGGGGGGACTTGGTGCAGGGTTGTTTATTAGGGGTTGAGCTTGGCCCTTTTGTTCCAGTGAAGGGAACTCTTAAGGAATTAGCATACCAAGATATTTTGGAACAATTTCAAGCTTGTACAGAAGCCAGGCCCTTGCAGGGGTAATGCACACAGTGAAAAACACTGTTACCAAAACATCAATAGTTAAAACATAGTAAGTCATGGAATATCACAGAGCTGGTGCAAGGCTCATGCAAAACTGGTAGGATATATGAAAGTGATAGACTAAAGCCTGGTACAATACCAGCAGCTGACCAGCTCCAGATCAGCCAATGGCTGAGAGCGCTGACCGGAGTGTTCTGGCGGTGGGGGGGGGGGGGCCGGCGGTCATCCCCCTGTTAGAACACAGTAGCTCAGCAGGAGGGATTGCTGTACTAATTGTTGGCACAGCTGAGCTGTCAGGTTTTTTTTTGTGAGGCTCCGTGCACACTGGACATTAAAAAAACGATCTAAAAACTTCAGTAGCTTTGTAGTAAGTCTTTCAGCTTTTAGTAGCGTTAATGCACTAGCGTTCTTGAGCTTTTTTGAGTGTCAGCGTTTTTTTTTTTCAATGGATCCAAAATGACTAAAATCACTGGTGAGCAACGTTTTTGAGTGTTTATGAGCGTTTATCAGCATTTTTAAGCTTCCAGCATTTTTTGTGGTCAGAAGAACGACTCTTAAACTCGATTTTAGGGTGTTCAAATAATAGCCCATTAACGACACTGCTGATAAACGACATTAAACATCCATGTGTGCATGGACACATAGGATAACATAGAGGAGCGTTTATGGGCTGTTAAAAAAAACGCCCAAAAACAATTGTTTATCAGCTACAGTGTGCATGGAGCCTTAGTGTGTACTTGGCTTTACAATGCATACCCATTAGACAGTTGCTACATGGTCCTCCCACATGAAACCTCAAATAAAGTGGAAAGAGAGGCCCATTATGTCAAAAGTTAACACAACCACAGCTCAAGATGTAAATGAATGTTAGGGGACAAAGCCATAGAGGAGTCCTCAGTCCAACCTGCCCACATTTAGTGAATTTTTTTGGGCAACCTCTATTACTGTTGGTGGCTTGGTATAAAGCAGGATTCACCAAGCGCTTCCAAAAATAAATAGAGGGAGGAGAAGGCTTTTCCAATGTAGCATGGTGGCTTTCCTGGGGTAAAACAGCAGAAGGCCAAGTGTCCCTTCCACATTAGTAGAGACCAGGTCTTCAACAAGCAGACAAATTCTGGGTGAGGAAGAAAAAGTGGTGTGAGCAACGTTTATAACATTTACAATGGTTTTCCAATAGTGAGTGATGGCTGGACAAGTTCAAAAGATATGTGAAAAGTCCCCCAGTGAATGATCACACCACCAGCAGGAGAAAAAGTTCACCGGGCTAAGCTTGCGGAACCTATGTGGCATAAAATAAGCACTGTGTGCTATTTTAAATTGAATTAATTGATCCCTGACGGAGACAAGTTGTTTGAACGGCCTATCCTCGATATCTTCCGAGTCATTCTGGTCCAGGTCAGGAATATATCTGCCATTTTTGCCTTAGGTTAGAGTGCTCAGGAGTGGTGAAGGATAGAAGAAGCTGGTACAATATAAAAGTAGGCTTTGAGAGGCCATCTTCCCGAAGTAGGGATTCCAGCGCAGATTGCAGGATGATAAATCACTCTGATCACTTTTACTGCCGATCGCTGGCTGAAAAAAAATGATACCAGGTGCAGCTACAGCTATGATCCTGGTATAACTGCTTGCTGCAAGGGCTGTATATATATATATATATATATATATATATATATATTTATTGTAATATTGGGGGGGTTTAACTCAAGTGAGAGATGCGTTTTTGTGCAGTGAGTCACTATCAGACAGGCGTTAAAAGTTAAGGGCCTGGTAGCCCATGTTTATTCAAAAGGAAAAACCAAGCAAAACAAAAGGTCCATCCAGGAATCCCACGCAGGGGCTTTTCAACTTCATATAGCACTCAACGAAAACATACCGAGCCACCTGGCTCTCTTGTCAGCAGTCCCTTCCTGAAACAGCCTAATCCTGGCCTCAACAGGATCCTCCAGCCCCCTTTGGGTTACTCACTGTCTCCGAGACTTTAAGACTTCCTTCAGCCCCCTTAGACTCTCTAGCTGCCTCGGCTCTCCTAGCCTCCCAGACCCTCCTTTGGTCTCCCAGGCTCTTGTAGCCGTCCCGACCTCCAAGTCCTTCAGACACGGAGTCCCCCCTCACCAGGGATGTAGTCTCACACAGGGCCGACAGTGTTGCTGACAGGGGTCTGTCTTTTTGCAGCAGGCTACTAACACTCCATCTCATTCCTCCTCTCTCTGCTCTCATCAGCCCCTCGTTACATTGGCTGTGTCCACCTGGGCACACAACCTGATGGCTGTCCACAAGACCCGGACACAGGGTTGGAGATCCCGTCCCACCCAAGACTCTTAGGGATCTCCAAACTACAGAGTCCCATCCGGCAATAGCAAAATACGGAGAAAACTGGCAGAGCAGTTTTCTCCATTTAAAATCTATACTCTGTAGCCTTGCAGTCGGCCGACATGCAAACTCTATGTGACCTTTATTTCCATTTCCATAGGGAGAGGGACTCTCTCCCTTACAATATATATATATATATAGCATCTAGACAGCAAGTGGTTAAAGCATACCCCTACATCACAAGGTCAAACCCTTGTGTCTTAAAGCTTTTGGGAAACAATTGTGAAAGCCCTCTTTACAAACATTTAAATGTGTGTCTTGCACTGGGATTATATATGCTCTAATGTGTAGGGCACTTTGGCTATGTGCCTGAGACATGAGGATACACCCAAGGAACATCCGATTCACTTGCCCATTAAGGCTTCTTTTTGGTCCTGCCCTTGACAGTGTCAATCTTGATGCATCTGGTGCTACAACTGCACATCAGCCTCAAAGCAGATCTGTGGATGAAGCAGAGGACCATGCAAAAACAAGGAGCAGCACAGAAGGCTGTCCGTAAAGTCACCATATGAATAGCCACTGGGATTTGAGCATGTGAAAAAAGACCAGATATGAATACATAAAAATCTAAATTATATAAACTTTATTGAGAAAAAATGCTGCAACTGAATATGCACACAGATGGAGCATGAATAGAGGCCAAAGACACGACGAGGAACAAAAACGTACCAGGAGACGAAGTAGGTGTCTAGACGAAACTCCGACTACACGTCAACATCGTGGTCTACGTAGTTCTAACTGTGACAGTTCCCGTCCTGGTTTTTCTTCGGAATTACCCGTTCACTTAGCCTACAAGGAACCCACATAGGAGTACAGAGTCCGTGTATCGGTTTCACGGGATGTGTAATCTCGTATATATTAGGGTCACGTTCTGTGTGTAAATTTACAAACATTTCTCCCGAAAGTGTTAACAAAGGGTTTTCGAA
>BLSH010080519.1:125193-136292 GCA_018402905.1 Glandirana rugosa
TAAGTCTGTACACGAAACCCTTTCGATCCGTCTTCAATCTTTTTGAGAAAGATTTACAAGGATTCCAGCATGACCTTTGGAATAACATACTCCATAACCTTCGGAATAACATACTGTTTAAGTTTACTTGATAAACGTGTCTTATATAAAGTGTGGTATAACAAATATATTTTACCCGTCCAATCTGAGAGGACTTACGACATCCACGGTACCACGTCTCCCTTTGAAGAAGGTATACCAGACCCTAACAGGAGCCTACGCTTTCAAAACCAGGCTCCAATGGAGGAAATACCTCTGTTTTGAACGAAATGGTTTATGTGACATACGTCTTAATTTGGTAGTAGGCTTTCGAGCCTATACAGCTTGGAGTAAGACAACATGCATAAAGAGGATGATGTGGTCAAAATACTCATTTGCCTAATAATTCTGCATACAGTGTATTTGGTAAAGCAAGTTTTGTCTCCATAAAGGAGGTAACCTCGGACCAAAACTTTCGCATCCGAGGACAATCCCAGACCATATGGAAGAAGTTTCCCTCTGCACCATGGCACCTACAGCATTCAGGAGAGTCTAACCTGCCCATTTTATATAAACAATATGGTGTGAAATATATTCTGTGCAAATAGTTCATTTGAATTTGTCATACAATAAGGCTTCCAATACCTCATACAATAAGGTTTCCAGTACGACCTTAGGAACATTTAGAAAGAGTTTTTCTAACTTCTGCCTAGCTTTCCCAAAGCACATGTCTGAATGTGTGCTAAGCAGTTCACATGGTATTACAATATTTTCTAATAACTCTCCTGTTTCAGTTAAGCCATTGACAGGACGCTGCCTGCAAAACCGCATTGAAAGCTCTTCTGCATTGAAGGCAGTTTAAACAAAGTCTACCAGTCATACGTTTGATGTGGGTATTTCAACAGTTCTTCTTTTCTTTTGCAGCATTTAACATTGATTTCTACACTGAGGTTATGGATCTTTCCTATTTGGTGGAACAATTAACCTCTGATCCTTTTTTCCGTCGACACAAACGGCTTCATGAAAAACTGGCTGAGATCATCGAAGATTATGGGCTAGTGTCTTTCATGCCACTTAGCATCAAGGTGAGAAATGACTGTTGGGGGGGGAAGGGAGCTTTTTTTTTGACGTGATTATGATGAAAATGTTTTTAATGAGGAATTTTTTTAATAATTGCGGTGCATAGTGCAGGCTTTAATAAATGGAGTATAGTGGGATACAGATGGCCATACAACAACCAGAAACGTGTGTAAAACTAACATACTTGATAGCAAATTACCTCAGGCCACAACATATGTGGGATTAAACATTTTAGGCGAGAGATGAACCTGTGCTGCAGTTTGCAAGGAGCAGATTATCATGTTGCTGGAATCGAGGCCCACACTGGGGGGGTGTAACGTGCCCCGGGTTGCGTCACTGAGGGGGCGCCGTAGCTGGTACCGAACCCCCTGCAGCAGCTTAAAGCCCTCGTCTCTTCTTTTCCAGCTGCTGCAGAAGGAAAATGCAGCGATCAGTACCAGTATGCCACCCCAGCTGTCACTTCTGTTCATGCGACTTCTTAAGCTGTCTGGCCCCAGTGCTCCTCTGGTCTCCCTTTAGCATTAACCTCCTCTCCTGCCGGCTAGCTGTGCAGTAAGTGTGCAGGCTGAATAAAGGCATAATCCTCAGCATGCAGGAGTTCATCATGATCGGTAAGACAGTCACAAAATAGTTACAACATAACCCTCCTTGGCACTCATTCTCCTGGTCTTCCCTTCCCCCGCTCTCCATCCTGAATAGGAAAGACTTGTGCAGTGCAGTGCTTTTTTCCTGCAGAAAAAAAATAAATGCACACTTTTTTTTTTTTTTTTTCTGCAAAAATGTGTGTGTATTTTTATTTTTCATAAAAGGTGAACTTATCCTTTAACGTACAGCGGCATTAAAATGGTTTTAAACCCTATACATATACCCAGTAAATTGATTGGCCTCAGGTGATTATACAGAGATCAAACAAATCCTTCTACATAAGTTATACCTGTTTATCTACAGTCTTCTGTTCTCTTCGTTCATTCACAGGAATTTATAAAGCCTGTCTGAACAGTCAAAAAAAGTGCACAGAAAGCTGAAGTCACACACTGCAGTGCCAACCAGCTCTGAGAGCTGGTTGGCAGGAAGGGACACCCCCCCCCCCCCCCTTCACACAGGAATAGAGCTGAAGCTCAGTTGTAGGCCCCTCCCCTATCACATTTTTTTTCTCTTGGTGTCAGGAAAAATTGTCAGAAGTGATTCATGTTTATAGCAGAGGAGCAAAGCTGCAGACAGAAATTACACTTGGGGTTGATTTACTAATACTGTAGAGTGCAAAATCATCTGACACAGCTGTGCATGGTAGCCAATCGGCTTCTAACTTCAGCTTGTTCATTTAAGTTTTGACAAAAAAAATGAGAGATTTTGCACTCACCTGTTTTAGTAAATAAACCCCTGAGTGCTCTTAAACCACTTAAAATCAAAAAATTAGATGTGGTGACTACAGAAGTATTCTTTTTCTTAGGTTTATAGCAAAAAGGATAAAAACTGTGCTACTCAAAATTGCAACGTATCTGTCAGCTACGTACAGTGGATATACAAAATAAGAGAACACCTGGTGGCCAGGTGAAAATAAAGGGGAAAAAAAAAAAACCGTAGCGACCACATCTATGGATTGATTGGTAAGCTGCAATACATTCAATTTTTGGTTTATTACTGCTTTAAATGTTAGGGAGAAGGGGTTAAATGTAAAAGCAAACCTGTCACAAGACATGCAGACATCATTGCTGATTTCCCTAAAATGTAACGGGCATGGCAACTTTTTTGAAGTTGTAATTTTATATCACAATTTTTTGGAAAGTGAAGGAAAAAAAAAAAAAACACTTTTTTTTTTTTTTTTCTTTTACATACTGTCACCAGTGCAGTACAGCACAGCGTTATCATATAACAGATGAGGCGGTGACGGGATGTAAAAAAAAAATGTACTACTCTGGGGAACACTGTACTACTCTGGGGAAGTGATCAGGATTTTTTTTTTCTTTTACACATTGATTGCTTATTTTAGTGAATTTGACTGGTATAAGCAGCCATTTTTGCAGAATGAAACTGATTTATTCAGTGTGTTTTGTGATTAACTGTGATTGGTCACAGATAATCACATGGTACAGATAGGTTGTGATTGGGTCTGTCTGGTCATAGTGATCAATCACAGCTAGCGACACATTTTGTACACAATGGATGGCATAAAAGGAAGCCATGCATTGTTTACAATTGTCATGTAATCTGCTCTGATTGGTCACAGCGATCACAGGGTACCGTCAGGGCGCTGGTACACTGATCAGTCATCTGCTGGTGACAGATCGCTCCACAGTGCAGCCCATTCCTAGAGGATGTCCTATGCCATCCATCCAGATTGAAGAAAGTCCTGCCCGGACGTCGTTTTACTATAGGCTGGGCAGGAAGTGGTTAAAGTGATCCTAAAGTCTTGTTTTTTTATTGTTTAAAAATGACAAACATGTTATACTTACCTGCTCTGTGCAGTGGTTTTGCACAGAGCAGCCCAGATCCTCCTCTTGGGTCCCTCGGCAGTGCTCCTGGCCCCACCCTCCTGCTGAGTGCCCCCACAGCAAGCAGCTTGAATAACAGCATAATGCTCTATTTGTAACAGGTGCAGTGTTGTTGCTGTTCCATTCTTCCATAAAGAATAATTTGTTTACAAAGTTGTTTTTTTTTTTTTTTTTGAAATGTGAAAAATGTATGTAAAAGTTCACCTTCAGATTTGTGTTCCAAAAAAAAAGAGGGAGTGGCTGTGTGTAAAGTTTTTTTTATTTAATTCTATTGCGTTCTTTCTGGCTCAGGATGAACAAAGCCTAAGGAGAGTTATGGCAGCTGTAGATAAAGCTTGTGGTTTCTGCTTTGGAAAAGAAAACGGATCGCTTGGGTCCCTTATGTCTGTAGCGGTGGGTGCAGACTTCCATTTCACATCGTATCCTAATATACGGCTTTTAATCTTCTATGGTGTGGGTTTAGTTTTTTGTTTTTATATTTTTGTGTGAGTGCCATCTTTGGGAGTAAATATTATATAAATTATGTGTGTGTGTGTAACATGAGAAATTACAGCTGGCTTTTTAAAAATGTTTATTAATATTCAATGGTGGTACATCCTTCACTGTAAAATAATCCTTAACCTATACTGCAACAGAACTTTGGCATTTCAGGAGAAATTTGTGCAAAATGAGACTCGAACAGTGGAAGAAGAGGCATTAGAGTTGTGATTCTATCCATTCTACTAGAGACTGATGGTGACACAACCACCGACAACAGAGTGCCCTGTACCCCCTTAAAATTGGACATACCATCTCCTTTCTTATTATTGGAAGTTTTTTTCCTTGGAAATCACTTATGCAGGGATCTAGCCTATGATGCGTACTCTAGAAAAGTTACATATTCAGACAAGGGATGCAAACTGTGGCTGCTTATGTTATGTAGAAGTATGTACATGTCTAGGTCAAGGGAAAAAAAGGCTCTTGGAATGACTGTATATATATTGCTTTCAGTATAATATTGGTTGTAAATTATTTTTATATATTAATACATTTTTGAATTGTATTTTTCTGAGTGCGTGTATGTATATTTTTAAAGCTGAACTCCAGGTTTCATTCAACTTTAAATAGTTAATTTGGACCAAGCTGCTTCAAACAAACTATTTACTTCAATAATTGTTGCAGCAGCTGTGTGTGCTGTATACAACTGTATGTAGCCATGGCTAAATACAGCGCTACATTCTCTAGGGGGACGAGAACTCGCAATTCCCAGAACAAAATCAAGTTGGACTGAGCACTGCTCAGCCATTCAAAAGAAACTTTATCTATAAATGTTTTTTGGGTGTGTGAATCCTATTTGTTGCAGCTGGTTTACTGTGTTAGGGGGAGGAATCAGTGATCGTTGCACTAGCCTGTTTTGTTCTTCCTTTGAAAGAATTTAAAGCTTCCTCTAATTGGCTGTGGTGGAAAGGCGGGCTGATGTCACAAACTTTACCCCAACCAATCAGAGGAGGCTTTTTTTTTCTCGAATCGTCTTCCAGGGCAGCATCCGAGAGATAGGCTCCTCCTCCCTAAAACAGGAAACACAGTCCACCATTATAAAAAGATTAGCCTCACCTGTATGCCTCAGTTAATTTGTGTTTCCTCCGGACTCAAGAGCTGCAACAAGGTACTCCAGTCCTTATGCTCTCTGCAGGGGACGCCTGGACTGAGCACCCCCCCCCCCCCCCCCCCCCCCCCCCCCCCCCCCCCCCCCCCCCCCCCCCGACGACAACCCGAGGGGTTTGGGGGGTAAGCCACCAGGGGCAGCGCATATCTTTTTAATCTGCCCAAGGTTTCACCCCTACTGAGGGGTCAGCAACCATCCCCCCAGCTGCTGTTGCGCTCAGAATCTGGCAGCAGCGGCTTCCGTTCTGGTCTAGGAGGGAGGGGGGATTCACCTGACTACCTGGAGAGGCTCTCGGGGGGAGGGGGGCTTTCCGGTCTGCTCAGCGGCCCCAGCCGCTCTTCCATCCGTCCGATCCGGTGCACTGGCT
Source organism: Glandirana rugosa (assembly GCA_018402905.1). Taxonomy (NCBI): domain Eukaryota; kingdom Metazoa; phylum Chordata; class Amphibia; order Anura; family Ranidae; genus Glandirana; species Glandirana rugosa. Next base: position 130,796 of record BLSH010080519.1, read on the forward strand.
AAGACCGGAAGGTGTACCAAGATGGTGCTGGAACACCATCTGGTCACGTGTTTCCGGGTGGCGGCCATCTTGGTGGGGGCAAGATTGCTTAACGTGATGCATCACTTCCGGTGAAGTCCCGTCCGGCGGGAATAGCGCGATTTAAAAAAAAAAGAAGAGCGAGCAATTTGATAAGCAAATGGCATTTCTGATAACAGTTACTTTATCCACGTCAAACAGCAGGTGCAGGTGAGTCCACCAACCTGCATGGGGTGGGGCTTGGAGTTTTGCAGGAAGCAGTTAAAAGCAGACCTCTCTGAGGATGGAAGCTGACCATGTCGGAAGTCTTTCCATCCTGCCCTGCAGATCCTGCTGGTCAGGGCGGCTCCAAGGTAAGTCAGAGAACTTTTCGGGTCACCTCTGCCTTTTACCTGTTCGTTTCCTAGAACGAGTTTGTCAGAACACGGAAATTTCATTCATTCAGGTCTCTTTTGCTCTTTTTAGACAAAAGCCCCAGAGGAGAAGGGAAAGAGCACGGCTAAGTCATGTCCAGAATGGAAGAAACCGCTCTGCCAGAAACGTGTGGACAAATTGGTAGCAAAAGAGTCGCAGAACTACCTTAGGGACGCACTCTGCAAATTTAAAAAAGAGATAAAAAGGCACCTTTGCAAGCAGCCATAAAGAAATTGGAAGGTGGGACCGATATGGGCAAAAGGTAACGCACCTTCCACTAGTAAAACAATCCCTCAAGCAGAAAGCGAGGAGGAGGACCTCCCACATCCGGAGAGTGGGTCAGAGGAGTCCGAGGCTGAATCCGAGGAAGGGTGTACTGACTCAGACGAGGAATCAGAGGCAGAAGGCACACTGTTTCCTTCAGAAGAGACCGAGAGTCTTCGAAGAGACATAGCCGACACCCTAGGGATTAAGGGGAAGAAAGTGGCAGAGCTCTCAATTCACGACAGAATGTATAAATGGCTACAACCCAAAAAGACCAGAACATTTCTGGTCCACCAGGCCCACAAAGATCTGGTCAGGAGGGAATGGAGTGAGCCAGAGAGAAAACGCTTCACACCAGCAGCCATCAAACGCAGATATCCTTTCGAGGAAGAGGACACCAAACCCTAGGCTAAGTGTTCCTAAAGTAGATGCCTCCCTACCTCGAGTAGCAAATAAAATGGACCTGGCATTTGACGACGCAGGGACTCTCAGTGATCCGATGGATAAAAAAATAGAGGCGTTGCTCAAAAGAGCCTGGGAAGCAGGCGCAGCTAACTTAAACCCAGCCATAGCCTCTACCTGCATGGCTCGCACGCTCCTGATCTGGTTTAACCAGTTGCAGGAACTGCTGGGAGGGATACTCCTAGAGAAGCGCTGATTCAAACCATCCCCTCACTTCAGAGTGGCTTCTTTTCTGGCGGATGCTTCGGCAGAAACTGTAAGGGTAGCGTCCAGAACTACAGCGCTGAACTCAACCAGAAGGGCCCTATGGCTGAAGGCTTGCGGGGGGGCGGATGTCGCCTCCAAAAGCAGGTTATGCGGGATCCCTTTTTCGGGGGATGTGCTATTTGGGGCCGAGCTGGAGTCTGTTCTCGACAAGACAACGGCTAAAAACAAAGGGTTTCCTCAATCTAAGAAGGGCAAAACCCCTTTTAGTGAGCCCAGGAAATTTGATAGACGGGGGGTGAAGAAACACTGGCAGCAGGAACGGGGTCAGCAGAATTGTCAAAAGAATAGGAAGGGGAAGGGGGGACTTCATCCTCAAACCCTCAGGTCAAAAGAATAAATCTCAATGACAATCGACAAGTAGGGGGCAGGCTGGCAAGGTTCTCTTCAGCATGGGAAAAGATCACGACAAATGTTTTCGTACTACGCGCGATAACAGGAGGCTATGCTTTGGCGCTCGCCAGTCCTCCCTTCCCACCCCACCCCCCCCCCTACAAAATGCCTAGTGACCACAATGCCAAAGGAGAAAGACGAAGCAAATGCTTTTCTGGACGCCATTCAGGAACTATTAATGCAAAAGGTGGTGTGTTATGTGCCACAAGGGGAAGAAGGAACAGGAGTCTATTCTCACTTGTTCCCCAGAAAGAAACAGTCAGGGAAGCTAAGGCTTATCTTGATCCTCAAAACTTGAGCAAATACGTAACATACAAGAAATTCAGAATGGAGTCGATCTACTCCGTCAGAAACATCCTTTCGGAGGGAATGTTCATGGCCACGATAGATCTCCAGGATGCATACCTGCACGTACCTATAAGAAGTTCTCACCAAAAGTTCTTACGGTTTGCTATAGAGGGGCCAGCAGCCCCGCTGCATCTTCAATACAACGCCCTGCCATTTGGAATCTCCTCGGCTCCAAGGATCTTCTCAAAGATCATGGCAGAGGCCCTAAGGGAACGAATGTTAAAAGGCATAGGGGTAATCCCATACCTGGACGACCTTCTATTTTTTGCAGTCAGCAGCATCCCTGGAAAACCAGATCCAGACGAGCATATCCTACTTGCAAGGACTAGGGTGGCTGGTAAACAAGGGAAAAAAATCTCAGCTCAGCCCAGTCAAAAAGTAACCTACTTAGGTTACATAATGGACTCCAGGCAAACAAAAGTATTTTTGACCGAGGACAAAATAGAAAAGATCACGAGGGCCGTAGCATCTCTCATAAAAATCGAACAAGTAACCATCAGGAGAGGTATGGTGGTACTGGGTCGGCCAGCCTCGATACCAGCCATCACGTGGGCACAAATCCACATGCGGCCTCTCCAGAATCACATCCTGGCACAATGGAATGGCGACACATCGACTTTAGACAAGAGTATCCAGATATCACACTCGATCAAGGAGTCCCTGTACTGGTGGCTAGATCCGCTCTGTTACATAGAGGGGCGGAGATGGGTGCAAACCAACCCAGTACAGATTACCACGGATGCCAGTTCCCGGGGCTGGGGAGCTCACACGGAGGGGCTCTGTGCTCAAGGGGTATGGGACCGCAAAAGTCCAAAGCCTCAAGGGAACTAAGAGCCGTGCAGGAAGCACTATTGGCATTTCAGGGAGGGAAAGATGTGCGCATCTAGTCAGACGCCACGACTGTGACCTATTTAAACTGACAACGGGGGACTAGGTCTCCACAACTGATGACAATAGCAGAGTCTATCCTGTTATGGGCAGAGGCAAACATCCATTCGATCTCGGCTATCCATCTAAAGGGCACGAGCAATACCCTAGCGGATTTCCTAAGCAGGAAAACAGTAAGACAGACAGAATGGATGTTACACCAGGAAGTCTGCTCATGGATTACGGGGGCATGGGGGACTCCGGAAATACACTTGTTTGCATTAAAGACACACAAGACTCCTGAAATTTTTCTCTCTGAGCCCTCTAGATGGCAGCAGCGGGGTAGACGCTTTCAACCAATCCTGGGATTTCCAGTTAGCATATGCATTCCCTCCGACCGCTCTGCTTCCCAGGGTGTTACAAAAAATCAAGAAGGAGAAAGCTCCTGTCATTCTCATTGCCCCCTTCTGGCCACAAAGAGCGTGGTTCAGCCATCTAATGACCCTCAGCACGAAGCCACAACTGATCCTGCTGGATCGGCCGGACCTACTAAGTCAGGGGCCAGTCAATCACTCAAACCACAAAATTTTCAAGCTCTCAGCCTGGTTCCTGAGAGGGTGAGGCTGCAAGGGAAGCGGTTATTGGATAAAGTCATCAACGCTATTTTGGCAAGCAGTAAACTGGTAACCAGGGCCATATATGAAAAATGAGGGAAAAATTTGAGTCTCCTTTGGCCTTGTGCCAGGACGTGGATAGAGAATTCATTCCGGCGGTGTTGGATTTCCTGCAAGAAGGGGCAGATAAAGGCATGGCAACAAGCACCCTGAAGGTGCAGGTAGCAGCCCTATCTTCCCTCACAGACCTCAAGTTGGCAGAAGACTGATCAAAAGGTTTCCTTTCTCTCTGAAGAGATCCAGGCCAGTAAAATTGAGCGGGGCCCCAAAGTAAGATTTGGAAAGGATTCCTTTCATCGCCTTTCGAACCACTGGAGGAGACGGGAGATAAACATCTCACGCTTAAAACTGCACTTTTAGTAGTCCTGGTTTCTGCCAGGAGGGTCAGCGAAATTCATGCTTTATCAAGTTTGGAACCCTATTGCGAAATATATCTGGATAAGATATTACTTTCCCCGAACCCTGCTTTTCTGCCTAAAGTATCATCTAGCTTCCATAGATCTCAGAGTAGTCATACCTTCCCTGCCGACATCCTTGGCCAGCAAAGAAAGGGTGATCTATGACAAACTGGATGTGAGGGAAAACGCTTATCGCATACTTTGAAAGAACCAAAGACTAGCAGAAGACCACATCTTTGTTTACCCGTTTATACCAAAGTGAAGGACAAACGAGCATCCAAGAGCACCATAAGCAGATGGATCAGAATGGCCATTCACATGGCATACAAAGTACAAGAACTCAAGGGCCCCGCGGGAGTCAAGGCACATTCAACTAGAGCCTGGGCCACGTCAGCTGCAGAAAAAGCAGGAGTCTCTTCTGAACAGATCTGCAGGGCAGCGACATGGTCGAGCTTTGGTACTTTCGTAAGGCACCACCGTATCGATCGACTGTCCAGTCAGGACCGGGCGGAAGGTGCTACAGTTCTTATCCCCACCCTAGTAAGTATTGCTTGTGGTATCCTCTCGGATGCTGCCTGGCAAACTCTTTTTCTAAGACGTCTTCCAGGGCAGCGCTAGTTCCCACCCTGGGAGTGTTTTTTTTCTCAGGTTATATGAAGGGACGCTATAGCTTACTGGTAGTCCTTCGGGCTTGTTTATGACTACGGCATACAGGTGAGGCTAATCTTTTTATAATGGTAGACTAATGTGTTTCCTGTTTTAGGGGGGAGGAGCCTATCTCTTGGATGCTGCCCTGGAAGACGTCTTAGAAAAAGAGTTTACCAGGTACCCAACTCCCTTTTTTTTTTTCCTCATTCATAAAATACAAAGCTTCCTCTAAATGGCAGCACTCAGCCCAACTCGCTCCTTGTTCTGACAAGAAGTTTTCATCCCACTGTTTGAACACAGCGCTGAGGCTGCATACAGTTAATTATTACAGCACATTTCAACTGCAAATGACAGTGAGATAAATTATTTGTTTAGACCAGCTTTCTCCAAACTAAAGTTAAATGAAACCTTGAGATCATCTTTAAGCTTTGTTTACTGTAAACTTCACATTCATTTAAATCAGAGCTAGACAAACCCCGGTCGCCATGGCGACTAGAAATCGCGTCCTGGCGAGTGGCTTCCGATACTCCTCTCCCCTCTCTGTGTAACCGCATCTACAAGCAGTTCCCTGCCTAAGCTGACAGCTGTAAAGAAAAAAAAAAAAACACAGCCGTCAACCGGGCAGTCTGCCAACTCGCTAACTATAAACACCACATACAATGTATCTTAGTGGAGTTCAAAGGAATTTACTCCCGGCCTCTAGATAAGGAAATTTTAACCACTTAAAGACTAAACTCTTTTTAACAT
>BLSH010080519.1:140236-153085 GCA_018402905.1 Glandirana rugosa
AATGATTTCCTGAACAGTTTTTGAACATATGACAGAAGTAAGTACAGATTGTCAAAAAACCACTTACCCATGATAAGGCATGACCTCAGTACTGTAGTGTTCTCCTCCCCCCCCCCCGGTAGTATCCTGTGTCCTCATCCCCCCCATCCACACGGTAGTGTCCTCTGCCCTCCCATGCATAATGGCCTATGTCCACTCCCCCTCACCACACACAGACACTAGTGTCCACTGCCATCCCCCTCCCCCCAGTACTGTCCTCTGCACACGCTGACCGCTGCCAGATCCCTCCTTCCCCATGTGAATAAGTATGGAATAATACCCATTCACCAAAAAACTGTTAGACATGAATGAAGACAGTATACAAGTTTTTGACAAGTCCTTTAGTAAAAAAAAAAAAATGTCCCTCGGTGTAGATACAGTATCTGACAAAAGTGAATACACCCCTCACATTTTTTTGTAAATATTTTATTATATCTTTTCATGTGACAACACTGAAGAAATGACACTTTGCTACAATGTAAAGTAGTGAGTGTACAGCTTGTATAAGTGTAAATTTGCTGTCCCCTTAAAATAACTAAACACACAGCCATTAATGTCTAAACCACTGGCACCAAAAGTGAGTACACCCCTCAGTAAAAATGTCCAAATTGGGCCCAAAGTGTCAATATTTTGTGTGGTCACCATTATTTTCCAGCACTGCCTTAACCCTCTTGGGCATGGAGTTCACCAGAGCTTCACAGGTTGCCACCGGAGTCTTCTTCCACTCCTCCATGATGACATCATGGAGCTGGTGGATGTTAGAGACCTTGCACTCCTCCACCTTCTATTTGAGGATGCCCCACAGATGCTCAATAGGGTTTAGGTCTAGAGACATGCTTGGCCAGTCCATCACCTTTACCCTCAGCTTCTTTAGCAAGGCAGTGGTCATCTTGGAGGTGTGTTTGAGGTTGTTATCATGTTGGAATACTGCCTGCGGCCCAGTCTCCGAAGGGAGGGGATCATGCTCAATTTCAGTATGTCACAGTACATGTTGGCATTCATGGTTCCCTCAATGAACTGTAGCTCCCCAGTGCCAGCAGCACTCATGCAGTCCCAGACCATGACACTCCCACCACCATGCTTGACTGTAGGCAAGACACACCTGTCTTTGTACTCCTCACCGGGTTGCCGACACACACACTTGACACCATCTGAACCAAATAAGTTTATCTTGGGCTCATCAGACCACAGGATATGGTTCCAGTAATCCATGTCCTTAGTCTGCTTGTCTTCAGCAAACTGTTTGCGGGCTTTCTTGTGCATCATCTTTAGAAGAGGCTTCCTTCTGGGACGACAGCCATGCAGACCAATTTGATGCAGTGTGCGGCATATGGTCGGAGCACTGACAGACTGACCCCCCCCCACCCCTTCAGCAATGCTGGCAGCACTCATACTTCTATTTCCCAAAGACAACTTCTGGATATGATGCCAAGCAGGTGCACTCAACTTCTTTGGCCGACCATGGCGAGGCCTGTTCTGAGTGGAACCTGTCCTGTTAAACCGATGTATGGTTTTGGGCACCATGCTGCAGCTCAGTTTCAGGGTCTTGGCAATCTTCTTATAGCCTAGGCCATCTTTATGCAGAGCAACAATTCTTTTTTTTCAGATCCTCAGAGTTCTTTGCCATGAGGTGCCATGTTGAACTTCCAGTGACCAGTATGAGAGAGTGAGAGTGATAACACCAAATTTAACACACCTGCTCCCCATTCACACCTGAGACCTTGTAACACTAATGAGTCACATGACATCGGGCAGGGAAAATGGCTAATTGGGCCCAATTTGTACATTTTCACTTAAGGGTGTACTCACTTTTGTTGCCAGCGGTTTAGACATTAATGGCTGTGTTGAGTTATTTTGAGGGGACAGCAAATTTACACTTATACAAGCTGTACACTCACTACTTTACATTGTAGCAAAGTGTCATTTCTTCAGTGTTGTCACATGAAAAGATAGAACAAAATATTTACAAAAATGAGAGGGGTGGACTTACTTTTGTGAGATACTGCACATAGTCAATCACGCCACCTGCTGGACCCGAAAAAAGAGAAGGAACAAAAAAACTTCTGGTCTAGTCAAAGGCTCCCCGCCGACTGCCTGCGCCTCCGTTGACATTCCTTAACCACTTGCTACCCAGGCCAGTTCTGACATTTCTCTCCTACATGTAAAAATCATCTTTTTTTCTAGAAAATTGCTCAGGAGCCCCAAACATATGGAAAAAAACAGTTTCGTGCATTAAAAAAAAAAAAAAAAAAAAAACAGTAAGTAAAACCCAATTTTTTTTGTATAATGTGAAACATGATTTTAGGCTGAGTAAATAGATGCCTAACATTTCACACTTTGAAATTGTGCACATTCGTGGAATGGCACTTAAAAATCCCCATAGGCGACGCTTTAAACATTTTTACAGGTTACCTCTTAAGGCCTCATACACACGGACTTTTCTTAAAAAATAAACAAACCGTTGGGCCCGACGTCAAGGGTAAAAAAAAAAACGGCGTTTTTCAGCGTTATGCATCAGCGTTAGTGAGCGTCGGCATCAATAGGCGTTTTTTTTTAAAAAAAATCAGCCCTCTGCTATTTTTAAACCTAAAAACTTTGGCGTCAAAAAACACCGGTTAACACCGGTACGGCGTTGGTGAGCGTTTGTCGGCGTCAAACGCCAAAATGTTACAGCCTCAGAACGCGCTGGCCGTGGGTTCTAGTTACAGCTCACTAACACCGACGCCCTCTACAGCTCAAAAATGTCGGCGTTTTTATGGGGCCATTGACTAACATGGAGAGCTGCAAAAAACGCTGGTGTCAAAAAACGTCCGTGTATATGAGGCCTTAGAGTTAGAAGAGGTTCAACGCTAGAATTATTGCTCTTGCTCTAACATTCACAGCAATACCTCATATACGGCGCATTTACAGTTGGTTTTTTTTGTTTTACTTTTTTTTTTCTTTTCTATCTTGACGCTTTCTTTACTTTTTTTTTAATCACTTTTATTCCTATTACAAGGAATATATTACTAGGCTGGGAAGCCTGGAATTAAAAAAAATGATCCTGGCTTCCCAGCCGAGGCGGCGGCTTTTTTTTCTAATGCAGAGGCCGGGCGTGATGACACATCGCGCCCGGCTCCTGAAAGATCATAGAGATGCCATCTGGCCCTCCATATTCTCTATGGTCAGCTTCTGGCATGGCCCGATTCCTTCTCCCTCTCACCGATCAAACAGGCGAGCCAGCAGAAGCACCGAAGTGCGGCATGGGGGTGGCGCTGCCTGTAAGAATGATCAAGGGGCTGAACCACTTGATTGAAGCTGAAGCCGCTATGATTGTTCTTACAATCTCCAGCTCTAAAAGAAGAAGATGATATCTAAATGATGCCTGTAGCTGCAGGCATCATTCAGATATCCCCACTCAAAGTCTGCGACGCCATATAACGTTGGGTGGACGGGAAGTGGTTTAATAGCTAAGAGGCGGAGTCACCTTATGTCAGTTGGTGACCTCCGCCCCTTTTGAAGTCAGACCCAGCATGTCCCGGTTGGTGATGTCACATGTTGGCAGGGTTATTGGCTAACTCCACCCCTTAGCTATTTTAAGAAATGTCAGATGTGGGAGCCTTTCAACAAGGCCGGAGATTTTTTTCTGGGTCCGGCGGGCGTTGTGATTGACGATGGATCTAATAATAAAGGACTTGTCAAACTCGTGTACTGTCTTTATTCACTTTCTTGGTGAATAGGTAGGGGTAGGGGTACATAGAAAACAATGTGTTTTCAAGTGTCCTGCGAATTGGAAGCGGTTTAAAGTGGTTGTAAACCCTCAAGGTTTTTCACCTTAATGCATTCTATGCATTAAGATGAAAAACGTTTTCACCTGCAGCAGCCCCCCGAGCCCCCCTCTACTTACCTGACCCCAAAACGAACCCGCGGTGGGGACGAGCGTCGCAGCTCCAGTTCTCATTGGCTGGATTGATAGCGGGGGCATTTGGCTCCCGCTGCTGTCAATCAAGTTCAGTGACCCGGGGGCAGGGCCAAGTCCCGCTGTTTGTATGAATACACACAACAGCAGTACTCAGGAGCGCGCTAGCAGGGGTGCCCCCAGGGAAGCGCGGTGGTCACGCGAGAAGAGAAGGAGCCCGGAGCACCGCGGTCGTGTGACAAGGTACCTAAACTAAATGTGTCATTTTTTTTCCCACAAATGGAGCTTTCTTTTGGTGGTATTTGATAATCTCTGCGTCATTTCTGATCACCACAATAAACAAAACAAAACAAAAAAAAAATAGCGTCAATTTTGCAAAAAAAAAAACAACCCAGTATTTCTTACTTTTTGCTAAAATACATATCCAAAAAAAATACCCAAAAATTGTATACACGTCAGCAGGTGGGTCAAGCCTGCCTTTAAAATTACACAAAGCCACAGGTTTTCATTGTGTACCATAACAACCTTCTAGTCACCGGTGTCCTATCAATCAATGATGTCAGCGGTTAATAAAGAAGAAATCGGGCACCTACACAGCATCCTTGTTTGCCCCTATCTATTAGCACTGAGGTCACATTAGCTGAGTGAGGGAGAGAAACTGAGGAAGAGGAGAAACATTGGAATACTAGTCAGTACCAGTGTATTAGGCTGGGTTCACACGAGTCCAGTGCGAATTCCAGCCTGTTTGCTCCTGAGAACGAACTGAGTTTTCACAGCACAGCAGCTGCCCGGGAAGGGAGGGGGAAGTGCCTCAAGCAGGGGGAAAGATCCCAGTTCAGTGCGGAACACATCCGTTGGGCAGATGTGTTCCCATTGAACGAAAATAAACAAAACAAAAAAAAAACCCAGTATTTCTTACTTTCTGCTAAAATACATATCCAAAAAAAAATAAACAAAATTATTCATCGGTTTTGGCCGATTTTTATTCTTGCTCATATTTTAGGTTAAAAAAAAAAATTGCAATCAGCGTTTATTGATTGGTTTGCGCAAAAGGTGCTGCGTTCACAAACCGTGATACTTAATTTCTGGCATTTTTACAATTTTTTTTTTTTTAGGAATGGATATTGGGGCAGACATGTCAGACACTTTTGACACTTTTTTGGGACCACTGACATTTATACAGCGATCAGAAATTTAAATATCCACCGATTACTGTGTAAATGTCATTGGCAGTGAAGGGGTTAACCTGCAGAGGGTGATCTAGGGGTTAACTGTTTTCCCTAGGCGTCTTCTAACTGAGGGGGCTGGGTTACCATGGGCATAAGAGATCTAACTGATCCCCAGTGACAGGGATCAGTAATGATCTCTTACATGCCCACTTCCTCTGCTAGGCGATAGAGTACGTCCGAGCTGCAGCCACACTCCCGCAGACTGCGGCGGGCACAAGAGCACGCTGCCGACAGCACGCTCCCGCCCACTACAACGCACGCGCACGTTTATAAACAGCAATTTGCGGGACAGCGCCACATTGCAGCAGTAAATGTACGCAAGCCGGTCGGGAACTGGTTAAGAGACCTTGGCTGTGACAGTTACACTGGAAAATAAAGATTTATTTTTTTTTGCCTCCACTTCACATAAAACTCAGACTAATGAAAAAAACTGAAAAAGTGATGCACAAGGAAGGTGAAGGTTTTTTTTTTTATTCGAGACAATGATGCCAAGATTAAGGGAGGCACCTTATTTACATACTTGTTCTGGGTCAGTGACTCTGATTATTAGAGCAAAAGGTTCAGCTTTATATATCAAGGCCAACTATTATGCTCATGAGAGGACAATAGCAGTCCCGGTGTTTCTCTCACAACCCATTTCCCTTAAAGCATTTGTTAACCCAAAAAACCCAGGCATGTTATACAGCACAGTGCTTGTGCTGTGTCATTTGGCCCCCTGTAATACCTGTGATGTTGCCCGATTCTGCCTTCTCCCTGCATGGTGACTCCAAAATATCATGGCCCTGCTCTTTGTCTCCTGCGTACTCTCCCCCCTCCCCTCTCCAAGTGTCTGCTCATGTCAGCCCAGCTCCTGCTTCTCTCATACTTAATATGAAAAGCCCCCATCCACTCTATTAGAACAAGAAGTTCCCCTGTGTTATATCATAAATATGCTTATCTGCATACATAACACACTGGCTTCCTGCAGTCATGTGACGCCTCAGCTCTGTCTCTCCTCTGTCCTCAGCCGACGTCAGCTGCAGTGCTCGCTTGCACCATAACAAATTTACTTGTATTTCAATAAAGGTCCTTTCACAAGGGCTTGTCCATGTACGGACTCTGCTTTGCTCAGCAGGTCTATAATCCGGCTGGTCGTTCCGGGTCCCGTTCATATCCCCGTACTCGGCGCAAGCAGAAGTGTGTCGTGATGCCGCAATCAAACCTCAACGCATTACAGCCTATGGGTAACTGAACTTCCTGATGATGGCCGTTACCCATAGGCTGAAACGTGTTGAGGTTTGATTGCGTCATCACGACGCGCTTGCGCCGAGTACAGGGATAAGAACGGGAGCCGGAACGACCGGCCGGATTATAGATGCCACCTAAGGGCTGATTTCCCCATTTAAAAAATCGGCTGCCTTTACGTTCGGTGCCAAGACTTGCGGGCACCTGTACATGTGAGTTTGGCTTTTAATCGTTTTTAACTGAATACATTTTAAAACGGTATTTGCGCAATGAGATTCTCTATATATACATGGTGAACCTATATGATGGAGTAATTGCTGGAGGTGTGGAACGCCGGGAAGACCCAAAGGGGACACTCCCCAACAGGCCTTACTAGACCACACTAGAGAGAGGTGTCCACTGGAGAAGAGGTGAGTGCACATCCATGTGGGGCACATTGAGCACGGTTGCAGCACCTATTTCCATCTAAGCACGAGCACTTTTTTTTCATCACATTTTGGGATGGTCCATATATACCTAATCCTCTGAACATATTTGTTCACTAAGGACTTTATACATTTTACTTTTAACTGAGCGTGGTAATTTCAATGTGACTATAGAGTCACACATGTGGGCTTATACACAATGGTAAATGACACAAAAAAGGCTGCGCTAGGCAAAAAATATTGATAAATGTAATAAGGCAAAAAGGAAAAATAAAAAAAATATTCTAAATAGTCCAAACAGAGTGCCTATATTGAGCTAGGTGTACAGTCCCAATTTCAAGAAAAGGGGAAATTCCACGGTGGCTCCTATTCAGAATAGTAGATGACAGCAATATGATTCACCACTATATGAAAGGTTGCAGTTGTACAACACAACACTCGTGAATATCCAGCACCTGGTCTTATGTTCCTCTGTCTTGTTTCGAAGGACCGAGGTCAGGTCTTCAAATTGTTCCATATCATTCACCGTTGTGAGCCATTGCACAACCGTTGGGGCAGTTTGCTGTTTGCACATGCTAGGGATACAAGCACTTGCTGCATTTAATAAGTAAAAATTTATGAGAACGCTTCTTTGATAGCAGAGTGGGATTAACCACTTCACCACTAGGCCAATTCTGACTCTTCTCTCCTATATGTAAAAAAAATCATAATTTTTTTGCTAGAAAATTTATTTAGAACCCACAAACATATATATTTTTTAGCAGAGATCTTAGGGAATAAAATGGCGGTCATTGCAACTTTTTATGTCACACATTATTTACGCAGCAATTTTTCAAACGCTTTTTTTTGGAAATAAAAAAGTTGCATGAATTAAAAAAACACAGAACAGTAAACTTAGCCCAATTTTTTTTTATATTGTGAAAGATGTTACGCTGAGTAAATAGATACCCAACATGTCACGCTTTAAATTTGAGCCCACTTGTGAAATGGCGCCAAACTTTGGTACTTAAAAATCTCCATAGGCGACGCTTTCAAATTTTTTACTGGTTACATGTTTAGAGTTACAAAGGAGATCTAGTGCTAGAATTATTGCTCTCGGTCTAACGCACGCGGTGATACCTCACATGTGTGATTTGAACACCATTTACATATGCGAGCATGACTTGCGCATGCGTTCGCTTCTGTGCGCGAGCTCGCGGGGACGGGCGCTTTCGCTTTTTTTTTTTATTATTATTATTTATTTTACCTTTATTTTTACACTTTCTCTTTAAAAAATTTTTTGAGCACTTTTATTCCTATTACAAGGAATGTAAACATCCCCTGTAATAGGAATATTGTGTGACAGGTACTCTTTATGGAGAGATATAGAGTCAATAAGACCCCACATCTCTCCTCTAGGCTGAAAAGACCGAGATCAGAAAAAAAAAAACAGTGATCTCTGTCTTTTCAGCCAAGTTCACAGGCATTGTTTAAATCACATGACCCGGACGTGACGTCAAACGTCGCGCCCGGGCCTTCAAGGCGCGTGACTGGAGACCATCTGGTCATCAGTCATCTCTATGCTTAACTTCTGCCGGCGATGGATCTGTTCTCCGGGCCATCGATGGCACGGGAGAACCACCGGAGGGCGACAGGAGGGGGGGGGGAATGTCCCCTCCTGTTCCCAATAAGAACGATCAAGCGGCTGAACTGCCGCGATGGTCATTCTTATGGTGCAGAGAATCGCCGGCGGATTAAAATTATATCTGAATGATGCATATAGGTGCCAGCATCATTCAGATATCAATGCTGAAAGACAAGGATGTCTTTGGACGTCCAGCGGTCGGCAAGTAATTAAGTAATAACGCAGCTGGGTTGTCCAGCTGCTCCACAAATTTACTGATCTTTCTTTGCAGAAGAACAGATTGCCAGAATGTGCACAGTTCAGGGCAGACCCAAATAATGTGTAAGAGTGTGCCCTCAGATGAACCACATCTCCAGTAGCAGAAACAAAATTACTACCCCAGCTCCACTGCCAATATAAGTCCATGAACTGTGATCCGGTGCTCTAGCCAGGGGTATTCAGGCCCCACAGATACGATTCTTGAATCAGGAAGGCTGGCAACTCGGATGCTCTTGAATAAAAGTACTTTATTTGTTACACTTGTGCAGGTTTTTTGCTGACAGTGGCAGCTGGTGAAATTTTAGGATGGGGGGGCACCATACCCCGTCCTTCCTTTTTGACCCATCCCACTTCTAATAAGCCCCACCCCTTATAGATTGCACCCATTGTGTCAGGAGTATGCAGCCCAGCATCACCAGATAGGGGTATACTGCACTACTACACCCCCCCGCCGGCGCCACGGACGGCAGTGACAGCACGCACCCCCATCCCAGAGGTCCGGCACTTACTGTGTTTGTGGACTCAGTCTGGAGTGAAGAGGATCCTAGCAGCGGCGGCAGCAGTGTGTGGAGAGGACTGACGGAGATGTCCGCTCATCATGTTTCCCCTTCCTTGCCAAAGGGCCTAGGCATCCAATAGGATGGCCTGCCGCTTTGGCCAATCGGGAAACAGGTCTCACCGACCTGCCTCCTGATTGGTGGGGAGGCACTGCAGTGTGAAAATAGCGAAAATTCATTCACTGGTCACACTATTGGGTGGGATCAGGGCGCACGCTCTGCGCCCCAAGCCCGCCCTTTTCTGAAGCAAATTAGAGCCTCAGGCTCTAATCGGGTGCTTAAAAAAAAACACTTCCTCCCACCCCCGCCATAGGAAACCATGTGTCTGGCGTCCTGAAAGGGGCCAGGCACATGGATAGGAGGGCGGGGTGCCCATGCGCCCTTAATGCACGTGCCGCCACTGGCGTTTCGGCTATGAAGCCATCATCAAAGCAATGCTTTGATGAAGGCTTCATAGCAGAAACGCATCAGCATATAGCCTGTACCCATGTAACAAATAAAGTACTTTTATTCAAGAGCATACGAGTTGCCATTCTTCCTGATTCAAACATCTCCAGTAGCGATCACTCTGTTGAGGGAACAATTTGGCAAGGACTGACGGAGTCCTGTTCCCTACGAGTCGCTATTTTGTAAGTGGTCTCCTGGTACCTGCTACACAGGGAAGATTTGTGTGCAAAAGAGTATACACTCCTTTTCAGGGTTAGAAAAAGTTACTTGTGGTCCTTACCTTTCTCATTCTGGAGAAGATACATATTTTTAACACCAGTAGTTGCTTTGATGTAATCAGTCATCGAAGCACCAGCTGGCTTCCTACAAAGAGTAAATACAGCAAAACCCTTTTGGTCATTTGATCCTCCAACTAACCTTCAATCCAGTGTACGTCAATTTCAAGCTGAGAAGACACTGAAGCATGACAAAACATGCGTAGTTTGCATTGCTGTGTCTCACTTGAAACTCAAGACCAGCGCCATTTGTGCAGCACCTGTGATATTCAAGTCTCCACATAGGCACTTGAGACTATTCTTCTATTTTTTTGCGCAAGCAATTCTGGTACTATAACCAGCTGCAGGGCTGATCCTGACATGAAGTACATTATAACCACTTGAGCCCCAGAAGGTTTACACCCTTCATGACTAGGCCATTTTTTTCACAATGGCACTGCGTTACTTTGACTAACAATTACACGGTTGTGCGACAATGTACCCAAATAAAATTGATGTCCTTTTCCCCCAACAAATCGAGCTTTCTTTTGGTGGCATTTGATCATCTCTGCAGTTTTTTTTTTTTCATATATTTTATTCAGTTTTACAGAGGGAAAGACAAAACATATGGCTATAACCAGTACAAAAGAAACAATATGTAAGTTGAGCGGTAACTCATGAGGAGAGGGGGGGATCCTCCAAGGACTTGCTCAAATGTTGCTAAGTGGCGTGTTCATTGCCGCAACTGGGGAGAAAAGTCCAGGGGGGGGGTGTCAGCCGGATGGTCTAGGCATAGTAGTTCGAGTTCAAATTTTTCAAGTATTGTGAAGAGAAGGAGATATGGGTTCTTGAGTAAAGCAAAGCCTAATGGAAGGTGCTGGGTATACTGAAGGAGATCGCTCTGTTTAGCGGGCTGCCTCTGAGGCTGGGGTTTAGTAAGGGTGGCAGCGAGAGAACCTTTCTTGAAAAGTCCCTGATTGGTTCATAAGAGTCCTTTTCCATCCAGGGTAGCCACATAGTCTTGAAAAGATGAGTCCCTTGGTGGTTTGTAGTTTTCCATTCTAGTTAGTCCATCTTCCATCCAGGGTAGCCACATAGTCTTGAAAAGATGAGTCCCTTGGTGGTTTGTAGTTTCCATTCTAGTTAGTCCATCTTCAACAGCTTGAACAGGTCTGCTTTTACCTGTTCAAGAGTCGGAGGAGAAGGGGAGATCCAATTGCATAGGATGGCTCTGCGAGCCTCCATGTAACAAGAGGCTATCCAGGTTTTATGGCTACGTAGGATCAAGGTTTGAGAAGTGATTTGTGAGGGAATCAGTGCCTCAAGGTTTCCAAATACTAGGGTATAGATGTTCTTGTGAGGGGTTAGGTTTGTAACTTTGGCTGTAAAGTTTTCCACCTCGTCCCAGAAGACTTTTAATGTTGGGCACGCCCAGAGTTTATGAAGCAGAGAGGGTCTGTGTAGTTTGCACCAAGGACATTGCGATAAGGTGTTGTCCTGTTTGGATGGTCTGAAGGGGATGTATGCTCTATGAAGTATCTTGAGCTGCTGTTCTCTCCAGGATTCATTGGAGATGACCTTGCAAGTCTGTATGAGTCATTTGAGTACCATTTGAGTCCCTTCTGGAGAGTCTAAGTCTTTGTCCCAGTTTGATGTTGTAAGTTTACCTGAGACCGCCACTATCTGGTTGAGCAGATTTTTGTAGAGATCTGAGATTTTATGTAAGCCCCACTATCTGGTTGAGCAGATTTTTGTAGGGATCTGAGATTTTATGTAAGCCCTTTTGAATAAATGAGTCTAGAGTAGTAGTTAGGCACAGAAAGTTCTGTCTGGGTAGATTATATCGATCCATGAGTTGAGAAGAGGGGAGGGGAGTCCCTTCTGCAGTGTCAAAGAGTTGGTTGAACTTGGTGAGGCCCTTAGTGGCCCAGAGTTTGAAGGTAGGATCCTGGATTCCCTGTAGGAAAAGGGGGTGACCGCAAATCGACATTTTGGGAGGTGGTGAGGCGTTTTGCACAATTTTAGGGTTTCTCTCCATGCCACAGCGGTGTCTCTTATTAGGATGTTCAAGCAAAAAGAGAAAGGGACAAGTGTTGGGACTTTAAATGAGGCGCAGGGACCGTCTGCGTCTCCATCCCTGTTTAATATTGTATGGGGGGGAATTGGGACTTTAAATGAGGAGTGCAAACAGACACCAGCAAACGATAAGTGCTCAACATTTTTATTTGTCCATCCTAAGTCATGGAGGACATAGTGTTACCACATAATAAAAATACACAGGCACAAACATCAATTCTAAACCTGAGATAAAACATATAGATACACAATTGATGCATCCAATGAAGTAGTTGTAGAGCCCTGTATGGGGACAAGTGTGGATACTGATCCTTCATGTGAGATCTTAACCTTGACTGAAAAGTCATAAAAGGGTCATCTCTATAATATTCCTTAAAACATAAAATAGCATCAATGTAAACCCTACGCGTTTTGTAATGTTTTGATATAGAAATAATCTTTTCATCAGCTATTTCAAATTATATATTTCAGAGATTTTTCGCATCTACCCCTGACGAGTGGGTGTTACCCCACGAAACGCGTAGGGTTTACATTGATGCTATTTTATGTTTTAAGGAATATTATAGAGATGACCCTTTTATGACTTTTCAGTCAAGGTTAAGATCTCACATGAAGGATCAGTATCCACACCCTGTCTCTTATACGGCTCTACAACTACTTCATTGGATGCATCAATTGTGTATCTATATGTTTTATCTCAGGTTTAGAATTGATGTTTGTGCCTGTGTATTTTTATTATGTGGTAACACTATGTCCTCCATGACTTAGGATGGACAAATAAAAATGTTGAGCACTTATCGTTTGCTGGTGTCTGTTTG
>BLSH010080519.1:193734-204106 GCA_018402905.1 Glandirana rugosa
AACTGAGGAGAGGTTTACATCGTAAATACCAATACCGGTTTTTCGATTTAAAACCAGAGTAGTGAGGTTTACTGAAACACGGTGTTCCGAACTCCGAACAGAGACACGACAAACCGCATAACATTCGCCCTATGAAACACCGTAAACGCATCATTACCGAAAGAAGACCGCTGAACTGGTACGTCGAGTAGAAAGAAGTTCACGGAGGTATAACACGAAGAACTTTGTCGGTGTGGTGCAAAAGTCTCTCGGGACATAAAGTGGACTTCAATAGAAACCCAAAAAGAAACGTAGGGTTTGTTAAAAGAACCGTCAACACCGATTTTAAAATCAACCAGATGGACTGCATGGTCAAGTCGCCAGAAGAAAGCCATTACTACGCAAATGCCACAAAGTATCCCGCTTACAATACGCCAAACAGCACAGAGACAAGCCTCAAGCCTTGTGGCACAAAGTCATTTGGAGTGATGAGACCAAAATTTAGCTTTTTGGCCATAACCATAAATGCTACATTTGGAGAGGAGTCAACAAGGCTTATGATGAAAGGTACACCTATTCTTACTGTGAAACACAGGTGGATTTCTGATGTTTTGGGGATGTGTAAGCTACAAAGGCACAGGAAATTTGGTCAAAATTGATGGAAAGATGAATGCAGTATGTATCAAAAAATACTGGAGGAACATTTGCATTCATCAGCCAGGAAGATGCACATGGGACATACTTGGACATTCCAAAATGACAATGATTCAAAACACAAGGCCAAGTCGACCTGTCATTGGCTACAGCAGAATAAAGTGAAGATTCTGGAGTGGCCTTCTCAGTCTCCTAACCTCAATATCTTTGAGCCACTCTGGGGAGATCTCAAACGTACAGTTCATGCAAGACAGCCCAAGAATTTCCAGGAACTGGAGGTTTTCTGCCAAGAGGAATGGGCAGCTTTACCATCTGAGAAGATAAAGAGCCTCATCCACAAAAGACTTCAAGCTGTCATTGATGTTAAAGGGGGCAATACACGGTATTAAGAACTGGGGTATGTAAACTTTTGAACGGGGTCATTTGGGTAGTTTGTTGTCATTATGATTTAAAAAGAGTAAACGCAGTTGATTGATAATAAATGGCTTCAGCCAAATACTAACCATGAGTGAAAGAAAAGCTTTTTGTGATCATTCATATTCTCTGAAATATGGCCAAGAAACCAAATTCTGCCAGGGTATGTAAACTTATGAGCACAACTGTACCACAAAGACTAACTGCAATGGGTTTGCAGAATTTTCTGAAATTCAGAATAGAAAATTGATAAAACGTTTATTGCTTGTGATAGGAGGGTTTTTAGAAGAGCAGTAAGAAAAACAGAGCAAATTCCCATCTGTGTACGCCACTACTGCGCAAGGATAAGGTTAAAAAGGTGATACTGGCCAACCGTAAGGAAAGACCCCATTCATCAGAAGTATTTTACCCTGTAAATCCAAGATTGAATACAAAAAGGACCCCCCACTCTGAGTGCCAGTTCACATTAGTACGATGCGGGAACCCAGCAAATCAACTGCCGGTTCCCGCATCGTACCTGACTCGCATGGCAGTTCATACTGCCATATGCAAACTGCTGGGAGTGTCAATACAAAGTTAATGACATCCCCATTTCAGTTTGCCTATCGCAGTGTGAACTGTCACTTCGGAAATCTCCTGATCCCCTTACACATAAAAGTCTCGGGTACCCTCCGTAGGCAATTCGCTACTTTTGGAAAGTTATATCAACACAGGGGCTGCCCCAGTAAGTATGAAAAGCTTGATACGCCTGGACTCAGCCCTAGGGAGCTCATAACGGAGACTCTTAATATGCCCAGGTAGGTCTTAGGCAGATGATTCCTATCTAGCTATAATTGACATCTGAGATACTACCTTTTTCTGAACAAGTAATGTTAATGTCTCACTGTGCAGATGTTATACTGGAGATGGATTTGATGGCATTTACCTTATCTGCATTTTACTTCCTGTACGCATGTACCTTTTTGTGCAAATTGACCTATAAGGCCTCATACACACGGACGTTTTTTGACGCCGGCGTTTTTTGCAGCTCTCCATGTTAGTCAATGGCCCCATAAAAACGTCAGCTTTTCTGAGCTGTAGATGACGTCGGCGTTAGTGAGCTGAAACTAGAACCCAGAGCCATCGCGTTCTGAGGCTGTAACATTTTGACATTTTTTGACACCGACGCCACAATATGCCAACAAACGCCACCTATTATACCGGCGTTTTCTGATGCCGACGTTTTTAGGTTGAAAAATAGCAGAGGGATGATTTTTTTAAAAAACCGCCTATTGACGCTGACGCTAACGAACGCTCAAAAACACTGATGCATAACGCCGAAAAACGCCAACTTTTTTCCTTGACGTCGGTCTGACGTTTTGTTTATTTTTTTAGAAACGTCCGTGTGTATGAGGCCTTATACTTTGTCCTGGTATACTTTGTCCTGGTTTGCCAAACTTTATCTGTAATGAACATTTCTGATTAAAAAAAAAAAAAGCATTCAAGTCAAATGTTACAGGGAAGGAACATGGAAATACCTGCAACACGATCAATGTAATTTATTTATGTGGACAACAGTACATTGGACACACAAAAAGTACCTTAGTAAAAACAAAAGGAGCAGGTTAGGAATTTTACTAAAAGAAACCGTGTACCAGAAGATTTTTGACACCGTCAAACAGGATCCAGTTCACCTAAATTTTTAGTGATGCAGAAAGTGTCAGCCAAGTGAAGAGAAGTTGACTATGTATTTGGATCAAAAAGGGTGCGAGTGAATGAATTGGCTAGGGACCCTAGTGCCAAAAGACATGAATGTAGATTTTAACATTACATATTTTTTTTCATAAATATTAGGACAATTGTTTAAAATGTATGCAAGAGTTATATTTGTATTTTTATCATTGTACGTTTATTTATTGCAGGTGTTTATACCCCACCAATATTTTATATGTATATTTGAATTTGCCCTAGGGAAGACTTCTGCAGGATGTGTGGTTTTGATTTGAAACAGTGTCCTTGGAGTTGCTGGGCAGGAGTGCTAGCCACTGGGCCATCACGTTACCCAGGTACAGTGATGCAACTCGAGGTACTTGTTTTATCGTTCGAGAAAGTGACCCTTCCTTCTAAACGGATGGATATACTGTACACTTGGGAGTAACATTTTTAATGTGAATAAAGCTTGTGTGTTTCTACTGGACAAGGAAAAGTTTTCAGTTCTGCCTTTAAGGAGAGCATAAGCTCTTGCGTAAAGCTGGGTACACACTGTCCGAAAGTCAGATTGTCAGGAGTCGGACGACTTTCAGTCAGTGTATACAGCAGTCTGTCCGATCAAAGCCTGCAAGCACTGCTCACTGCATCCTAGCGGAGTGCCCGTCAGAATACGACAGTTTGGTGCACCAAACTCAGTTTTTTTTCTCATTTAATCCACTGGGTTAGACAAAAAAATCTTGCAGTGTGTAACCAGCTTAGAGTGGTAGTAAACCCTCCTATCATTTTCAGCCAAGGAAGCTGCCATCTTGGCCTCTGTTTAATCTACAGCTGCCATGATGCTGCACATGTGATCAGCTATGACACCATCCATTGGATGGTTTGACAGTTTGGTTTGGAGTGCAACCAATGGGAGTATTACATTTCCGGCACGTGCCGGAAATGTGACTGGTTTTTAACCTGTTAAATGCATGGGTTTACTACCGCTTTAAGGGCTAAAGAATGTGTGTGAAAAAGTGACAGTGAGGCATGGTCAGTTGAATGCCTGGAACTGGATGAATGAGCCAGAGAGACTTAGAACTCCGGAAGCTGGGACAGTGTCAAACACAAGTTCTAAGGCTTGGAGCACATTAACCTCCCTGGCGGCTATCTCGAGTGTGGCTCGGGGTGAGTTTTCATTACCAAAAGCGGTAACCCCGAGTGACACTGGGCTCGCATTGCAGTATCCAGGGAAAATTACTAACCTTGTCCTCTTGATCCTGCGATGTCCCCTGCTGTGTCCTCCGATGGAATCTTTTGCCAGATGCCTCTGGGTTCCTTGCTCCTTTCCCTGCGGCGTCACATTGCATGGGGGAGGAGCCCAGCGCAAATTCAAAAAGTGAAATACACAGTACACTGTAATCTGTAAGATTACATTACTGTATCAAATCATTTCACATCCCTTTTGTCCCTAGTGCTTTATCCAGTGCCCTGCATGCACTTATATATTATAGATGCTGTTCTTTCTGCCTGGAAACTTGAGAATGCCCATGGCGTCCAAAAAGCGTCCCTTTACGTCAAAAGCGTTTGACCAGCTAGAAAAACCAGCGATAGTAAATGAGAATCACTTGCAGATTGAGCGATACTGATTGGTGATGAAATTTGTCAGACACTGAAAGTGGTGACAGCGACAATTCTGCAACTGTGCAAATTTCATTGTTCTTGTCTTGATTACATTATTGAATAAATATTATTTTTGATCATTTATAGTTATTATATATATTTTTTCATATATTATAATTTCGGATTCCGTTATTTCAAACTTTATCTTACCCGGGATGTCTATTAAGACTCTTGTTTGGACAGATTTAAGTGAGTTATTCCTAAGAATTACAGGCCTACAATATAACGCTAAAGGGGTTATACTGTGCTAAAGTGCTATGTGCAAAAAAATTATACAGGGTGGGCCATTTATATGGATACACCTTAATAAAATGGGAATGGTTGGTGATATTAACTTCCTGTTTGTGGCACATTAGTATATGTGAGGGGGGAAACTTTTCAAGATGGATGGTGACCATGGTGGCCATTTTGAAGTCGGCCATTTTGAATCCAACTTTTGTTTTTTCAATAGGAAGAGGGTCATGTGACACATCAAACTTATTGGAAATTTCACAAGAAAAACAATGGTGTGCTTTTAACGTAACTTTATTCTTTCATGAGTTATTTACAAGTTTCTGACCACTTATAAAATGTATTCAATGTGCTGCCCATTGTGTTGGATTGTCAATGCAACCCTTTTCTCCCACTCTTCACACACTGATAGCAACACAGAGGAGAAATGCTAGCACAGGCTTCCAGTATCTGTAGTTTCAGGTGCTGCACATCTCGTATCTTCACAGCATATGGTTTTTATGGTCAGTAAAAACCAATACCGGGTGAGCTGTTCCTTCCAGGAGGTACCGCCATTCCTCCAAAGCCGACTTGATGGCCAGCAATTCCCTATTACCGACATCATAGTTCCAGCAAGATGGTGCACCACCACATTATGGGTGTCAGGTCCCAGCATTGCTACATGAACAGTTTCCTGGAAAGTGGATTGGTCGTCGTGGGCCAGTTGAATGGCCCCCAAGGTCTCCCAATCTGACCCCCTTAGACTTTTATCTTTGGGGTCATCTGAAGGCAATTGTCTATGCTGTGAAGATACGAGATGTGCAGCACCTGAAACTACGGATACTGGAAGCCTGTGCTAGCATTTCTCCTGCAGTGTTGCTATCAGTGTGTGAAGAGTGGGAGAAAAAGGGATTTTTTTTGTATAACTTACCGTAAAATCCTTTTCTCTGAGTTCACTGACAGACGCAGCCTTCTTATGACACATGGGGTTATGCTCATCCTACTAGGAGTAGCCTAGGCAAAACAAACAAAAGTGTAGGTTGGCCTCTCCCAGGGGGTCGTCCTCACCTTAGCATATAATGCCCCTGCTCTGTACAGCACATCAGTTTGTAACAAGCCATACAAAACCAACGCAGAGGGGTGGGTGCTGCGTCTGTCAGTGAACTCAGAGAAAAGGATTTTACGGTAAGTTATACAAAAATTCCCTTTTTCTTATTTCTCTTCCGTTCACTGACAGACGCAGCCTTCTTATGACACATGGGGACGTCACAAAGCTGTGCCAATCATAACAACTGTACCCAACAGAAAAACGCCCTCTGGCGGCGCTAACCGCGCCTATACTGCCACCTGCAATACCTTGTGGCCAAAAGCAGCATCCGAGGATACCGAAACATCAATTTTGTAAAACTTAGTAAACGTGTGCACTGAGGCCCAAGTAGCTGCCTTGCACACCTGAGACACAGAGGCTTGGTGTCTAAACGCCCAGGAAGTACTAACTGCCCTGGTGGAATGAGCCAGGACTGGGAACGAGGGAACCTTACCCCGAATCTCACAGTCTTCCGTATCCAACGAGATACGGCAGCTGACAAGGCCGCCATACCTTTGCGCGACCCTTCCGTCAGCAAAAATAAAGAATCAGACTTCCGAAAGGAAGCTGTAGAACTTAAATACACCTGCAAGGCCCTCACCACATCCAAAGAATGCAGCTCAACTTCTTTGGGATGTGAGGGGTGCGGGCACAATGAGGGGAGAACAATATCCTCATTTAAATGAAAGGAAGAAACCACCTTCGGAAGAAACGAAGGGGAAGGCCGCAGAACTGCCTTGTCCTTATGGAGGACCGAGTAAGGTGACCTGCAGGATAATGCTGCTAACTCCGACACCCGCGTGGCGGATGTGATAGCCACCAGAAAGGCCACCTTCTGTGACAACTGTAAGGGAATGTCTCTAATTCTTTCATATGGTGGCTTCTGCAACACAGAAAGCACCAGATTCAAACCCCACGGTGCCAAAGGCGACCGTATCCAAGGAGCCACATGACGTACCCCCTGTACAAATGTACGGATCAATGAATGAGACGCCAAGGGCCGTTAAAAAAGAACCGCCAGGGCCGAAATCTGCCCTTTAAGCATATTTAACGCCAGGTTCGTGTCCAGTCCTTGCTGTAAAAATGACAGTACTCTGGATACTCTATAAGAGCGGGGGTTCCAACCCCCTGCCTCGCACCAGGTAATATAGCCCTTCCAGGTCCTATGATAAATCTTACGTGTGGAACTCTTGCGTGCTTTTATCATAGTAGGGATTAGGGAGTCAGAGACACCCCTCTCCCTCAATACCTGGGACTCAATAGCCAAGCCGTCAAAGCCAGCGAGAGTAAAGCAGGGCGCTGGATGGGCCCCTGAGCCAGTAGGTCCCCGCGGAGCGGAAGATGCCACGGAGCCTCTGCCACCCTCTGTACTACGTCGGCGTACCAAGGATGCCGGAGCCAATCCGGAGCTACCAGAATTGTCGGGATTCCCCCCGCCTCTACCCCGCGTACAACCCGCAGTAGAGCCCCTAGAGGAGGAAAATGTACAGCAACCGATACTGACCCCGAGGCCTGTGAAGCACTGCCCCCCGAAGGCTCAGAGCTGCAGCTGTTGCTGTGCTTCTTGTTCCGCCCTAATGGTTTACCTACGCCACCTCCGTGGCATTGACCGACTGAACCAGAACCAGAACCGGGCGGGCAGCCTCTCTGTCCAACGGGACAGGTAAAGCCTGCTCGCTCTCAGTTCCTGTACCTACATCAACCAATTGAGGGGAGGACAACTTCTCCCCCCCTTTAGGGCCGGAACTTGAATCCCCCAAACCAAGGGTTCCCGTGACTGACACTCCGACCTGATCGGCGTGTCCAGGGATAGAGGAGATTTGTCCCACCGCGACAACATTGCCTCTCGCAGGAGCCGAGTGTTCTGGACGTAAGGTATCGCTTCGCAAGTCGACACCCTGAGCCCCAACACCCGTATACAGAACGGTAAGGAGAACCACTGGCGCGATCACAGGGTTCGCCCAGCCTGAAGCGTTAGACGCTTGCTCGGTGTTAGGAACACCCCTGTCTGTACCGTGTCCGGAAACAGACCTAGGTACTCCAGCCAGCAAGCCAGAGTTAATATATAATAGTGACACCGCGCTAAAACAAATGTGTATAAATTAATCTGTGTAAATAAATACATAAAATATACAAAGTGTAAAACATTCAGCTGCTGCTTTAAAGGTAATATATCAATAAAATCATTCACTATAAATAATCATAGCAAAAAGCAGCGCTTATATTCGCAATAATCTTGCCAATATTTAGTGCATATAATATTTTGTGCAAAAACTATATACGTGTGCAATATTGCAAAAAAGGGTGCTTGTCACAGAAAGTGCTAGTGCAAATAAATTTATCTGTGAAAGAAAAATGGTAAACAGTCCATAATAGTGTCCATTAAACAATCTTCTTCCCAATGTGCTGCAATCCTTCAAACTTGTTCCATCACCAAGAACCAGCATGCAGGTGGTCACACTAGGGGCTTACCAGATGTAAAGGGCTCAGCCACCTCTCTCCAATATAAGGTCCACACCTCCAGGAAACCACCGATCTCATATACCAATCATAAGAGACAAAACAAAATGCTCCTCATAGTGTATCTCTCAGATAATTTGGTTTATTCAGAAAGGGGTAAAAGTTGCGCTTACATCAAAACAAAAATACAATCGCAGTATAGGAATATAGACATCTACCAGTCCGCCGAGTACAGCTCCTCTCCACCTCTAACCGAGCGTCCAGGCTCCTGGTACGTCTAGTGCATCTGTTCTCGTCGGGCCGCCGTGTAGCCACGCACTGACGCGTTTCGTCACTTCCTGACTTGATCACACTGTGATCAAGTCAGGAAGTGATGAAACGCGTCAGTGCGTGGCTACACGGCGGCCCGACGAGAACAGATGCACTAGACGTACCAGGAGCCTGGACGCTCGGTTAGAGGTGGAGAGGAGCTGTACTCGGCGGACTGGTAGATGTCTATATTCCTATACTGCGATTGTATATTTGTTTTGATGTAAGCGCAACTTTTACCCCTTTCTGAATAAACCAAATTATCTGAGAGATACACTATGAGGAACATTTTGTTTTGTCTCTTATGATTGGTATATGAGATCGGTGGTTTCCTGGAGGTGTGGACCTTATATTGGAGAGAGGTGGCTGAGCCCTTTTCTGATAGACAGGCGTTTTTGTTGTTTACATCTGGTAAGCCCCTAGTGTGACCACCTGCATGCTGGTTCTTGGTGATGGAACAAGTTTGAAGGATTGCAGCACATTGGGAAGAAGATTGTTTAATGGACACTATTTTGGACTGTTTACCATTTTTCTTTCACAGATAAATGTATTTGCACTAGCAGTTTCTGTGACAAGCACCCTTTTTTGCAATATTGCACACGTATATAGTTTTTGCACAAAATATTATATGCACTAAATATTGGCAAGATTATTGCGAATATAAGCGCTGCTTTTTGCTATGATTATTTATAGTGAATGATTTTATTGAAGCCAGAGTTAATGATGACTTCTGACTGCTGAGCACCTGACCGGCGCCTAGAAGCGCCCCCCGACGCTCCTGCGGGAGCCTCAAGTTTGAGGGGAAGGACTTTTCTGGGGACAGAGAGCTGCTTGCAACCCCCAGAAACCGGCCCCCTACCCGTGAGGTGGGTCGGGGCAACCCATCATGCGGAGGCAGACGATCTCTGCTTTTTCGGACTTACGCTGCCAGGGCCTCTTGCTGTGGCCCGTGAACGCCTTGCCCGCTGGGTCGGGCGCCCGAAAAAACTTCTTCTGACCAGAAGAGACAGGACCCTGCCTACGACGACGATCTCGTCGCTTCGGCTCTGGAAGGAAAGTACTCTTCCCTCCCGTGAAATCCTTAATAATTTTATCCAACTGTGGGCCAAACAGACGCCCTCCCTGAAAGGGCAGGTCTGCCAGAGCTTTCTTTGAAGCCTGATCGCCCAACCAAGAGTGGAGCCACAGCACCCGCCTGATAACAATTGAACAAACAGACATTTTTGACAATATGGGGAGAAAATCCAAAGCAGCATGGCATATGTAGCGGAGACCCTCTTCCAAATGTTGCACTCGCTGTACTTCAGCCTGTGCACATTCACCAGACAAACTAGTGCGCAGCGTGGAAGCGTGCTCACGAAGAGACTGTGCCGCCATAGCAGTCGCTAGCGCTGGCCGCATGGCTGACCCAGCCAACAATAATAGTGCTTTAGACACTGTCTCTGTGCGGCGATCGGCCGCCCCTTTAACCACTTCAGCCCCGGAAGGTTTTGCAGCTTTAGGACCAGAGCACTTTTTGCGATTTGGCACTGCGTCGCTTTAACTGACAATTGCGCGGTCGTGCGACGTTGTACCCAAACAAAATTTGCGTCCTTTTTTTCCCACAAATAGAGCTTTCTTTTGGTGGTATTTGATCGCCTCTGCGTCATTTCTGATCGCCGCTATAAACAAAAGAAGAGCGACCATTTTGCAAAAAAACCCAAATTTCTTACTTTTTGCTAAAATACAAATAAAAAAAAAAATATAAAAAAACATTTTTCACCGTTTTTGGCCGATTTATATTCTTCCTCATATTTGCGATAAAAAAAATCGCAATCGGCGTTTATTGATTGGTTTGCGCAAAAGTGGCCGCGTTTACGGATGATGAGAATTCATTTCTGGGGTTTTTATTTTTTTTTATTTTTTACTAGT
>BLSH010080519.1:315467-333241 GCA_018402905.1 Glandirana rugosa
CATACATGCTGACAGCACACGTACAGTCATCCGATGTATGCTGGCACACACATATATACACACACGCACATTTATATCATTCCTCGGTCTGGGAGGACCAATCAAAGTTAGCTGTCGTAACAAGCAGAGGGGTGGAACTCGCACCGCTCCATCCACCACATAGTAAAGAGTAAACAAGATGTCCCAGTCCAACCAATTTAATGGCGGTGCCCTACTGAACATCTAAGGGCTCGTACACACGGGACGACGATCGTGCGTACGACCGTGTTGAATCGTACGTTGACGGTCGTATGTAGCCTACTGACATGCACACGACAGTCGTACATACAACTTGCGGCCGGCCGAACGTGATGACGCGAACGAGCGTATAATGAGGAAGTAGCGTCACCTTTTGGGCTCCCTTCTAATTTCATGTTAGTTGAAGTGGACTTGGCGCATGCGTGTTTAGCACAATACAACTTTGTTGAACACAGCTGCTCTACACACGACTCAACGGTCGTATTCGAGCTTGTTGACACGACCAAGTTTTCTAGTCTGCACATACAACTCCCACGAACGACCGTCGTACGTTCAACTGTTGAAAGCGCCGCCACAGACGATCGATTCTGCATGCAACGGTCGTGAGTACGACGCGTTGAACACGATCGTCGTCCCGTGTGTACGAGGCTTTAGATAGAAGGAAGTTGAGAACAGCATCTAGTGTTCAAACCACAAATTACACCTTAACCACTTCAATACTGGGCACTTAAACCCCTTCCTTCCCAAACCAATTTTCAGTTTTCAGCGCTGTTGCAGTTTGAATGACAATTGCGCGGTCATGCGACACTGTACCCATATGAAATTATCATTTTTTCTTTTGGTGGTATTTAATCACCCCTGGGTTTATTGTTTGTGCTATAAATTAAAAAAAAAACCAAAAACTGAAAATTTTCAAAAACAATGCATTTTTCTGCGTCTGTTATAAAATTTTGCAAATAAGTAATTTCTCTTCATAAATTTTGACCAAAAATGATACTGCTAAATTTCTTTGGTAAAAATAACCCAAATTGGGGTTTATTTGGTGTTGGCGGACAGACAGATGTGACGGGGACTGACAGATGTGACGGGGACATACAGCTGTTTTGGGGACTGTGACAGATGTGATAGGGACAGACAGATGTTTGGGGACAGATGTTTTGGGGACTGTGACAGATGATTTGTGTATGGTGACAGATGTGATGGGGGACATGCAGATGTTTTGGGGACTGTTTTATAGGGACACTTATGTGTATGGGGACAGGGTATCAGTGTGCTTGGTGCACTGTGTGGGGGGCGATCTGACCGCTCTCTGCATGAAATCCTCATCATGCAGAGAGCTGTCATATTGCTGCAGATTTCCCCCCCCCCCCGCCGCAGCGCGCTACGTGGCCGCGCTGCGAGCTCCCGTTCTGCAGGACCCGTCAGAACGGGGAAGCTCCCACCCGGCCGTATATATACAGTGGCCGGGTGGGAGGTGGTTAAATATAAATATGGAACATATACCTAAACTGGATAAAACAAATGAAATTGGATCCCATATAATATTAAACGGTCATCCCGGACAATGGATTACATGTAGTCAAATCAATAATCGACAATTACAATTTTTAATCAAATACATGCTGTACAAAATAAGGAGATGTAAATTAACCACTTCAGCCCCAGAAGGATTTCCCAGGTTAGGACCAGAGCACTTTTTGCGATTCGGCACTGCGTCGCTTTAACTGACAATTGCGCGGTTGTGCGACGTTGTACCCAAACGAAAATTGCGTCCTTTTCTTCCCATAGAGCTCTCTTTTGGTGGTATTTGATCACCTCTGCGTAATTTCTGATCACCGCTATAAACAAAAGAGTAACAATTTTGGGGGGGGGGGGGAATTCTTACTTTTTGCTAAAATACAAATCCAAAAAAAAAAAATAAAACTTTTCATCGGCTTTGGCCGATTTATATTCTTCCTCATATGTTTGGTAAAAAAAATTGCAATCGCCATTTGATTGGTTTGCGCAAAAGTGCCCGCGTTTACGGATGATGAGAATTTCTGGGGGTTTTATTTACGAATAATGGCGGCGATCTGTGATTTTTAGTGGTACTGCGATATTGCAGCGGACATGTCAGACATTTTTGACACTTTTTTGGGACCAATGACATTTATACAGCGATCAGAAATGTAAATGTCCACTGATTACTGTATGTCATTGGCAGTGAAGGGGTTAACCTGCAGGGGTAGATCTAGGGGTTAACTGTGTTCCCTGGGTGTGTTCTAACTGTGAGGGGGCTGGGCTACCATGGGCATGAGAGATCTAACTGATCCCAGTGACAGGGATCAGTAGATCTCCAATGCCCCCACTAACAGAGCTGGGAACCGCCGTGTTTACATCGGCGGTTCCCTGTTCTTTGCCTGTGGCCGCTCATCGGGCCCCCTAGCTGCCATTCGCGCACAGCATCCACACTGCCTGCTGTAAATAGACGGTAGGCAGTGTGGAACCGGGTTAACGTATTACATAAAAATATGAACATGCACAATTATTAGCTGCTATTTATTGTCCCATTCTATATTTAACCCTAGATGGGAGTAGGACTTTAATTGATAAATCCAACTGGTTTCAGCTTGGGAGATGCATCTTTTAGCATTATCACCCCCCCAGTGTGGCATGTGCTTCTCCAAGGCTATAAAACTTGTCCCTGCAGGATCTCGATTATGTTTCTGATCAGTGTCTGAAGACACTATGGCCAGGAAACCCCTTTTTGATATTGGAGATGTGCTCTTCCAGTTTAATGGCTAGGGTCTGTGTGGCTCTACCCACATAGTCTAAAACGCAACGGCATTTAATAAGATACACCATGTCGTATAGAGCAAGTAATAAAAGATAGTATGTCATAAGACCTACCAGTATGTGATGACCCAAAATTTTCAATCTTTCTCCCTCTAAGGGCATTAACTTTACACACCCTACATTTATCGCAGTAGTAGTAGTATCCCTTAATTTCCGCGAAAAATCTAGATCTGACAGGCAGGTCAGGTACATTTGGTGCCAGCCTATTCCTCAAGTTACCAGTCCCTCTAAAAATGACAGAAGGGGACTCTGGTAATAATGGGCCCAATACACGGTCATTTTTAAGCACTGGTTCCCAGGTGCCCCTGGAAGACGTCACGTATGACGAAACATGTAGGGTGGAGATACGCTCTGATGTCACCACACCCACACACTCCAGGAACACGGGGATATTTGATTCATGCCGCCTTTTTAAGTGCTTAATCCTGTTTTAATGAGAGTACCCACTCTTTATTTTAAATAAATTGTTACCTGCGGATTTACACTATGGATTCCTCCTTGTTTTAATGATTTATATGGTGGAGATGGATGGTTGACAAACGAGTCATTTGGCTGCTGATATAACGGAAAGTTGGAGAGGGAGAAGCCCACATGCAATACCCCGCAGACGGTGATATCTGCTAGCCTGACTGACCCACTAGCGATAGCGAGTCCACCATTTCTGGTAAGGTGTGCATGTCTCTGGTGGTGGTTTGCTCCCTCCAGCCAAACACCTACGTTGGATACTGTCACAGTCTACATCCTGGGATTTCTTCTTCACTAGACACTCTGGACTTTTTAAACACCATTTTTTATGAAATATTCACCTTGGTTTCCCTTTTGGATTTTGACATTAAGTTGTTCTATTACTTTAGCACTTTATTCAAATTATTTGTTTATATGTTCATATATGAATTTACTTATAGCGCAACTGTTTATATTTGTATTTTTAAGCAATGGCCAATGTTTTTTCAAAATATTTTTGATGGCATAATGTTGGCATGAAAAGGTTGTGAGAAAAGATGGTCCAAAATCCTGTGTTGGCTTATCGGAGCGTGGGGTGTTTGAGATTTATAAATCCCATGACTAACTGAATTTCCTTGATGGGCTCAAATGGTTGTTTCTGTAACACAAACAGCACCAAATTAAAGTCCCAAGGACAGGTTCGGACCAGTGAATAAGAGGCTAAAGGCCTTTGGAAGAATACGGACAGGGCTGAAAAACGACCTCTGATTGTATTCAAGGCCAATATGATTTCCACCGCAGACTATAGAAAAGAGAATTCTACCAATTACGTATTTCCGAGGATTTTCTAGCTTCACACCAAGTAATACAAGTTTTCCAGACCTTGTGATAGATCTTCCTAGTGACTGCATTCACTAGGCTTGACATCCACTGGTCCCGAGATGCCTCGATCCTTCAGCACCTTGGCTTCAATAACCATGCCGTCAAATTTAGAGACTGCAAATTGGGGAGGAATATAGGACCTCGAGATAGTAGACTGGGGTGGCGCAGAAGTGTCCATAGGCCGTCTATTGCCAATCTCTGGGAAATAGGGCCTTCTGGGCCAGGCTGGTGCCACCAAAATTACTGGAAACCCCTTTCAGAATCCTGCGCAACAAATGTGGAAGGAGAGGGGGAAAGCATACACCAGGGAGCACTGGTTCCATGGTACTATCAGGGCATCTGCTCCAACTGCCAGGGGATCCCTTGTTCGGGACACAAACTACTGTAGATTCTTGTAGAACCTGGATGCCAACAGATTGACACCTGGCCATCCCCAACCCTGACCGATTTCCCGAAACACGTTAAGGTGTAGGGACCAGTCCCCCGGGCAGATCTGCTGGCGGCTGAGATAATCTGCCTTCCAGTTCTCTACCCACGGAATATGAACTGGCACATGTCCCTCTGCCCAGGTTAGAATTTGGTTCACCTCTTTCTGAGCTGACCGACTCCTGGTACCACCCTGGCAGTTTATACAGGACACTACAGTGGCATTGTCAGAATGAACCCCGATAGTGCATTCCTGAAGCTCTAATGTCCGGGACCGTAGGGCCAGACATACTGCCTGCAACTGCAGGATGCTGATGGACAGGCTCTGTTCTGTTCTTGACCATCTCTCCTGAGCTGTGAGTCCCTCTAGGGTCGCTCTCCAGCCCGAGAGACTGGAGTCTGGTCAGTACTCTCCCAAGACACCAGGAGGAAGGATCTTCCCTTTTGTAGGTTCTGATCCTGCAACCACCAGCTTAGGCTTAAGCGTGCCTGGGGAGATAAGCACATGGGGTAGTCTAGGGCTTGCATAGGCCTGGAATGGAACTGGGCATAGGGGCACTGCCACAGAGCCAAATGGAGGTTTGTCTGGTGCTCCTTATCAGACGCACCTGATCCTTCAGGGCACAGACCCTTACGGGTGGCAAATATAACTTTGCCCAGGCCATATCTAGGATCAGACTTAAATACTTGAGAGTGAGCTGGTCTCAAGGCTGATTTTTCAGTATTTAACACTCAGCCTAAGCTTTTTAAAATACTGCACTGTGCAAGCCAAACTGTGTTCCAGGGCCTGTAGTGAGTGATCTGAGCAGGAGATCATCCAGGTATCCGAGCACCAAGACCCCCTGGGCACTTAAATGACCCAGTACAGGTGCTAGTATTTTGTAAACAACCGGGGTGCTGTGGCAATCCCGAAGGGCAGTACCACAAACTGGAAATGACATTCCTCTACTGCAAATCACAGGAACCTCTGGTGAGGTTGAAAGATAAGTACATGCACCTTGATATCGATGGAGGGCAAGAAGTCTCCGATCTGGAGTGAGGCTACCACTGAGCGGACTGACTCCATCCGAAAGGGCTAGATTAACATATGCTGGTTCAAGGATTTTGGATCCAAAATGGGCCTTGTGTCCCCATTTGGTTTTTGAACCGTGAACAGGTTTGAATTAAACCTTAAGCCCCTTTCGGATACAGAAACCTATATAATCTCTCCCTGATGCACTAAATGCTCTAGTGCCTGAAACAATAAGTTTCTCTTTGGAGGATCTGAGGGAACGCTGGATCTTAGAAACCTCTGAGGAGGAACCCTCCGTAATGTCAGCTTGTAAGCACAGGATATTGTCGAGGCGACCCACTTGTCCGCTGTTCTCCAAATGTCCGCAAAGTGCAGCAGCCTTCCCCTCACTTGATAGAGCGGAGGCTTCCTCTCAAAAGGAGAGGCTGGTGCCAGGTTTAGAAGGGTTTTGAACCCAGGGTTTCTTCTGGCCATGCAGCTTGCCCCTGGCTCCAGCGCCCTGTTGATGGCGAAGCTGACTTGGTGCTGTGGCACTTGAGGAAATGCTGAGGTTTTAAACCAGGGACACCTGGTCCTCATCTTCACAGGAAGTAGAGCTCTTCCCTATGGAAATCTATTGGATAGATTTGTCCAAATCAACACCAAAAATTTGCCATGAATCTTGCCAATAACTTCTTACAAGGAAGCTCAGCTGACCAGTTTTAAGCCATAGAAGTCTGCGCATGTGTAGACAAGAGAGCCATATGAGAGACTTGCTGTATAGAATCCTTTAAAAGGCATCTACAGCAAGACAGAGCACTCAAGGAATATGTGCCCTGTTTTCAGCAAGATCATCCTCCTGGTTAGGCCCGTCAGGCCGTCTGACCTGATCCTTTATAGACTGCCAGACTCCAATTGCTGCAACAGCTGGCTGAATAGCTGAACTGGCCAAAGAAAAGGAAGCCTTTAATAATGACTCCAATTTCTTGTCAACAGGGTGTTTCAAGCCCTGTGCGTTATCCACTGGGCAAGTTAAGTTCTTGTTTAAAGAAGAGACTGACGCATCTACGGCTGGCATGCTCCATTTCTTAAACTTTTCCTCCATGGGATATAAAAGGGAAACGTCGAACAGAGCTATAAACTCACTCAAAACCCCGATGCCAAAAAAGTCTATACGCTCAAATCTGCGCTTAGTATGCCTTCATCAACAAAAATAATAATTTTAAACTAATTAAAAATAGCGGCTGCCTAATGTAAACACAATAATTAAAATAGCACCATAGAATCAAAAGAGTCAAAACACCCCAGACTGAATGGTCCCAGCAGCGCTTAGATATGACATATGAGTAAACACAGTCTTTCTATTTGATATATGTAGTGCTCCCAATGAAATCAACAATAGTCCATTTGAATATTTCTGTACTGGGGAACTGGATCACGTCACAGCCTTTATCCTTCACCACACCACGTGAATAAACCGGGAGGTAAAAGCCCCCCAATGTGGAAAGACTCACCGGAGGTAAGTAATGTCAACGCCTTAAGTGAATACCCTGCAATCAGATCCAATTCGATTTCGGATGATCTTTAAGTGTATGGGAACCAGCCGATGATTGCCATGCGGGATTACCTTAAAAAACAGCGCTCACATAGTGCATGATCCATGTATTTTATTTAAGTAAAACTGAGTATAAAACACCCACCCCTACAGATGTGCACTTACACAGTATATGATAAAAGACAGCAATGTAAAAATAACCACTGTGTGTTTCAAAGCCGGCTCACCGCTCTCCTCGTTCTCGGAGCTACAGCCGCGAGGTACACACTGCCCGTGGAGATTGACAACCGTGTGGTCACGTCCTGGCGCGTTTCGTCATTCCTTCGTCAGAGGGCGTGACCACACAGCACGGCTTCAATATTTATATATGCGCGGTGGTCGGCAAATTAACCCCCTCCGCTCATTTCAGCTAACTACATATATCAAATAGAAAGACTGTTTACTCATATGTCATATCTAAGCGCTGCTGGGACCATTCAGTCTGGGGTGTTTTGACTCTTTTGATTCTATGGTGCTATTTTAATTATATAAAAGGGAAAACCTCTGAGGAATGAAAATTCTGTCAGGATGTTCCCAATCAGCATACACTGCCTGTTTCAACAGCGGGTACAGGTGGAAAGCCTGTGCAGCCTGAGGAGGCTTCAGGGACCCCAAAGAGGACAAGGGAGGCTCAGAAACCTCTGCAGGAGATCACTTAAAGGCAGAACGAACCATCTTGGTAAGAGTCTGAATCAAAAGCCTCTGCGACAGAGGCTGATACCAATTGGACATGATCGGACCCAGATTCCTTAGGAGCAGACTCATCTGCCGGGCCAACTCTTAAGTCCTCAGCATCTAGCTCGTCCCCATCCTCAACCCATTCCTGCTCCAAATTAGGAGGCTCAGGGGGGAGGGATCTGTTACGCTTCTTGCCACCCTGCAGGATGGAGGCAATCATGTCATCAATTCTGTGCTCTAACCCAGCTAGGGCTGAGGACAGTTCATCCTTGGTGATAAAGGGTGAAGCAGCAGTGTTGACTGTAGGCACAATACCAGACAGGCACAGCAGCTTAGATTGCCCAGAAGCCTCTTGTCTTTCAGGAGATACAACACTGTTTCGACTTGGCTCCTCAGGAGCTACTGACAGATGTGCCCTTCCCTGTAGTGTTAGTCCCGCTCCTCCTTTTTGAAGACATTGCAAGTCACAAAAAGGGAGTACCTGAGTTTAGTATTTACATAACCCGGAAGGGAGACCCTTTAATAGGGCTCACCAAGTCCCTATGCAACAATCCTGCTAAGCACCTTAGCCTGCCAAGCAACACCTGGTGACTCACGTGACCCAGGTAAGGAGAAATGAATCACTGAAAATGCCTGGTTCAGAGCCTGCTCTGTGTCCTACAGCTACCCCCTGGAAGCACCGCATGCTTCGTATACACAGCTTAAATAAGCAGGCTGTGCCGGGAACTTCTGCACTTGCATGGTCCAGGCGAACAGGCGCGACAGTATTGACGCAAATCTTTGTGTGCCCAGATTTAGGAGACGTATGCGCAGTTCCATGTTCGCACCATGCCTGTGGTGAAGCCACGTGCATCATGGCTACCAACAAACCTGCAAGCATATGGCGACTGAAGATGGGCAATGGCGCACCCTCGTGCGCAGGCATCCATTAATGGAAAAAAAAAAAAAACCACAGCCAGACCGGACTAAAAAAAAGGTAAGCTGCAAACACCTACAGCTAGCCCAAACCTCCCCTCTGTAGTCACCGCACACAGGTGTTCAGCCTTTAGCCAAGTTGCAAGTTGACTGATTGTTATGTTACAATCACTGAGGCACCCCACAATAAGTAAATAAGGGAGGTTTCACTTATCTTTCAAGACGCAGGGCAGCCTTAAAAACCCAAGAGCCCAATCTTCACCCATCATGGTGGGTTCCTGTCACTTGAGGGCCTTCAAGGACTGGGTACCCGTTTCATGTTTAGGGTCCACTCCCTTGGAATGCCTTAGCTCTGTGCTGTTCAGGATTCCACTACGCAGGGTCCTGCGCCCGGAGGTGACGTTACAGGCAAAACCTTGCAGGATCCTTGTGTCTTCTTTGCTTGGCTCGGGTACCATTTATCCAAGCATATAACCTGTTTCAAATGGATCTGATCAGTCAATCACTTGATTCATTTAAAGCAGAACTCCGGGAAAAAACTTTTTTTTTACATGTCCTTGTTGCTGATCTACCTTCATCAACTATGCCATCCATCTTCTGCTGAGCTCTGTAGTAGCCTTCTGAACGTGCTGAAAAACTGTTATTCCCCTGTGACATCCTGTTTGTAAGACCGCTAGCCGTTCTCCGTCCTCCGTCCTGTACTGCCAGCCAGCGGTCTTGTACCCGCCTTCCTGTAGTTTTCAAACAGCCAGCAGGCATTTCTATTTCTGCCTGCTGGGATGTAGAGGGCGGAGGGGGCCTCATAGCCCCCGGTCTGTGCCACCCATAGAGGTGGTTTCCTCCTCTCTGCCAGAATTGCAACCCCCCCCCCCCGCCCGTCCGGCCACCATCTCTGATCAACAGCACAGAGATCTCCCGCCATGACAAGCCTGGTATTCCTGGAATGTCTGCCATGATTGCTATGTGACTTTCTCCTGTCATAACCGTATCGGAACAGTGCGCTCTGCGCTGTATATCACAATACAGCAATCACAGGAAAAGGTCACAGAACGGTGTTCACATTGCAAGCATGCCAGACATTCCAGATCTCTGCGCTATCATTGATGAGAGATGGCGGCCGGGGGTCACCGCACTGATGGGCACGGTGTCACCCCACTGATAAGCGGCACTGGTGGGCACGGCGCACCTCACTGATGAGCGGCACTGGTGGGCACGGCGCACCTCACTGATGAGCAGCACTGGTGGGCACGGCGCACCTCACTGATGAGCAGCACTGGTGGGCACGGCGCACCTCACTGATGAGCAGCACTGGTGGGCACGGCGCACCTCCCTGATGAGCAGCACTGGTGGGCACGGTGCACCTCACTGATGAGCAGCATTGCTGGGCACTGATAAGCGGCACTGGTGAGACCGCACTGATAAGCTGCACTAATGAGGCATGACTGCCTGGCACTGATGAGGCTGCACTGTTTACTGACACTGTACACTTCCATATTTCTGTAGGAGGGGTTTCTACCATCCCTGCAAAGTTTAATTTTTAGGTCTAATTCTCAGTGCGATATGTATTATGTGACGTTGCATTTCACAGAGGCTGGTATTGTGGTGATATTGAAGTTTGAGCTTTCCATACATTAGAGGGTTCCACCATTATTGTGATTTATTCGTAAGTAAGCGATGCTTTTTTTTTTTCCTCATGCCAACATTTACTGCCACATGCCAATATAAATCATGGTGTGGTGTGGCTAGGGATGTTCTCACATACACCATACCAGCAATGATTGCTGCTAGAAAGATTTCAAATAAACAGCAGCAGGAGGAGGAATAATTCTAATTGTGAATTACAGCAGAGTACAGTGTGCATGATATATTATGGGAAGTGTGTACAGTTCAGTAAGGATTACAGAAAGCAAGGGCAATATGTTTTATCTCCTTGTGGCTGGAGGGGAAAGAACAGACATGCTCTGTGTCACTGAGTAATGGGTCTGGCTACAGAATGAGGGGTGTGATTCATGTTCAAGTGGGCTTGTTCACATTTACATTCACAGGCCCAGTGTACCTCCCACATGCGCTGAAATCTGCAATGCATGAAGGGAAACGTAGTGTGAGGAAGTGGATATGATGTAATCATTGTTCTAATGGCTCCTGCCTGGCAGAATACATGGTGCATCTTTCGAATGACAGAGCAGACTTCCTGTAAAGTAAATTGGACACATCTCTTTAAAGGTAAGGAATTTCACAAAATGTAATAAATGTTTAGTGTAGGGGGGGTTATTAATGGGGGATTTATTGTTGAACCCAGAGTTCTGCTTTAAGAACCGTTTTTGGGACTAAAGACCTGAAGCTCAGGGGGCTCAAACGTGCCTATCCACCTTGCAGACACTGGTTAAAAACTGAAGTACTTCCTGTATGCGGGGGATTATAGGGGATCACTTCCTGTCTAAAACTGTCTATTCACCCAATGATGAAGTGTAACCCAGTAGGTAATGACTATTAGCCTAACTCTGTGTCCCGTGATGTATGAAAAATAAATCATGTTTTTACACAAGTACAGTTCTCTACCCCAACTATCCATGTCTATCGGAGGGTGTACCCAGCACATGGACTATTAGCTGGTGATTGAACTAATTTGGTTTAGGATGATGCAAAGCTGCTGAAAACTCATAGGAAGTAGTCGTCCTAGTTTTGCCAGGTACCTTCTCCAACTGCCACTGGAATTGCCTAGAAAGTATTTGTAGGGGATGTGGTCTTGGCATGAACGTGTAAGGACATGTCTCCTGTGCTCCCAGCTCCCCAGGCAGCCATACTCTACAGTATTAGCCCCACATTTTTTCTCCTCTTCAGCCTATTTCATGAGGAGGAAGACCGACTGCTCTTGCCCAGGTCCCTCTGCCAGCATAGATCAATTCTTGGAAGTTGTGCAGCTTGCCGCCTCTACTCAAGTCATCCAAAATGGCGCCCGCTCTCACTGTGCACACCAGCCCGGATCTTTCTGCAGTCAACATAGTGAGAGCTGGCGGGCTCAGGGCACGATCTGCCACCCCTCTCGCCACCTAGAAAATCCTCTCCGTCTGCCTCGCTCTCTCCCTCACGCCACTTGTCAGCCCCTGTTCTTTGGATGACAATCCACAGCAGGAGCCTCCAGCACAGAACACAGAGCAGCCAGGACACTGCTATATCACACCCAGAAGTGTGGCTGGAAAATAAAACCAAGTTGGAGCTCATCCTGCCATGGTCACAGTGAGTACTGCTACTGCTGCACATCAGTCCCAGAGCATGTCATTTGGACAGCCATGCAAGAAATTGTTGACAATTTTACAAAAACTGACCACTAAAGAGGATTTGAAGGCCCTGGCCTTAAGGATGGAAACTGCCCTGCGAGAAGAAATCTTAGAGCTTACAGCGGTAGTAAACTCTGCTTTGTTATTTTTACCTATAGGTAAGCCTATAATAAAAACATGAGCTCTGAAGGTCCGGTACACCATGACGGACCTTCAGAGCTTCTTGCCGGAACCAAAGGCTTCCGTGCACATGCGCAGGAATGACATTGTGGCTCCAGCAACTCACAGTGCTGGAGCCCCCAATCCCGGAACAGAGGACAGGAGAAGATATCAGCTGGCGTCTCTGGAAAGGCTTCATTCTAAGGTATTTCATAATGTGCTAGTATGCAATAGCACATTATGCCATTGTCTTGCAGGGTTATTTTTTCTCTCTCAATGGTTTACTACCACTTTAAACAAAAAGTGGCAGAAGATGCTGCTTGGGTATCCACCAATGAATCGGATACTGTCACCATTAACCAGTTGGTCTCCCACTTACAGTTCACACAAGCCGATTTCACTGATCAAATCACTCAGCTGCTATTACTCATTGATGACTTGGAAAACTAACCACTGACAAACTATCAGAATAAGGGGCCTTCCAGAGGCTACTTCCCAGGCGGACCTCAAGGACACAGTGACAGCCATATTTAATCCATATCTGGACCGCCCCCGACATGGCAATTGCTATGGACCGGGTGCATAAGACCTTCTACGGCTAGACCCAGGGATGGCATGTGCTGCCTGCACAGCTATACCACTAGAGAAGGCATACGCAACACACATGTATGGCGCAGAGGTATCATAGAATTTGATGGTGCACAGGTTCACTTGTTACCTGATGTATCCCGAAGGACTCTACAAATGCGTAGCTGTATGAAATCGCTTCTGGAGAAGTTTGGCCAGCAGGGCATCACACACAAATGGGACTATCCTTTTCATCTAATTGCCTGCAAATGTAACTGCTCCTACCCACTGCGTCATCCCTCAGAGCTCATGGACTTTATCAGGTCTCTAGGAATGGAACCAATTGCTCTCTTTGTCTTCACTGTCACGACAGCCACTGCGCTGGCAGGACGGCCACAGAGATCTCACTTACGTCAGCGATCCCAACAGGCCCCTCATGATCCGAAGTATTTGTAGCTGCTGACACATAATTTTTCCTCTACCGACTAAATATCTTTAACTGTACATTGGTTGTCAACCAGGAATGTTTGTTCCCAGAGTAAATTACAATTAATGCCCCTATGCTATTTGCTCAATTCCACACTGTCACAAGCGCTACCCCAGTTCCATCTCAATCAATCTGCAAAGCTGATGGCAGTAGGTGGGGGAAAAAAAAAAACAAAAAAAAAAACAAAAAAACACAACAGACTATCCAAGCGGCCACGCTGACAAAAGTCATGCAAATTTGCACCCATCACCATGTGAAAAAATTAATGTGTGCGTGTGTCTGGAGCACGTGTGCACAAAACAGGATATAGAGTGCCCAGAAAAAGTATTCGTATCCCCTGAAATTTTCCACATTTTGTCGTCATGTTACAACCAAAACAAATGTATTTTATTGGGATTTTATGTGATAGACCAACACAAGGTGGCACATAATTGTGAAGTGTAAAGAAAAGGATAAATGTCTGAAAAGGGTGGCGTGCATTTCTATTCAGCTTCCTTTACGAGGATTCACCCCCCCGCCACTAAAATCTAGTTGAACCAATTGCCTTCAGAAGTCACCTAATTAATAAAGTGTGTGTGTAATTTAATCTCAATATAAATACAGCTGTTCTGTGAAGCCCATAGAGGTCTGTTAATCGCTTAACAACCGCCCTATAGTCAAAAGATGTCTACAGGGTGGTTGCTTAACCCCGGGAGGACGTACTATGATGTCCTCCCATGAACACGCTTCCAGCGTGCCCCCTGGGGTGCGCACACGGGAACATCCCAAGGTAGCAGACTTGACTTAGTAATAATTGATCATGCAAACCATTTCTTGACGCATTTCACCCTATGAAATGAAAAAAGGAGTTAACCTGCAAACAGCGATTACTGACAGAACCAATGTTAAAACCTACGGTATCCCAGGAAACTGATGATCCCTCCACAACCAGTCATGGAAAAAAAAGAGTCCATATAAGATGGCGGTCAGGAAATTACATCCCCAAAAGATTCACACCAGAGTGACTAAAAGAATCAAGAACCGCCCAAAGTATTGTGTAAAAATATGACTGACTACAAGGGAACAAACCTAAAATTCTGATCATAGAAAAAGGGGTGAAAACTCTGAATACCCAATATAAAGCAGAACCTAAGCCCAACACTGTCCTTAACCAGGCAGTCCTCACTCAACTCAGTTATGAGTCAACCCAATTACAAGAACCAATAACTGGGCAGCCCTGTAAGACAAAAGAAGGAGTGTTCAAAAAAAAAAAATCAAACACTAAAAAAAACCAAATGTTTTCTTCGATGATCAGCAAACCTCATGCTAAAAATGTTCGGATTTCTCTTCAAGGCAGAGACCAGAGTCACCCTCATTTCCACTGAGGGTGAAAAGGCATCATCGTCCACAGGTCAAAAACATACCATACCATCTCATGGAAACCTGTGAGAAGAGTCAACTGATGTCAACTCTGACTAAAGGGGGAGATTGAAGCAGTGTTGTAGGGGGATCCTGGAATAGAAGGAATTGCAACTATGACCGTGAAACATTTCCACTGCATTTGTGAAGAAATCTTCAGGGTGCCCAATGAAGTCCAGCAAGCGCCAGGGCCGTCTCCTACAGTTTGTTTAGCTGCAGGATCAGGGCACCACCAGTGCAGAGCTTGCTCAGAAATGGCAGAAGGCAGGTGTGAGCAGATCTGCATGCACAGTGAGGTGTAGACTTTTGGAGGATGGCCTGGTAGGAAAGAAGTACAGTAAAGAAACCACTTCTCTCCAGGAAAATCAACAGGGACAGACTGATATACTGCAAAAAGTACAGGGATTGGACTGCTGAGGACTGGGGTAAAGTTATTTTCTCAGATGAATCCCATTTCCGATTGTTTGAAGCATCAGGAAAAAACCTTGTCCGGAGAAGAAAAGGTGAGCGCTACCATCAGGTCCTCTGTCATGCCAACAGTAAAGCATCATGAGACCATTCATGTGCGAGGTTGCTTCTCAGCCAAGGGAGTGGGCTCACTCACAATTTTGCTCAAGAACATAAAATGGTACAAAAATATTCTCCGAGAACAACTTCTCCCAACCATCCAAGAACAGTTTGGAGACGAATAATGCCTTTTCTAGCATGATGGAGAACCTTGCCATAAGGCAAAATTGATAAGTGGCTTGGGGAAAAACCAACACTTTGGGTCCATGGCCAGGAAACTCCCCAGACCTTAATCCCATTGAGAACCTGTGGTCAATCCTCAAGAGGATGACCCCCACCCCCAAATTCTGACCAACTCCAAGCATTGATTATGCAAGAATGGGCTGCCATCAGTCAGAATGTGTGCCAGGGCAAATTGCAGAGGTCTTGAAAAAGAAGGGTCAAAACTGCAAATATTGACAATTACATTACAAGTTTATGCAAAGAAACGCCTTTGAAACTTCTGAAATGCTTATAATTATACTTCAGTATACCATAGTAACATTCGACAAAGATCTAAAAACACTGAAGCAGCAGACTGTGAAAATATTTGCGTTATTGGCCACGGCTGTATAAGCAGTGTCTCCAATCTCATATC
Organism: Glandirana rugosa; assembly: GCA_018402905.1. Taxonomy (NCBI): domain Eukaryota; kingdom Metazoa; phylum Chordata; class Amphibia; order Anura; family Ranidae; genus Glandirana; species Glandirana rugosa. The sequence continues at coordinate 331,284 of BLSH010080519.1, forward strand.
CACAAGATGTAAAAATGGGGGAAGCCACTATGAACTGGCTGTGATCTCATTGAAGTGCGAGACAGGTTGATCCACCTTGGGTGAATAGTCTACTTTTTACCCTCAAATCCATAGGCCTAAGAAATGGACTGACAAATTCATATAGAATGGGAGGGAAAAATTATGTGAACCCCATTGGAATTGACTGTTTTTCTGCAGTAATTTTTCTATAAAATCTGATGCTCATCTAAGTCACAATACACAAACAACGTGCTTAAGCTAACAAAAAATTCTAATTTCTTCTAACACCCAATTACAGTAAAGAGTAACAGTACTGACATAAAGTGAACCCAGAGACTAATTCAGCGAAAGGGAACTGGGGTCAGTCGTTTACACACCTTGAGTGGAACTAATGAAATGAGTACAGAAGTGTGGCTTAGAGCTACTTTAACCATTTACACACCACCTCCCGTATGAGTACGGCGGCAGAGTGACTCCTGTGCCAGATCACCTAGTACGTGATCCGGCGTTACCGGGTAGGGGGCGTGTGCGCCGCGGCTGTGCTCTGATTAGACAGTACAAGTCGATCGGCGGGTGCTGGTCACCCACTGATCAGGGAGGAGAAACACAGAACAGAGATCTGCCTATGTAAACAAGGCAGAGCTCTAGCCTGTCTGGGGAGATGTGCTGGATTTTGTTTCCCTGCTAAGCAGGAAATACAATCCAGCACATCCCTTAGTGAAAACAGCACATAGTAAACAAGTAGGGCGGCCAGTTAAATGTGTGCCTTGCCAGTGTTTTTGTGTTTAACTGCTTCCCAGCCAGTGTCATTAGTACAGTGACAGTGCATATTTTTAGCACTGATCACTATTAGTGTCACTGGTGATGTCAGTGTCACTTCATGTCTGATTGTCCGCCACAATATCACAGTCCCGCTATAAGTCGCTGATTGCCGCTACTACTAGTATAATAAATAAAAGTTCCAGTATATATACACGCACACCAGTCTGTAGACACTACAATAGTCACATACTCTCTCATGCTACTGTAGATGGAATGGACCCAGATCTGCATTCTATTAGGACCCTCAGAACAAACAGGGAAACAGATTGTCAAAATTAAGCTGTAGATTTCAGATAAACTTGGACACGAACAACACCTTGAGCGCCTCCCCTATAAACCTACCCCACTCAGAGTGATAGTGTAAGAACAGACCAGATGGCAGCCTTACACAACTGGACTACAGAGGATTGTGCTGAAATGTAGAGGAAATTAACAGATCTATTGGAAAAGGTACATAAAAGCGGATGGGGTTCAGGGAGGGTACTCACCCAAGTGGATGCAGCATCAATCCAACGACGGTCCAGACTAAGAAATAAGCAAACACTGATGATCGCTCACCTCTCGGTCTTCAGGCTGCAGAGAGCTAGTAAATGTTAGTCACCAGTTCTTTGCTCTGCCCCTCCAGAGCTCACTGGAGAAATGGGCAGTGGAGGGGGCAGAAGCGACTGGCCAAGGCTCTCAGCGGCTCACTGAGTGGCTGAGCCAGCTGTCAGTCAAGGCTCCTGGGTGGATCCCAACCATCTATTCAGAGCCTGGTCTGGCTTAAAACAGGTCACAGGAATGCAGAATGAACTGCACTATAGCTTTGGCTATACTTATCCTTTAAAAGCAGGAACACTCTTGCATGGTCCTGAGGACAGGAAAAAAAGGGAACTCATACTTCTGATCAGAGTAGTAGCTTTGAGGATACTCTAATGAAAGTGTCAAAAACAGGCCAGGGCGTTTCGTCTGACCCTCACACCTCTCCTGCAGCTGTGTCTTCACCCCTCATCTTTGCCCTCCCAGTCTCATCAGTCAACTGCATGCAGGACGAAAGAACTCCTACAGAACCTGCGCATCTCTGCAACTGCAGCACCCCCTCGCCTCCACTTCCCCTGATATCAGCTTTTCGCAGACTCCAGCCCTCCTCCAGACAC
>BLSH010080519.1:334633-346575 GCA_018402905.1 Glandirana rugosa
GTATGGAAACATGTTCCACACGCTGCACCGTGGAGCCCACTCCAGAGGCTACTGAGGTACCCTAAACTTAAACCACGAAAGACACGAAGTCTTTGGTGGTATTCTCTTCTAGATTTAGATACACTTGTAAGGCCCTTACTACGTCCAAGGCAAGCAACTCATATTCAAAAGAATAATATCTTCATTAATGTGGAAAGAAGAAACCACCTTCGGAAGGAACGAAAGAGATGGTCGCAAGACCGCCTTGTCCTTGTGTAGGACCAGATAGGGAGACTTGCACGACAGTGCCGCCAGCTCAAACACCCTCCTGGCGGATGTGATGGCCACCAAGAAATCCACCTTCTGCGACAGCAGTTGTAAGGAAATCTCCCTGATCTTCTCTTATGGTGGTTTCTGAAGCACAGAAAGCACCAAATTCAAATCCCATGGAGTCATCGGAGACCTCACCCGAGGTGCCACGTCGCACACCTTGTACAAAGGTATGAATCAACGAATGTGATGCGAAGGGTCTTTGAAAAAGAATCGCCAGAGCTGATATCTGATCCTTGAGAGTACTCAAGACCATTTTTTTGTTCAGACATTGCTGTAAAATGGTCAGGACCCTGGACACCACGTAAGAGCGAGGGTTATGGCCCTCCGCCTCGCACCAAGCTATGTAAAGCCTTCCAGGTGCGGTGATATATTTTTCGAGAAGTACACTAGCGTGCTTTAAGCATGGTAGGGTTTACGGAGTCAGCGACACCCCTGTCCCTCAGCACCTGGGACTCAATAGCCAGGCCGTCAAAGCCAGCGAGGGTAAAGCAGGGTGCAAGATAGGCCCGAGACAGTAGATCGTCTCGCAGCGGGAGCCGCCAGGGGGCATCCGCCACCATTTGCACCATGTCGGCGTACCACGCACGCCGAGGCCAATCAGGAGCCACCAGGATCATTGGGATTCCCTCCGCTACTACTCTGCGTAGCAACTGCGGGAGAAGTTTGATTGGAGGGAAGGCATACAGAAAAAGATACCGGCCCCAGGGGGCCACGAGAGAGTCCGTGGCTGCCGCCAACGGATCCCTCGTCCTGGACACAAAGGTCTTCACTTTGTGGTTGAACCGAGACGACATGAGATCCACATCCGGCATCCCCCATCTGTGGCAAATCTGGCTGAACACCTCTGGATGGAGAGACCACTATCCCTGATCCAGCGTCTGGCGACTGAGAAAGTCCGCCTGCCAGTTTTCCACTCCTGGAATGTAAATGGCGGAGCTTGCCGGAACGTGAAGTTCCACCCAACGCAGGAACAGAGCTGCTTCCGCCGCAGCTGCTGAACTCCTTGTTTCGCCCTGGTGGTTCACATATGCCACTGCTGTGGCATTGCCCGACTGGACCCGTCCATTGAGACAGGCATAGCCTGAGTGCCCTCAGGTCCAGCACATTGATCGGGAGGCGTGTTTCCTGCGCAGACCAATGGCCCTGAGCAGATAGTTGCCCCAGGACCCTGCCCCAGCCTGAAAGACTGGCATCAGTCGTGATTTTTACCCAATGAAGGGGCAGGAGTTCCCCCGAGTCAGCGCCGAGTCCCGAAGCCACCAGGTCAGAGAGCCCCTGGTCTGGGAGTTCAGGTGGATCAGAAGGTCCAAGGACCGTGGAGACCTGTCCCACCGAGACAGAATCGCTCGCTGGAGAAGCAGAGTGTGGCTCTGGGCGTAAGGTACCACCTCGAAGGTTGAGACCATGAGCCCCAGCACTCGCATACAGAACCGTAATGAAGACTGCCGGTGTGAAAGTAAGGTTCGCACCACCGTCTGCAGCGACAGCAACTTGACCGGAAGTAGGAACACTTTCGCCTGCTCTGTGTCCAGAATCCGACCCAGATACTCCAGGCGACTGGACGGAGATACCGTCGACTTTCGCAGGTTGATTAACCAGCCGAAGTCCTGCAACGAAGCCATGGTGATCCTCACATTCTCCTCCAGAGCAGAGGCGGTATTCCGCTCTCAGGAGCAGCTCGTCGAGGAATGCTACCACCGCAATGCCTCTCTGCCGCAGTAACGCCAGTACCGGGGCCACCATTTTGGTGAAAACCCGAGGAGCTGAAGCCAGACAGAAAGGGAGTGCCAGAAATTGGTAATGGGGGTCCCCCCACTGCAAAGAGAAGAAAACGCTGATGCCGTGGACAAATAACATGGAGATAAGCGTTCCTGATATCCCGAGATACCAGAAATTCCCCTTGATGGACGGCGGCCACAACCGAGCGAATTGATTCCATCCGGAAATTCCGCGCTTTTACATATTGGTTCAGGGCCTTCAGGTCAAGAACTAGCCAGACCCCCCCCCCTTTTTTTGGAGACCACAAACAGGTTTGAGTAAAACCCACAAAACCTCTCCGCTGGAGGAAGTGGCATGATCACCCCCTGATCTGAGAGTGCTTGAACAGCCCCAAAGAGGGCCCCCCGGCGCCCCTGCGGGAGCCCTAAGTTCGCTGGGAAGAACCTGTCTGGGGGTAGAGTGCTGAACTCTATCCTGTAGCCGGTGGACACTTTTTGGACCCACCGGTCGGAAATGTGGGCAGTCCAGCGGTCTGCGAACCCTAGAAGACGTCCCCCCACCCGAAGCTCGGGTGGGGGCAACCCATCAGGCCGAGTAGGGCTTGTCCTCTGCCTTTTCAGTTTTTTGCTGCCACTGCCGCTTACCGGCCCCTGCAGCGGCCTTGCCGGATCGGGTCCCTTTACCCGCTGCGCCAGAGGCGCGAAAAAACCTCTTCTGACCCAAGGCAGCAGGCCCCTGTCTACGTGCTCTTTCCAGCAGTGAAATCTTTAATGATCTCATCCAGTTGGGGACCGAAGAGACGGCCACCTTGAAAGGGGAGATCCGCAAGGCCTTTTTTGGACGCGTGGTTCCCGGACCATGAGCGCAACCAAAGAACTTGTCTAAGAACGACGGCAAACAGCCATTTTGGACAACATAGGGAGCAGATCCAGGGCTGCGTCACAGAGGTATTTGATACTCTGAAATAAAAAGTCAGCCCTCTGCGGCGCATCCATCAGGCGACCGCAGTCCAGATCACTCTGAAGCTCCGCCATGCGTTCAGATAGGTGGTGCGCCGCCATGGCCAGTCTTCAACACCGCCTCTGTCCGCCTATCAGCCGGATCCTTAATAGAGGGGGACCCTTCCAGTGGAATGGTCGTCGTCTTATTCAGACGCGCTATCGGTGGGTCCACTGCAGGCGACTGTCACCTCTTCAGAAAGCTATCCTCAAACGGATAGGAGGATGGCAAAGCGTTTTGACAGCGAAAAGGAATGCTGCAGACGCTGCCATTCATGATAGATCAGGTGATCAAAAAACTGATCATAGGGGTAAGCCCTGGGGGCCTAGCAGACCCACAAACATATGCAGATGTCTGCGGCCCATCGCCCTGGTCCAGTCGCAGCGTAGTGCGAATCCCAGAGATACTGGCAGATACCAGCGCTTTTTCGTGCGCAGCCGCCGCCCCCTGGTCGTCCTCTACGTCCGAGGGGACCAGTTCACCGTCAGAAAGCTCTACTGGGGTCCCTGTGACCCCCGAAGCTATCTCTGGGTCAGAGTCCTCCCCTGATGAACAAGGGGGAGGAGGGCGCTTCTTAGGGACCCCTGGAGCGATGTCCACCCGGGGAAGAAATTCGCTAAAGACCGCCCGCAGCTGGTCAAAAAATGCCCCTTGCGCAGATTGCGCTGTTGCCGATTCCTCAGCAGGCACAGTAGGGCACTCTGCCATCGTTTTTCTCCGAATAGCAATTAAATGCAGAGAAACAAAACCTGTTTGAGGCACCACCACACTGCCGCACACCACCGCCCCACAGAACGTCAGGGAGACCCAGGACTGCACCCGCCGCCACCAGCACCCACAGGAGAGCCCAACTATACTTGCTGTTTGCTGCCAGTAATCCCTGAGGACCGTCAGAAGAGCTGCGCCGCCAGAAGCCACACCGCTCCAAAGAGAAAGTAAAAACGCCTGCAGCACATTTTTACAGCAAGCAGGGACTCCAATATGGCTGCCGAGGTCATACACCAGAGGGCGAAACCACCTGCTGGGGAATGCAACTACAGCAAAATGGCCGCTCTGAGCACTAGAGGGAAAGCTCATTTAGTGAAAAATGTCCGCGACCACGGCAAAATGGCGGCGGATCGCCACACGGCGGCCCAAATCCCCAAATTGAGGAGAAAACGATCGGGTGCGGCGGGGGTCGGGTGTGGAAGGACCCCAGGAGGACCCACACCAGTGGCTACCCAGAAAAGTGTCAGGACACCCGTCGGCCCCCACCCCTACCTGAAAAAAGGGGAGGAGGGGGGGGCACTCACTCACCACTCCTGTCGGGCGTAGCGGGTAGCCACCCGTTCGCAGACCTTCCGGCCCTGCCTGGGCGGGATGCTGCCGGCCGAAAGCGCCGAAAGAACCGGACCACAGTCCAGGACCTGGGCACAGGTGGGGTACACCCCCAGGCCGCCCGCACAGAACAGGCACGATGCAGCGGGACCCCATACCACGGGACTGGCTCGCATCGGTCGGTCGGCCGGGGAAAGTACAGAGTCCTGGAATGACCCTCTATGCCCCGGCCGGCTTCTTGATAGACTTCAATGCTTGATAGAAGTAAGTGAAAAAAGAAAAGAATGGTCCAAATCCGGACCGCAGATCCCATAATGGAGCCAGGTCAACTCCTTGCGACTAGGCATTGAAAACTGATGAGCTAAGCTAGGTAGGGGGTTTATGTGGGAAGAGGGGACGGCCCCCCCGTGGGAGCGGCCAGCTTGCTTCTTCCCTGCCTAGTTAACTCCTAATGGGACGAGCATAAACCCCACGTCATGAAGAGCTGCGTCTGTCAGTGAACGTAGGAGAAAGTGTAAATTTGCTGTCCCCTGAAAATAACTCACACAGCCATTAATGTCTAAACCGCTGGCAACAAAAGTGAGTACACCCCTAAGTGAAAATGTCCAAATTGGCTCAAAGTGTCAATATTTTGAGTGGCCACTATTATTTTCCAGCACTGTCTTAACCCTCTTAGCCATGGAGTTCACCAGAGCTTCACAGGTTGCCAATGGAGTCCTCTTCCACTCCTCCATGACGCCATCACGGAGCTGGTGGATGTTAGAGACCTTGCACTCCTCCACCTTCTGTTTGAGGATGCCCCACAGATGCTCAATAGGGTTTAGGTCTGGAGACATGCTGCGTCAGTCCATCACATTTACACTCAGCTTCTTTAGCAAGGCAGTGGTCATGTTGGAGGTGTGTTTGAGGTTATGTTGGAATACTGCCCTGCGGCCCAATCTCCGAAGGGAGGGGCTTATGCTCTGCTTCAGTACATCACAGTACATGTTGGCATTCATTTTTCCCTCAATGAACTGTAGCTCCCCAGTGCCGGCAGCACTCATGCAGCCCCAGACCATGACACTCCCACCAAAAAGGCGACCGTATCAGAGAAGCCACATGGCGTACACCCTGTACAAATGTACGAATCAACGAATGTGACGCCAAAGCCGAAATCTGACCCTTGAGAGTACTCAATGCCAATTTGTTATCCAGGCCCTGCTGCAAAAAAGCCAGGACCCGGGATACAACGTAAGAGCGAGGGTTCCAACCCCCCGCCTCACACCAGGCAATATAATATAGGCCTTCCAGGTCCGATGATAAATCTTGCCTGTCCCTCAGCACCTGGGACTCAATAGCCAAGCCGTCAAAGCCAGCGAGGGTAAAGCAAGGTGCAGGATGGGTCCCTGAGACAGCAGATCTTTGTGAAGCCGGAGCCGCCAAGGAACGTCTGTTACCATCCGCACGTCGGCGTACCAAGGGCGCCGATGCCAATCCGGAGCCACCAGGATTGTCGGGATTCCCTCCACTTCTATCCTGCGCAACAGCCGCGGTAGAAGTTTGAGAGGAGGAAAAGCGTACAGGAGCCGGTACCGAGACTATGGGGCCACCAGGGTGTCTGTGACAGCAGCCAACAGATCCTTTGTCCTGCACACGAAGGTCTGCACCTTGTGATTGAATCTGGATGCCAGGAGATCCACGTCTGGCGTGTCCCACTTGTGGCAAATCTGGCGGAACACTTCTGGATGCAGGGACCATTCTGCCTGATCCAGAGTCCGACAACTGAGAAAGTCCGCCTGCCAGTTTTCTACACCCGGAATGTAAATGGCGGAGATTGCCGGCACGTGAAGTTCTGCCCATCTCAGAATGAGAGCCGCTTCCGCAGCTGCTGCCGAGCTCCTCGTTCCACCCTGATGGTTCACGTATGCCACTGCTGTGGCTTTGTCCGACTGAACCCGAACCGGGAGGCCGCCCAGCCTTGCCGGCCAGTGGCAGAGACAGAACCTGATCGCCCTCAGCTCCAGAACATTTATCGGAAGTCGAGATTCCTGCGTCGGCCAACGGCCCTGAGCAGACAACTGCCCCAGGACCCCTCCCCAGGCCGAAAGGCTGGCATCCGTCGTTACCATAGACCAGTTCAGGGGGGGGGGGGAGAAAGACTTCCCCCAACTTTAGAGCCGGGGCCCGAAACCACCATGTCAATGATCCTCAGGTCTGATGATCCAATCTGATCAGCTGGTCCAATGACAGCGGAGATTTGTCCCACCGTGACAGAATCGCTTGTTGAAGGAGCCGAGTAACTCTTGGCATAAGGTATCCCTTCGAAGGCTGAAACCATGAGCCCAAACACCCGCATATAGAACCGTAAGGAGGACCACTGGCGTGACAGCAGGGTTCGCACCACTGCTTGAAAAGTCAGCAACTTGGCCGGAGGCAAGAACGCCTTCGCCTGCTCCGTGTCCAGAATCAGACCCAGGTATTCCAGTTGACAGGATGGTGTCAACGTCTACTTCTGCAGGTTGATCAGCCAGCCGAAGTCATTTAACGAGGCCATGGTGATGACCACATTCTCCTCCAGGGCCGAAGCAGACTCCGCTCTCAGGAGTAAATCGTCGAGGTATGCTACCACCGCAATGCCTCTCTGCCTCAATAGCGCCAGCACCGGGGCCACCAGCTTGGTGAACACCCGAGGCCAGACCGAATGGAGGTGCCACAAATTGGTAATGTAGATCTCCCACCGCAAAGCGCAGGAAACGCTGGTGTCGGAGACAAATGGGAACATGGAGGTACGCGTCCCTGATATCCAGAGATGCCATGAAGTCCCCTTGGTGCAGGGCGGCCACGACCGAACGGACAGATTCCATTCTGAATTGTCGCGCCTTCAGAAAGTGGTTTAGCGCTTTTAGGTCCAGAACTGGCCTGACTCCACCCCTACCGGCACAATTACCCCTTGTTCGGAGAGCGTCTGAACAGCCTCTAGGAGAGCCCCCCAATGCCCCTGAGTCTCAAGTTTTGACGGGAAGAACCTGTCTGGGGGTAGAGTGCTGAACTCTATCCTGTACCCGGAAGACACAACTTCCTGCACCCACCGGTCGGAAAAGCGGGCAGTCCACCTGTCTGCGAACCCCAGAAGACGTCCCCCCACCCGAGAATCGAGTGGGGGCAACCCATCATGCGGTGGAGGACTTCTCCTCCACCTTATCACTCTTGCGCTGCCAGGGCCGTTTACCGGACCCCCGAGGCAAACCTCTTCTGACCCGAAGAAGTAGGACCCTGCTTACGGCGGAACTCCCGCCACCTGGGCTCCGAGAGAAAAGTACTTTTCACCTCCAGTGAAATCCTTAATGATTTCATCCAACTACGCCCCAAAGAGTGGACCGCCCTGAAATGGGAGATCCGTGAGACCCTTCTTAGATGCGTGGTCACCCGACCAAGAGCGTAACCACAGCACCCGTCTGATAATGACTGCGAAAACAAACATTTTAGACAACATGGGAAGTAGCTCCAAAGCTGCGTCACACAGGTACCGAAGACCCTCTATCAGATGCTCTGCTCGCTGCGACGCCTCGAACGACCTCCCGCAGCTCACCTCGTTGTGCAACTCAGTCGCACACTCGGTAAGAGATTGCGCCGCCATAGCTGACGCCAGAGCCGGTCTCATGGCTGACCCCGCCAACAAGAACAGTGCTTTGGACACCGCCACCGTCCGCCTATCGGCCAGATCGTTAAAAGAGGGAGACCCCTCCAAGGGGATGGTCGTTGCCTTATTCAGGCGAGCCACCAGAGGGTCCCCTGCGGGGGATGCCCACTTCTTCACAAAACTATGCTCAAATGGGTAGCGTACAGCGAAACGTTTGGGCAGGGCAAAGGAATTCTGCGGACGTTGCCATTCCTTATAGACCAGTTGGTCAAAGAATTGATCATAAGGGTAAGCCCTAGGGGACCTAGGTGGCTTAAAAGACCCACAAACGTATGCAGTCTCCTGCGACTCCCCTGCTTGGTCCAGTCGCAAGGACGCACGAATATTAGCAATCAGTTCGGCCACCAGCGCCTTCTCGCACGCTACCGATGCTCACTGGTCTCCCTCGCCGTCCGAGAGCTCCAGCTCACCCTCAGAGCTCCACGGGGGTCCCCGTGACCACTTCCGGTTCAGACTCCTCCCCCGATGAAGGTGGAGGAAGTGGACGCTTTTTAGGGGCCCCCTTAGCACGGCCCGGCACCTTCCGGCGAAAAAATTCCCCAAATACCGAAATTAAATGGTCCAGGGACACCGGAGTCCCCAGTGCAGGTTGCGCTTCCACTGGCTCCTCCTTGGAAGGACCCGCAGGTTCAGCCGCCATTGCGCCACCGGACACTGACAGGCAGAAAAGCCCTGACACTCCCACTCATCAACCAGGGAGGACAGCCAGGAGGACTGCACCCACCACTACCAGCAGCCCAGGGAGAGCCCAGCTATACTTGCTATTTGTTGCCTCTCAAGCGCTGAGTCCCAGTAGGAGTGCTTAGTGACCGCCAGAAAGCCTGCGCCATCCACGCTGTCCCAGAGTGAAAGAGGAAGTATCGGCTCAGCTGCACGTTTTTCTTTCCAGGCACATCCAAAATGGCCGCCGGTCACAAGAGGCAAAAAGCCTGTAATAGGCCACGACTACAGCAAAATGGCTGTCGTTCGTCACTAGAGGCCAAAATCACCAACAAAATGGCAGTGATCCGCCGCATGGTGACTAAGGCGCAGTGCGGGGCAGGGGTGTGTGTAGAAGGGGAGCGAGGACACCCAGGGGGACCTGAGCCCTAGACTGCTAAAATTCGCCCAGCCCCCCCCCCCCCCCGCGTCCCTAGGGGGGGAGAGAGGGGGTCACTCACCAGTCCGAGAGGCATAGCGGGTAGCCACCCGGTTGCAGACCTTCCTCCCACTGTAAGAGAGGGATGCTGCAGGCCAAAAGGCCCCTGGATGGGAACAGAGTCTGGTCACTGGGCGCAAGTGGGGATCACCCACTAGCCACCCGCACGGAACGGGCAGGATGCGGCGGACCTCGCCAAGGCTAAGGGTAGCTCGCATCTGTCGGCCGTGCTGGGGAAAGTTCAGGATTCTGGATATCCTCTATGCCCCAGCCGGCTTCTTGATAGCAGTCTTCATCAGATAGCTTGAGAAAAGCAGTAAAAAAAAAAAAAAAAAAAAAAATGGGAAACCGCAGATCCCATAAGGGAACCAGGTCTAACTCCTTGCACTAGGCATAAAAAAACCCGATGTGCTATGCAGAGCAGGGGGAATATATGTTAGAGTGAGGACGGCCCCCTGGGAGGGGTCAGCTTGCTTTTTTTCTATTTGCCTAGTCTACACCTGGTAGGATGTGCATATAACCCCACTTGTCAATGAAGGGTTGTGTGTCAGTGAACGTAAGAGAAAAAAGGGATTTTATTATAACTTAGCGTAAAATCCTTTTCTCTGAGTTCACTGACAGACGCAGCTCTCCATTGACTTGTGGGTTATATGCAGATCCTATTAGGAGTTAACTAGGCAAAGAGGAAAGCAAGCTGGCCCCTCCCAGGAGTCTGTCCTCTCTTCCCATATAATCCCCCTACTCTGCTCAGCACATTAGTTCGTAACAAGCCGTACCGAAAAAACAGAGGGGTGGGTGCTGCGTCTGTCAGTGAACTCAGAGAAAAGGATTTTATGGTAAGTTTTAATAAAATCCCTTTTTCTCCTACGTTCACTGACAGACGCAGCTCTCCATTGACTTGTGGGGATGTCCCAAAGCGGTGTCAATAAGAGGGGTGGGTACACAAACAAACAACTGTACCCAACAGAACCTCAGAAGATGCGCCAGACGCGCCTACACTGCCGCCTGAAAAACTTTACGGCCAAAAGCCGCATCCGAACATGCGGACACATCAACTTTATCAAAAAAAAAAACTTGGTAAACGTGTGCACTGAGCCCCAAGTAGCCGCCTTGCACACCTGCGACACCGAGGCATGGTGTCAAAGCCCAGGAAGTGCTAACAGCCCTGGTAGAATGAGCCGTGACCAGGAAAGGAGCCACTTTGCCCCGGACAGAATACGCTGAGTCACGGTCTGTCTGATCCAACGAGAGACAGTAGCCGACGAGGCCGCCAAACCTTTGCGCGGACCATGCGGCATAACAAGCGCGTCAGACCTCCAAAAAGAGTCTGTAGCCGCCAAATACACCCGCAAAGCCCTCACGACATCCAATGACTAACTCAAATTCCTTAGGATGTGAAGGATGCGGACAGAACGAAGGAAGAATAATATCTTCATTAATATGAAAAGAAGAAACTACCTTCGGTAAAAAAAGAAGGTGGCGGACGCAAGACCGCCTTATCCCTATGCAGGACCAAGTAAGGAGAACTGCAGGACAACGCTGCCAATTCAGACACCCGCCTAGCGGATGTAATGGCCACCAAAAAAGCCACCTTTTGCGACAATTTTAAGGGAATATCCCTGGTCTTCTCATATGGTGGCTTCTGTAGCACAGAAAGCACCAGATTCAAATCCCATGGTGCCAAAGGCAACCGTACCTGAGGAGCCGCATGGCGCACACCTTGTACAAATGTACGAACCAACGAGTGAGACACCAGAGGTCATTGGAAAAGAATCGTCAAGGCCGATATCTGGCCCTTGAGAGTACTCGAGGCCAATTTTTTATTCAGGCCCTGTTGTAAAAAAGTCAGGACCCTCGACACCACATAGGAGCGAGGGTTCCAACCCCCAACCTCACACCAGGCAATATAGGCCTTCCAGGTTCTATGATAGATCTTGCGCGAAGTACACTTGCGCGCCTTCACCATGGTAGGGACCATTGATTCGTCGACACCCCGGTCCCTCAGCACCTGGGATTCAATAGCCAGGTCTTCAAAGCCAGCAAGTGTAAAGCAGGGTGCAATATGGGTCCATGAGACAGCAGATTGTCTCGCAGCGGGAGACGCCAGGGAACGTCTGCCACCATTCTCACTACATCAGCGTACCATGGACGCCGAGGCCACCAGGATCATCAGAATTCCCTCCGCTGCCACCCTGCGCAATAGGCATGGGAGCATTTTGATGGGAGGATAGGCGTACAGAAGACGATACCGACTCCAAGGCGCCACGAGTGAGTCTATGGCCACTGCCAATGGGTCCTTCGTCCTGCACACAAAGGACTTTACCTTGTGGTTGAACCGAGACGCCATGAGGTCCACATCTGGCGTGCCCCACTTGTGGCAAATCTGGCTAAACACTGCTGGATGGAGAGACCATTCTCCCTGATCCAGCATCTGGCGACTTAGGAAGTCCGCCTGCCAATTTTCTGCGCCTGGAAGGTAGATAGCGGAGATTGCCGGAACGTGCTGGTCTGCCCAACGCAGGATGAGAGCTGCTTCCGCGGCCGCACTTCTCGTTCCGCCCTGATGGTTCACATATGCCACTACCGTGGCATCGTCCGACTGAACCCAAATCGGGAGCCCTTGTAGCCTCGTCGTCCAGTGGGATAGACAGTCTGATCGCTCTGAGCTCCAGCACATTGATCGGAAGGCGTGACTCCTGCGCCGACCAGCGACCCTGGGTCGACAGAGCCCAGTACCCCCCCAGGCTGGCATCCGTCGTGATTATAGACCATGTCAGG
>BLSH010080519.1:356904-375869 GCA_018402905.1 Glandirana rugosa
CATATTGTACAAATTTTTTTTGTTTTTTTATTGTTTTGAAATGTTAGTGAAATTTTACTTCTCGTGGAGTTAAGATATGGGGTCACCAATAGTTGAGGACAGGAGCCCTGGGTGGTTGTCCGGTCTAAAATTCATAATGGAACCCCTCTACGTCTGATCTTATGACGTTAGTGACTCGTCGTTTACTATAGTGGACACTACGTAAAGTCAATAGGACGTTTGGACCGGACAATCACCCAGGGCTCCTGGCCCTCAGTGATTGCAGTATTCTAGTCTGCATCTCCCCAAGGTAATACTTAAAATCTGGCCTGTTGGTGGGTCCCGAGGACAGGAGTTGATAACCACTGGGGTATAGAATTGAGGTGCTCTTCATTTTAAAGTGATTGTAAAGTTTTGTTATTTTTTTGTTTTTTTTAAACATGTTATACTAACCAGTTGTGTTGGTTTTGCACAGAGCAGCCCAGATCCTCCTCTTCTCAGGTCCCTCCTACCGAGTGCCTCCACAGAAAGCAGCTTTCTATAAGGGCACCCGAGCCAGAGCTCCGTGTATCCATGTCTTCCCTGATTGGCTGACTGACAGCCGTGGGAGCCAATGGTGCCGCTGCTGTCTCAGCCAATCAGGAGGAGCGCCCCGGGCAGCTTAGACAATCCTGGACATCGCTGGAGAGAGAAGGGGCTCAGGTAAGTAATTAGGGGGTGCTGGGGAGGTCGCTACACACAAAAGGTTTTTATCTTATAGCACAGAATACGTTAAGATAAAAACATTCTGCCTTTACAACTCCTTTAAAGAGGCTGTATCCCCTAAAATGACATTTCCCTAGGGGGGGGGGGGCTGGAGAGGGGGGTCACTCACCAATCTGACGGGCGTAGCGGGTAGCCACCCGGTAGCAGACCTTCCTCCCATCTGGTGGGGAGGGATACTGCAGGCCAAGCACAGCGAGCACAGCCCAGTCACTGGACGCAAGTGGGGGTCACCCACTGGCCTACCGCACGGAACGGGTACGATGCGGCGGACCCCGCCAACGCTAAGGGTAGCTCGCATCGGTCGGCCGTGCTGGGGAGATTTCAGGATTCGAGATATCCTCTATGCCCCAGCCGGCTACTTGATAGCAGTCTTCATCAGATAGCTTGAAAAGCCCAAAGAAGAAAAAAATCTGGGGAACCGCAGATCTAACTCCTTGCACTAGGCATAATAAAACGGATATGCTATGCAGAGTAGGGGGGGTTATATGCTGGAGTGAGGACGGCCCCCTGGGAGGGGTCAGCTTACTTTTTTTCTATTTGCCTAGTCTACTCCTAGTAGGATGTGCATAAACCCACTTGTCAATGAAGGGCTGCGTCTGTCAGTGAACGTAGGAGAAATTACATTTTTACTTACAGGTAAGCCTATAAAGGTAAAATTAATATCTCCTGAGATATTCTCACTGCAAACGCCGCTGACGTCAGCTCAGCAGGCGCAGTGATCTCCCGCTGAAGGCCCGGCACATATCGCCGGACCCTGCTGGAAAGTCCGCTGGAAAGACAAGCTCCCGACGCCGGCCACTCACATGGCTGGAGCTGCGCAACCCGGAAGAATCCACGGAGGGAACATGGCAGCTCCCTCGGGGATCGGGTGGACCCACGGGAGCTTTGTTTTGAGGTAAGCATTTTATAATGAGCTAGTGTGCATTATGCCTTCGCCTTGCAGGGGTTTGTTTATTTTTTTTTTCTCTAAGGGGATACAACCGCTTTAAGGAGGTAGAGGCTCCTGAGGAAGGGGATTTGTTTGTTTTTCAAAGTTTTCACTAGGGAAGCTTCTTTCCTTTGATCTCTGATGAATTTTCCAAGTGTCTAACCCAAAAGATGTCATGTGTGCGAGGCACATCATCAGGTGCAGAGAAAGATGAGGAAATCTTTAGCGGCCCCTTAACACCGTCGCCTTATATTCCCCTTCTATGCCTCTTCTAGAGCTGGCATATCCAACTCCGGTAGAGACCGTGGCGCTGGAGAAGCATGCGGTTTTTGAGCCCATGATGGCTGTAATAAAAGCCATTAGTTGTCTTAGGAATTGAGGCATCGTTTAGACAGCTAGGTCACTGCTTGATGTGTGCCTGAGACAGAGCTAGAATCAGATGCAAGAGTCTTGCTCCAGCGCAAAGGAAGCTTTCGCACTTTGAGAATGTTGTGTGGGCCTTCGGCAGAGCACGTTCGCCTGAGCTTTTGTCATAGCTTTCTTTCATGGCTACGAGTGAGGGTATTACCCTGTAGGGAACTCACAGAGTATAGTGCGTGTCTGAAGACTACACTGCAACCTGCATGCAGACCGTCCTGTAAGGAAGTTCTCATGGCAAAAGGATGTGTCCAAGCACCTAATAATGGTCTGTAGGCAAAAGTGGCGGTGAAGTGAGCGACCTGTGGTGTGATGAAACATCTGGTTATTCACCCAAGACTAAGCTCCGAGTGGTTGAATTCTAGAGACCGGTCTAAAAATTCAAACTATAAAAGTGATCAAATTCCAAAATAGCCCGTTTCCTGATAGGTATATGAATGCATAAACTGAATTGCGGGGTTACAGCAACAGTCAGAGATGAAAAAAGGGATTTCAGTATAAAACTTACCGTAAAATCCTCTGAGTTCACTGACAGACGCAGCCTTCTTATGACACGTGGGTTATGCTCATCTCACTAGGAGTAGACTAGGCAAAATAAACAAAAGCATAGGTTGGCCCCTACCAGGGGGCCGTCCTCACCTTAGCATATAATCCCCCTGCCCTGTACAGCACATCAGTTCGTAACAAGCCGTACAAACTCAACCCAGAGGGGTGGGTGCTGCGTCTGTCAGTGAACTCAGAAAATTATTTTACGGTAAGTTATACTAAAATCCCTTTTGCTCTTCCGTTCACTGACAGACGCAGCCTTCTTATGACACGTGGGGACGCCCCAAAGCTGTGCCAATCAAGAGGGGCGGGCAAACCATAACAACTGTACCCAACAGAAAAACGCCATCTCAGGCGGCGCTAACCGCGCCTACACTGCCGCTTGTAATACTTTGCGGCCAAAAGCAGCATCCGAGGATGCTGAAACATCAATTTTGTAAAACATGTGCACTGAGGCCCAATTAGCCGCCTTGCGCACCTGAGACGCCGAGGCTTGGTGTCTAAACGCCCAGGAAGCACTAACTGCCCTGGTGGAATGAGCCATGACTGGAAACGGGGGAACCTTGCCCCGAATCTCATATGCATGAGTCACGGTCTTCCGTATCCAACGAGAAACGGTAGCCGACGAGGCCGCCAAGCCTTTACGCGACCCTTCCGTCAGCACAAATAAAGAATCAGACTTCCGAAAGGAAGCTGTAGAAAACAAATACACCGGCAAAGCCCTCACCACATCCAAAGAATGCAGTTCAACTTCTTTGGGATGCGACGGGTGCGGGCACAATGAGGGAAGAATATCCTCATTTAAATGAAAGGAAGAAACCACCTTCGGAAGAAACTAAGGGGAAGGTCGCAAAACCGCCTTGTCCTTATGCAGGACCAAGTAAGGTGACTTGCAGGATAATGCTGCCAACTCAGACACCCGCCTGGCGGATGTGATAACCACCAGAAAGGCCACTTTCTGCGACAACAGTCGTAAGGGAATGTCCCCAATTCTTTCATATGGCGGGTTCTGCAGCACAGAAAGCACCAGATTCAAATCCCACGGAGCCAGAGGCGTATCAGAGGAGCCACATGACGTACCCCCTGTACAAATGTACGGATCAACGAATGAGACGCGAAAGGCTGTTGAAAAAGAACCACCAGGTCCGAAATCTGCCCCTTAAGCGTACTTAACGCCAGGTTCTTTTCCAGTCCTTGCTGCAAAAATGACAGTACTCTGGACACTATATAGGAGCGGGGGTTCCAACCCCCTGCCTCGCACCAGGTAATATAGGTCTTCCAGGTCCTATGATAAATCTTACGAGAGGTACTCTTACGTGCTTCAATCATAGTAGGGATTACGGAGTCAGAGACACCCCTATCCCTCAACACCTGGGACTCAATAGCCAAGCCGTCAAAGCCAGCGAAGGTAAAGCAGGGTGCAAGATAGGCCCCTGAGACAGTAGGTCTTCGCGAAGTGGAAGACGCCACGGAACATCCACCACCATCCGTACTACGCCGGCGTACCAAGGACGCCGAGGCCAATCCGGAGCTGACAGGATTGTCGGGATTCCCTCTGCTTCTATCCTGCGCAGAACCCGCGGTAGAAGCTTGATGGGAGAAAAGATGTACAGTAGCCGATACCGACCCCAGGGCGCTACCAGTGCGTCCGAGGCGACCGCCAACGGATCTCTTGTTCTGCACACAAAGGTCTGTACCTTGTGATTGTACCTGGAGGCCATGAGGTCCACCTCTGGTAAGCCCCATTTGAGGCAAATCTGGCGGAACGCTTCTGGATGTAGGGACCATTCCCCTTGATCCAGAGTCCAGCGGCTGAGAAAGTCCACCTGCCAATTTTCCACGCCTGGGATGTAGATTGCAGAGAGAGCTGGCACGTGAAGTTCTGCCCACCGAAGGATCAGAGCCGCCTCCGCGGCTGCTGCTGCGCTTCTTGTTCCGCCCTGATGGTTCACATATGCCACAGCCGTGGCATTGTCCGACTGAACCCGAACAGGGAGGCCTCGCAGCCTTTCTGACCAACGGGACAGGCAAAGTGTGATCGCTCTGAGTTCCATTACATTTATCAGAAGACAAGCTTCCCACACTGACCAATGACCCTGGGCAGAGAACTGACCCAGGACTCCTCCCCAGCCCGATAGTAACGACAAATGCCAGCCTATCGACCAATTGAGGGGGGGGGGGGGGACATTTCCCCAACTTTAGGGCCGGAGCCCGAATCCACCAAATCAAGGATCCTCGGGACTGATGATCCAACCTGATCAGTCTGTCTAGAGATAGGGGAGATGTGTCATACTGCGACAAAATCATCTTCTGCAGGAGCCGAGTGTGACTGAGCGTAAGGTATCGCTTCGAAAGTCGACACCATGAGCCCCAACCCTCGCATACAGAACCGTAAGGAGAACCACTGGCGTGATAACAATGTTCGCACTGCTGCTTGAAGTGTCAGGAGCTTGCTCGGTGGTAAAAACACCCTTGCCTGCACCGTGTCCAGAATCAGACCAAGGTACTCTAGCCGGCAAGGCTGATGACTTCTGCAGGTTGATTAGCCAACTGAACTCCTTTAACGTGGACACCGTAAATGTCATGTTCTCCTCCAGAGCCACAGCAGACTCTGCTCTCAGGAGTAGATCGACGAGGTACGCTACAACCGCGATACCTCTGTCTCAGCAGCGCCAGCATCGGGGCCACCACCTTGGTGAACAACCGGAGAGACGAGGCCAGCCCGAAGGGAAGTGCCACAAACTGGTAATGCAGGTCCCCCACTGCGAAGCGTAGAAAACGCTGGTGACTGACAGACCGGAACATGGAGATACACGTCCCTGATATCCAAGGACGCCAAGAATTCCCCTTGGTGCAGGGCGGCCACGACCGAGCGGATGGACTCCATCCTGAAACTTTTCGTCTCTACGAAGCAGTTTAGCGCCTTCAGGTCCAGAACTGGCCTGACACCACCCTTGTTGGGCACCACAAAAAGGTTTGAGTAAAACCCGTGAAATCTTTCCACTATGGGTATCGATACAAACACACCCTGTTCGGCAAGTGCCCGAACGCCCCTGAGGGAGTCTCCAGTTTGAGGGGAAGAACCTTTGAGGCAGAGAGCTGAATTCTATCCTGTACCCGGAGGACACCACCTCCAGCACCCACCGATCGGTGAAGCGGGCAGTCCCATCTGTCTGCGAACCCCAACAACCTGCCCCCCACCCGTGAGTCGGGTGGGGGCAACCCATCATGTGGAGGTAGATTTATCCTTCGCTTTTTCGGACTTATGCTGCCAGGGCCTTTTACTGTGCCCTGCAGAAGCCTTCCCGGCCTTGAAGCCTTTACCCGCTGAGCCGGGTGCCCGACAAAAACTTCTTCCGATCTGAAGAAACAGGGCCCCGCCTACAGCGAAAATCCCGCCGCTTTGGCTCTGGAAGGAAAGTACTCTTCCCTAACGTGAAGTCCTTAATGATTTCATCCAACTGTGGGCCAAACAGGCGCCCTCCCTGAAAGGGAAGATCTGCAAGAGCTTTCTTTGAAGCCTGGTCGCCTGACCAAAAGCGGAGCCACAGCACCCGCCTGATAACAATTGCAAAAACAGACAATTTTTGACAATATGGGAAGAAGGTCCAAAGCAGCATGGCATATGTAGCGGAGACCTTCTTCCAAATGTTGTGCCCGCTGTACTTCAGCCTGTGCACCTTCACCAGATAAACCAGTGTGCAGCGTGCTCACGAAGAGACTGTGCCGCCATCGCAGTCGCTAGCGCCGGCCGCATGGCTGACCCCAACAAGAATAGTGCTTTAGACACTGCCTCTGTGCGGCGATCGGCCATTCCATGAACACCGCCTGTTCAAACACCTGATCATAAGGGTAAGCCCTAGGAGACCTAGGGGGTTTAAGCAGTCCACAAATATATGTGGACTCATGCGACTCTCCTGCTTGGTCAAGCCGCATGGAGTTGCAGAAATCAGTGATCAGCGCTTCCACTATTGCTTTATCACGCGAAAAATGAGCCTCCTGATAATCTTTGCCTTCTGAGGGCAGTTCACCCTCTGAAAGGTCCACAGGTGTGACCATTGAGGTGTTCTCTAGATCCGAATCCTCCCCTGAGGAAAGGTGGGGGGGGGGGGTGGGCGTTTCTTGGGGCCCCTCGGAACGGGGTCCCCCGCCCGGGGAAAGAACTCCCCAAACACCGCCCTCAGCTGTTCCAAGGACGCTAATGTTCCTGGAGTGGATTGTTGATCCGCAGGTACCCCTGCCATAGTATTGCCGGCCTCTGACATCCCAGCCTTCTGGCACCCCCACTGTGTGACCACCACCTCTACCCCACCAATCAGCCAGGGAGACCCGGGAGGATTGCACCCACCGCTACCAGCACCCAGGGAGAGCAAGCTATACTTGCTGTTTAGATGCCTTAGCACTACGACCGGAAGAGCAATGCCCAACAATCTACTGCACTCCAGGAGCCTGCCACTGCGCGTCAGCCACGTTGTCCAAACGAAAACCGGAAGACTCACTTCCGTTTTTGGACACTTCCTGTAACAGGTCTGAACTTCTCCAAAACAACCACTGGGGGCCGCCAGAGAGCAGGCTGGAAACCACATGGTTATCAAACAATGGACGCTGCCATTAACACGCGTGGTCGGCCACGAACGAGCGGTGATCCACACTCAATGGCGGCGAACCGCTTGACGCAGAGCTCCGAACGGTCAGTGCAAGGTGCAGTACTGCAAGGGGGGGGCTCTAAGGGGTACCACCTAGTATGTCCCTCCAACGGACCCCCACCGGTCGGCTACCACAGAAGCTGCCCAAGTGCCCACTCTCCGCGCCCCTAGGGTGGAAGAGGGGTCCCACTCACCAATCCGACGGGCGCAGCGGGTAGCCACCCGGAGCAGACTTACCTCCCCAGAAAGAGGCATGCTGCTGGCCAGGCGAACCAGTCACTGGGGTCTAGTGGGTTTTAGCCACTGGCCGCCCGCACGGAACGGGAGCTATGCGATGGGCCCCCCTGAGGGTAGCTCGCATAGTGTCGGGCGGACTGGGGAAATTTTGGATTCGAGATATCCTCTATACCACCACCAGCCAGCTTCTTGATAGCAGTCTTCATCAGACAAATCTTCAGGAGACCGCAGATCCCATAGGGAACCAGGTCTACTCCTTGCACTAGGCAAATAAAAACTGATGTGCTGTACAGGGCAGGGGGATTATATGCCAAGGTGAGGACGGCCCCCTGGGAGGGGCCAACCTATGCTTTTGTTTATTTTGCCTAGTCTACTCCTAGTGAGATGAGCATAACCCCACGTGTCATAAGAAGGCTGCGTCTGTCAGTGAACGGAAGAGTAAGGAACCCGGTCTCAAATGTCCACATCACTGTTGCCTACATAGGGATGCAGATCTGCCCGTATTGGTGGGCATAACACCTGAGTGATCAGGGTATGAGTGCCATAGGAGCAGACTAGTGGCCTGGACCTGTATAGCACCCTATGGCCACCTACACACATGGCACCAAATGCTGCAATGAGCAGCCACGCAGGATCCAGTGCCTGAAGCAACATTACAAGCTGCCCCTACATCGTGGGGTTTGGGTCCTGGTACAGTTTCAAAGGTTTTACTGAGACTGCACCAATTTAGACGCATGGCTTCTATTATTGTATTAGGCAACAGTGAGGAATTCATTACAGGAGTTGAAAATATAAGCCAAGTGATTTCTCTGTAAGGAAGACGTCTATCACCTTATGACACTAGCAAAAACCTGATGACTTATGGAGTGAGGTAGGGTTGGATTATAAGGGGAGACACCCAGGGGACCTGTCTTTGGACACTAGCAAGCTTTTAAAAATCTGAAGGTACTAGCCTACAACCAAGGGTCTATGAATATTAAGCCTGTATTGCACGATTAAGATAGACTTAAAAAGGCACAACTTGTTTTTCAGTTTGGAGTAAGGGAGAATTATAAACCCCGTCAGTATTTTTTGCCACCTGTGTCCCATTGGGTAGATTTCCCTTCACTTCCTGTCCCATAGCCAAAACAGGAAGTGAGAAAATCTGTTCAAAGTGAGGAAATCCTTAAGTCGCAACAGAACTAGTGTCCCCATTCGATGATTGCCCCTCTATTACTCTTCTGCGAAGAACCTAAAATTTGGGTTTTCCTTTTATATGCAAAGAATGTGAATCTCACCAACGGGGGAGGGGGGGTGCATATAATATAACATGACAGACGGACGGTGCAATCTTTCTCCACTCTGTTCAAAACTAAGTTTTGCCTTTAGTCATACTTTAACAGTAAACAAAATTTCACGAAAAAGATTACAGGGCCATTAGACAGTTGATGTATATGGCTTATTGTTGTAAAATAGATATTTAGTGTCACTATTTTACTCACTGGAAGGCTAGAAGGTCGTGGCTGCATCCCCATACTAAGTTCATCTTGTCCTTTGCTGGAACCCATAGAAGGAGTTGATGAAGCCTGGGATGTAAAGGAATCCTGAGAGAGCTCCTAGTAAAGAACACAAACATTAGTTAAAACCCACAGTTAAAACAAACAAAATAACCCAAAAGAACCTTTATAAAATTCCCTCGGGTTTATAAAAGACTAACACTGGGGAGGTGGGGGGTGGGAACCTCACATCACAAAAAACAAAAAAACAAACACAAAACACAAAAGAAGAAAAAAAAAAAAAACATACAGATCGCCATGCGAACATATTGGAGGTTAGAACAAAACAGCAGGGAGATTGCCGCACTAACAGCCATTGGCTGCGAGAGCTGATCGGACAAGGAGCTGTGTACATGGGGCAAAAGTCAGCCAGTTCCTGCCGAATCAAACATTTTCCTCCCATGTGTACCCAGACTAACCCCTTTACGCAATGCAAATATGCGGCCTTCAGCTTTAAGGGGTTGTACTGGGGCGATGCCTGTAGCTGCACGCATCACCCAGGTACCGTTTTTTAGAATTGACTGTTAACTTACTTGTAATAACCGAGGTGGCTAATCAGCGGGAGGGGACATGCCCCGCGGCTCACCTAGGCTCTGCCGTCCCACTGGCAGGCCCAAACGACCAGCCGGAACGTCCGGCGGCTGGCCAGAGAGCTGAACAAAGTCGGAATAGGCTTTGATTAGGTCTCAGATCTAGTAACCCAGAAGCGATGTCATGACATCACTTACGGTTTACTGAAGACTTAAAGTGGATGTAAACCAAAAAAAAAAAAATTTAACCACTTCCCGACCGCCGTATGCAGAATGACGGCCGGGAAGTGGTTCAATTATCCTGACTGGACATCATATGACGTCCTCAGGATAACATGCCGCCGCGCGCCCTGGGGGGTGCGCATCGTGGCGATCGGAGTGGGAGGTCAGCCTGACCCCCCGCATTACCGATCTCGGTAAAGCACTTCGATCTGAAGCACTTTACCATGTGACCAATCACGGCGGGTCACAGTGTAACACAGGAAAGCCGTTTATCGGCTTTCCTGTACTCGGGTCTGCAGACCTGAGTAGAGGATAGCCGATCGGCTGCTATCCTGACGGGGGGGGGGGGTTTTGTGCTGATGATTTATCAGCACAGCCCCTCCTTGGATCGCCACACTAGACCACCAGGGAGCCTGCCCAGGGACCACCAGGGATGTGCCCACCCAGGACCACCAGGGAGCCAACCAGGGAGCCGATCTTGACCACCAGGGAGACCCCCCCTAGACCACCAGGTAAGAGGCATAGTGCCCAATGTGAATGGCACTCAGTGCCACCTTCAGATGCCACTTTGAGACCACCAGGGAATGAGCCCCTATTAGTATATATGCCCACCAGTGCCCCTATGAGTGCTTACCAGTGCCACATATCAGTGCCCACCATTGCCACCTACCAGTGCCCACCTATCAGTGCCCAGTGCCGCCTATGAGTGCCAATCAATTCTGTCTGAGTGCCCTTCAGGGCCGTTAAGCAGTGTCCGTCAGTGCTGCATATCAGTGCCACCTATCAGTACCAGTGAGTGCTGCTTATCAGTGCCACCTAACCGTGCTCATCATTGCTGCATATAAGTGCCTCATCATCAGTGCCACCTCATCAGTGCCAGTCAGTGTAGCCTCATCAGTGCCCACCAGTGATGGAGAAAATTTACTTATTTACAAAGTTTTGTGACAGAGAATTTTTTTTTTTTCCTTCAAAATTTTCGGCGCAAAAAATAAAAACCGCAGGGGTGATCAAATACCACCAAAAGAAAGCTCTATTTGTGGGAACAAAATGATAAAAAAAATCTGTTGGGGTGCAGCGTCGCATGACCGCACAATTGTCAAAGCGCAACAGCACTGAAAGCTGAAAATTGGTCTTGTAAGAAAGTGTTCTAAATGCATAGTATTTAATTGGTTAAATTAATAATTCTGCCTAGTAGAGTGGAGCATGTCATGTCATCTGTGCCCAGTCTTACCACAAAGAGTTAATCCGGCTCTGAGCAATCCCCTTATCTTTTTTTCAGTAAAAAAAAAAACAGAAATAGGAGACGTTTCTTCCCCATGCTGTGTCCGGAGCAGACGGAGCTTCACACTCCCCCTCCTTTCTCCACCAGCTCTCCCAGGATTGGCTGCTCCACACCTCAGCATGATAGGGCATGCTGAAATCATGTTGTGTCTTTCCTGAGTTTTGACTAGAGGTTTCTCAACAGGTGAAAACAGGAAGTAAAAAAGAAAAACTAGTGCAGCCAACAAAACTAAGGATAGGTAAAACTGCAATATATTACATTTTTGGTTTTGGTGACGCTTTAAAATGTTACCATTTCCCCATGAAGTGATTTTTTTTTAAATTTTCACACAAAAATCTGCATTTTGGGCTTTAAAATTTAAAAATTATACAAGAGGTTTTGAACACAGAGGCCCTGTGGAATAAAACGTTCATAGTAGCACATTTTTTTTTTTTTTAAAGGAGCACAATATTTGCGCAACTATTTATCCCTAAAAATAACCCAAAATGCATTTTAGCACACAAAGTACAAATTGCATTCAGATTTTGGTTTTGTAGAAAGCAAAAGATGAGGCAGGGCCAAGTAAATAGATACTAAATACCTCTAGGGCTCAAACCGTTGTTTGCAAAAAATTACAATGCTCAAAATTACCAATGAGTAGTACTTTATCTCATTTGCTGCCAGACATGTTTTTGCATTTGTTGCACAAGCTTAAAAAAAAATTATTTCAGATCTGAAGAAAAGGTTAAAACCCAAAAACATTTTCTGAAATCGGAGAGCCTGGAAAATAAAATGGTGGTAGTTCCAGGTTTTTATGATGAACATTAACAGTTTATGAAGTGCAAATTTTCAGTCTTTTTTTTTTTTTTAACACAAATTTAAATCTATACAGTGGGTAAAAAGTATTGAACAGGGCAACATTTTTCTGGGTAAATCTATTTCTAAAGGTGCTATTGGCATGACATTTTTACCACATTGGTATCAACCTATGCAATCCATACATACTAAAACCAAAACAAAGCAATTAAATTATGGGTCATAAGATGGGATGACAGGGAAAAAAAGCATTGAACACGTTTATGGAAACTTAAATACTTTGTACAAAATCCTTAGTTGGCAAAGACAGCTTCAAGATGCCTCCTGTATGGAGAAACTAGTTGCATGCTTTGCTCAGGTGTGATTTTGGCCCATTCTTCCCCACAGTCTTCAAATCTTGAAGGTTCTGTGGGCCTCTTCTATGAACTCGGATCTTTAATTCTTTCCATAGATTTTCTATTGGATTCAAGTCAGGTGATTGGCTGAACCATTCTTTATTTTCTCTTTGAGAGTTTCCTTGGCTTTGGGATCATTGCCTTACTGAAATGTCCACCCTTGTCATCATCATCCTGGTAGATTGCAGCAGATTTTTATCAAGAATGTCTTGGTACATTTTTCCATTCATCCTTCCTTCAATGAGATGAAGTTTGCCAGTATTGTATGCTGAAAAACCGCCCCGCCTCCAAACTTCACTGTTGGTATGGGGGTGTTTTGGGGTGATGTGCAGTGCCATTTGACCTCCAAACATGGTGTGTATTAGGTCATCCAGTTTTGGTTTAGGAGATATTTCCTGTATCTGCATGTGCAGACATCGGCACATGTGCACTGAAGAATTGGCCCCCGGGGTAGCCCAGGGTGCTGTTTCTTCTGTTGACGTGCCGTAAATGACTCTTGTGCGAATGCGTGGGAGCGACTTCACTGTGGCTCCGCCAATCACAGCGACAAAGCCCACGCTGTGATTGGACGAAGCCGCAGACTCAGAAACAGCATGTCGCCGGTCACAGCGGTGTGCCAAGAAGCTCTCCACATATGATCCTTGGCTCTTGGACAACTCTTCTGATTATTATTATTATACAGGATTTATAGCGTTTACACAGCGCTTTACAACTTGAGGGTAGACAGTACAAATACAATACATTTAAATACTGTAGGAATCAAAGGGCACTGCCCGTTAGAGCTTACAATCGAAGAGGGAAGGCCACTGATAATTCTTTTCACTACTCTGTCAGAAATCTTGCAAGGAGCACATGGACGTGGCTGGTTTATGGTGAAAATGATGATCTTTCCACTTACAGATTATGGCCCCAACAGTGCTCACTGGAACATTCAGGAGTTTAGAAATCCTTCTGTGACCAATGCCATCAGTAGGTTTTGCAACAATAAGTTGCGAAGATCTCCAGAGAGCTCTTTGCTTTTACCAATGTTTCTTGTATGACACCTTGGTAATGAGACACCATTTTATAGGCTATCAGTTGAAACTGAACCAGCTGATATGAATTTGCTCTGACATGGGGCAGGATTGCTTTCTAATTACAAATCATTTTCAGCTGGTGTCTTGGCTTTCCATGCTTTTTGCACCTCCCTTTCTTCATGCTTTTAATACTTTTCCCTGTGTCATTCCATTTTATTACACACAACTTAATTTCTAAACTTATTTGTTTTGGTTTCTTTCTATGTATGAATTGCATGGGTTGTTACAGACGTGGTGAAAATTTCATGTCAACAGCACCTTTAGAAATATATTTACCTATAAAAATAGTGATTTGTTCAATACTTATTTTACCCGCTGTTTACCGGTTTAGGCCACACCTAGGTATCTTTGGAAAGTTGGTCTTAAAGAGGAAGTAAACCCTGATGGTTTTTTGTTCCTCTTCATTACCCTGCAATGTAAAATCATAATAGGCTAGTATGGATCGAATACTAGACTATTATGAGACACTTGCCTGCATTGGAATGCCGCGCCGTACCCGCTCCAGGCCACGTCCATTTTCACCCCTCAGCCTTCCGGGGCTGTGGAATCCAGCTCTGTGACTGGATGGAGCCACGCGACATCACTCCTGCGCATGCATGACCTCAGTGAAGAAATGGCACGAAGGCAGTTTCTTCACTGTGCATATGCCCGATGACATTGGCACATGCAAGTACACTGTATATCTCCTAAACTGTGCAGGTTTAGGAGATATTCAGGGAACCTACAGGTAAACCTCATTATAGGCTTACCAGAAGGTTAAAGTGGTTGTCCAGAGTGGACAACCACTTTAATACTGAACGCTCGCCTCAAGCTAGATGCAAAATCCCCACCTCTTCTGCTCTTCGATCAGTAACAATCAGAAGGCAGGCTAGAACATGGTATCTAGATGGTACCACACCCCCCAAAATTACTACACTCCATATATCCATCCATCCAGATACGTACGGATGTTGTCACAGGCAGACCCATTACATACTGTATATTATGGTTCTGCCCCTTGTTACATAAAGGTATGTACCCATGACCAAAATTTAAGTACACCAACAGAACATTTCCTTGGGACCCTGGTTTCTTTTTTCATCTCAATGACTGTTTTGGTTAAATCATAAAAATTCAGTCATCATCGATTTGGTTAATGCAGTATACACCCTTGTATCCCACCCCTATGATAATCCCATTCATCGTCCATGGTTCCACCGCACAGAGGACACCCAACATATGGAAGATTTAACTAGTTCCCTTAAAAGGACCGCCAATAAATTCAGCAAAACATGGTTTTATTGGTTGGACGTGTGTGTGTGTGTGTGTGTGTGTGTGTGTGTGTGTGTGTGTGTGTGTGTGTGTGTGTGTGTGTGTGTGTGTGTGTGTGTGTGTGTGTGTGTGTGTATATATATATATATTTTTATTAAAAAAATGGCTGACCCAATAACAGGCACACGCCTAGTTAATAACTTAAGCCCCATTAGGCTTTCTGAACTATACAGAGTCTTACGACCTCCATTTACATCAGTACTATCTCCCATCCAATGCAGTTCCCTATATCCCCCTTTTTTTCCACCCTCACTTTGTCTCTCTCCTACTTTCTTCTTCTGCCTCCATAGGCTGAAATCTGTTCTCATAATCTACAATTAAGTGAGGCTTTTATACCCTAGATCAGGCCCACTTTCTATCCGGCACGCAGCTCATTCACATACTGCCATGACTTCAGGGACAGTACTGCTTGTCTGCTTGCAGGCGGGGCAATGTGTGGCAGAGCGGTGGGTGGAATCCCATGCATGCAGGGAATAGATGGGGCCCCGCTGTCAGGCAGCAAGGATGTGTGGGCTGGCTTAGCGTGCTGAAGTATGGGGGGGGGGGGTGCCAGCAGAGGAGGTCGGGCGGAGGAGGCTCCCCGCTCTTTGCGGCTGCCACAGCCAGAGATTTCTGAGATGGAGATCTTGTTATGCCTGCTCTATTGACAGCTAACCTGCATTGGTGTGCTGCAGACTTCTCCACTGGCATCTGGAGGAGCCACAGGATTGGGAGGAATTGTCTGCAGGACTGGTAAACCCAAAAAGGCGTGTGCGATGGTGGAGGGGTGTGTTGTGAGTGTGTGTGGGGTTGACAGGAGACAGAGCAGGCTGCGGCTGACAGAGGCACGTACTTAGACCACGATATATCACACCATGGTCAAAGTACATAGGGGAGGGCAGAAACTGTCAGGATCAGCCAGGTATTTCAGGTGACACGGGGGGCCAAAATTACATAGCACAAGTACTGTGCTGTATAATTCTTTAAAGGAACAGGATCTTTATTTTTATTTTTTTTTGTGTTAAACGCTTTAATGTCTCCCGTCCTCTGCTCCAGCCAATGTAGCACAGACTATGTTCGATCCACTGTGCACCCAGCTTTCCAGCAGGGTAGATAAAAAAAATCGATGATTTTTTTTTCTAAATTTAAAAAAAAAAAAAAAAAAAAAAAAAAAAAAATTTAAAATCAATTTTTATTTTTATTGAATTTATTTTAACAAAATGCTTTTGAAGTAAAAATCTATCTAAAGATAGGTTTTCTATTTAAGATACATTGATTTAGTTTACTCAGCATGAAATGGAGATTAGTTATGTAGCATGCGGCTGTATATTCTGCAATATTTACATTTTTGGTAAACTCATTTAAAAAATCCAAGCTCTGCAAGCTGAGAACATGCACTGCATTGATGCGTTCACACAATTGCACAGTAAGCATGAGATAAAACAAAGTTCAGGAATATTCCTCTTATCCCATTGTTTTGCAAATCTATGTACACCACAAACTGTATGAATCGGTTCTGATACCGCAGTATTACTAACCTGACAGCTTATTAATATAACTAGCAAACCTGTGTTTGCAAATGTTTAAGATTCTAAGAAGGAATCCTTACATATAAAGCGCACCTGTCATTCCAGATCCATCATGGTAGCGCCCGTTAGTGGGCATCCACTAACCTGCTGCCGCCACATCCCTCACCTTGTTGTGTCACTACCACATCACCAGCCGTCTCATTAAAGTGAATGGGACTGTCGGTGAGTCAACTGCGGGACAGAGATGACAGTTGCCCTTTAAAAATTATGCTCTAAAATCGAGTTGATTTAAACCAAGCCTTTTTACTAGTGATTTAAAGCGGAGGTCCGCCGGCTCCTGCCGTTGCTTTAAAAATTAAAAGTCAGCAGCTACACATACAGCAAGTAGCTGCTGACTTAACCTTAGGACACCTACCTGTTCTGGAGTCCAGTGATGTCAGCACCACCCACCAATCTTCGGATCGGTGGACAAGTGATGCCGCCGCCATTGAGGGTAAGGGAAACCGGACGTGTAGCCATTCTCAATGGCGGAGGAGGTCGCCAGGCTGCTGACGGCCGCAGCCCTGGGCTCCCGGATGTGTGGAAAAAGGACACCTGTCAAAGGATGGAACTCCGCTTTAAATCGTGATTTAAATCGACTTAAATCACCCTGCTTTCCAGCCAGGATTTTGACTGCTCTGAAAATGGAAATGCTCAGTGCCATCAAAAAGCTTGCCCATCATGATTTTTATGGCCCAAGTGGTGTCAGTCAACTCGAACTACTCCCTCTGCCTTTATTATGCACAGCAAGGAGACTAAGGCTACAGTCACACCAGCAATGTAGGCGCAAATTGTAGTGGCAAAAATCAGATTCCTTCTGTGGCTCTGAGCGTCTAAGTGCGGCTGCCAGCACCGTCCACTATACTGACAGCAACCATTTGCTGCTGTCTGCACAACCAGTGATCACCACAGGTGATCGTTGACTGTGCAGAGAGCCACTCAGACCCGCAGCAGGAATCTCTAACTTCCCCACCATCAGAATACACTAGGGGCACAACGAATGTAAATTTTAGTGCCAAAACCGAAAATGCAGGAGTTTTTTAAAAATAATTATATTTTTAAATATAATTGTATTATAGGTCGATAGTCGACTTAATATCAATTTAAATTATTATTAATTTATTGTTGCCATCTTTAGTGCAAGAAAGGTCAAGAAAAATGCAGTCTGCAGTCTCTAACCATCTCTTGTCTGAAAACTTAAAACACACCACTAATAGTATTAGCAAAATTTCCATTTGGTGCACCTCTAGCAGACATGATACAAAAGATCAATGCAGCCTCACCAGTGCCAATCAGAGGCAGCCCCCCCAGTGCCAGACAGATGCAGCCTCACCAGTGCCCGTCAGATGAAGCCTCACCAGTGCCTGCATCAGAGCAACGATCTCCGCCTGCCACAGAGCTGGATTTGAACTTCCTGGGCCACCGTAACAATGTCCGGCTTCCTGTAATCACTTCACACTGATTCAATGTCCCACCATTGGATCAGTGTGCTGTCTATCACAGGAGGTGGGACAACTGCTGCCTCCCACACAATTCAGCTCCGTGACACATAGGCAGCCGCTCTGTGAGATGAGGAGGGGAGGATGGATGACATCCCCTGCAATGAGTGGCACCCCGCCGCTTTTTTGGCAATGGTCTTATTTCGGAAACATGCCAAGAACAGTTTTCGGCAGCCGAAATTTCGGTGCACCACTAGAGTACACAGATCAGTGCTACAGGCATGGAGAGAGAACTCTCCAGCAGGATGGTTGTACAATAGATTGACTTCTGTACAACCACAGTGCCCACTCCCTGCTGAATCTGCCAAATTTTGATCCATCTATGGGCAGCTTTAAACAACTTTCCTACGGGGCCAATTCTGCCATTTCTCAAACATACACATAAAAATCAACATTTTTGCAAGAAAAATAACTTAGGACCCCCCAAACTTTTTTTCTTTTTTTTAAAAAAAAAAAAAAAGCAGAGGCACCATCCTAGGAAATAAAATGTTTGGGATTGCAATTTTTGTGTCATTTTTTTTTTAAATTCACTAATGAATCTTAGTGAACGCAAATGATACCAAATTTTTTTGTAAAATAAGGTTTTGATGTGGTCAGTCTGAAATTACTTCCAACATTCCTCTCAATTTGCCTTCTACCTCTGATCTCCCCATATTACAATTTATCTTTTCTTGGATCTCAAGTTTTATTTCTTCTCATAGTGCTTGGGTCCTATCCTCCCTCCCCTTTTTTTCTCCTCGTTTCTTCTACCCATGTTTACTGGCTACCACCATTTTGGCCAGACTTTCACATGCTTGTCTGGTTATAATTTTTGTTATGAAATTATAAAATTATATTTTTGTTATGTGTGTACCTGAGGAAGGTTTCCTTCTTGCTCTCATTGTTGAAAGCCCTCTCCGGGTGAAGGACTTTTGAATTTTCCTATGTTATTGGTAAAGGCATACTCATGAGATTTCACTTTATGCATCTGTTGGACAATCTGCGTCACATCCCACTTAATAAGGGCAGTTTGAGTCCTGTGCCATTTACCTTACAGGGAATTACCATGCGTTTTGATATGCCTTATGCACCAGTATGTATAGCCTATTGTTACTGATATTATGTTTTGTACTGAATACGGATCAAAGTCTGAACCTAATGATCCTTCGGATATCCCTTTTTTTCATATGTGTATGTTTGTCATAACAGCAGAAAATTTAACGGATTAAACAAATAAAAAGATGTTGCGGCAAGTAAATTGATACCAAACAACTGG
>BLSH010080519.1:402692-414889 GCA_018402905.1 Glandirana rugosa
GCGTTTATGGTACACTGTATTTTATAACGTCGTTTAGAGAATAAAATGGCGGTTGCTGCAATATTTTATGTCACATGGTATTTGCGCAGCGGTCTTTCAAGCGCAATTTTTTGAAAAAAATACACTTTTAATGAATAAAAAAAAACTAAACAGTAAAGTTAGCCCATTATTTTTTTGTATAATATGAAAGATGTCACACCGCGAGAAACGTGACCTTTATTCTAAGCAACAAAATTGTGATAAAGCCCTGTGTACCATCAACAATTACCACTCTATGTGCAGCTGGGCTCCAGTATTTCATGGTGACCGGAAACCCACCAGAGCAATGAAAAGTCACTGTGGGGGACACACATGTAGGCAGGAAGTGGCTGCAAAGAGGCAGCAGAAGATCAGCAGCGCTGGAATACTTTTCACCTTTTTTTTGTATTTTATTTACAATGTCACTAAGGCTTTGTTTAGATGTGCAAGTTGGGTGGTAATAATGTGCAGTAGAGACATGTTTTTGCTACCTTTAAGCTCCATTAGGCAGCAGATGAGGGTGTTTTACATGCCGCAGTCACGATGCATTCGGCATAATAAGGAGTTTCCCCATAACAGATTTTTTAGTGTCACTCTTTCTGGCCAGCCTATAACCCTGATGTAATGGTGGAGTTATTGACTGGCTGCTCTGTTGTGAGTAAGTTAGGGTTAGGGGGGCGCAAGTTACTTGTCTTACCCCTGGCGCTGACAACCCCACACTACGCTATAAAAAACTGGCTCCTAACTTTTTCAGCCGGCTCCTAGATTCAAGGCAAATTTGTCAAGCCCTGAATAAATAAATATATATATATATATATATATATATATATATATATATATATAAATAATCGATCTATACATTTATTAAATTATACACACACACCATTTTAGTTTTTTTCAGGTATTTACCAAAACATATTCAAGCTATTAGTTGTATAATGGATAAGGGCTGAAAGTGCACTCAGGTTTTATATGAGGGCATGTACATCCAAAATCAGATGGGTTTAGGAGTTACAGCTCCTAATAGGCCATTTTAAAGGGGCTGAAAGTAATTGGACAATTGAATCAAAAGCTGTTCCATGGCCATGTGTGGGCTACTCCTTCGTTAGGTCTTAATCAATTAAGCTGGTAAAAGGTCTGGAGTTGATTCTAAGTGTGGCATTTGCATTTGAAATCTACTGCTGTAAATCTACATCATGCGTTCAAAGGAGCTGTCCATGCAAGTGAAACAGGCCATTGTATAAAGGCTTAAAAAACGAAACAAACCCATCAGAGATCGCAGCAACATTAGCAGTGGCCAAACCAAGTTTGGTACATTCTGAGGAAAGAAGAACGCACTGGTGAGCTCAGCAACAAAAAAGGCCTGGACGTCCACAAAAGACAACAGTGGTGGATAATCACAGGATCCGCTCTATGGAAAAGAAAAAACAATTCACAACATCCAGACAAGTGAAGGACACCCCAGGAGGTGGGCATATCATTGTCAAAGTCTATAATCAAGAGAAGACTTTGAGAGCAAATACAGAGGGTTAACCGCTAGGTGCAAACCATTCATAAGCCTAAATAGAAAAGCCAGGTTACACTTTGCCAAAAAAAAAAATCTAAAAAAGCCAGACCGGTTCTGGGAAAGCATTTTTTGGAAGAATGAAACCTCAGATTACTCTGTACCAGAATGACAGGATGGGGGAAAAAAAAAAAAAAAAAAAAAAAAAAAAGTGTGGAGAAGGCTTGGAACAGCTCATGATCCAAAGCACACAACGTCACCTGTAAAATATGGTGGTGGCAGTGTGATGGCATGGGCATGCATGGCTTCCAGTGGCATTGGGTCATAGGTGTCTATTGATGTGACAGAAGACAGAAGCATCCGGAAGAATTCTGCAGTGTTTAGAGATATACTGTCAGCCCAGATTCATCCAAATACAGCACAGTTGATCGGACGGCGCTTCACAGTACAGATGGACATTGATCCAAAACACTGCAAAAGCAACCCTGGAGCTTTTGAAGAAAAAGTAGTGTAATATTCTGCAATGGCTGAGTCAATCACCTGATCGCAACCCAATTGAGCATGCATTTCACTTGAAGGAAAAAACAAAAAGGCAGAAAGACCCACAAAGAATAACCGAAGACAGCTGCAGTTAGAGCAGTGGTTCTCAACTCCGGTCCTCGGGACCCACTAACAGGCCAGGTTTGCAGGATAACTGGACTAGACACCACTCAAGGCCCCTAGTCAATAAAGCACACCGTTCATGCTCCCATCCAAGCAGGTGCGGCTCTGCACACGATGAGGAAAAATAAGGCGCTGGACACGTCCGCACTCCTTGCAATCACCTTTAATTGCAGAAAATACGTAAGATACAAAATACAATGTTCCTGCCTGATGTCTTAACTTGTATTATGTATCTTATGGCTTTCCTACAATAAAAGGGATCGCAAGGAGTGTGGACGTCCAGCTCGTTTTCCCTATATACTGTTGTGCAAACTGACCTACCTGTATGTCGGTTTGCTCATGTGATCGTGTGGGCTGTGTTGTCCCAGTAAGCCCATCCCCCACACAGAACACACCCAGGAAACACGGTTAACTCCTTGATCACCCCTCCCCGTAGTGTCATTTATACACTGATCAATGCATTTTTTTAGCAGTGATCACTAATAATGTCACTGGTTTCCAAAAAGTGTGTCACTTGGGGTCAGATTTGTCCGCCGCAATGTCACAGTCCCGCAAATAATAAAAAAATAAAAATAAAAAATGGCAGATCGCCGCCATTACCATTAAAAACAATAGAAAAAAATTAATAACAGTCTATAAATTCATTCCATAGTTTATAGACGCTATAACTTTTGCACAAACCAATCAATATACGCTTATTTAGATTTTTACCAAAAATATGTAGAATACATACTGGCCTAAACTGATAAATTTGTGATTATATACAGTGGGTATGAAAAGTATTCAAACCCCCTTAAATTTTTCACTCTGTTATATTGCAGCCATTTGCTAAAATCATTTAAGTTCATTTATTTTCCTCATTAATGTACACACAGCACCCCATATTGACAGAAAAACACAGAATTGTTGACATTTTTGCAGATTTATTAAAAAAGAAAAACTGAAATATCACATGGTCCTAAGTATTCAGACCCTTTGCTCAGTATCAAGTTTTTCACACCTGGATTTGGGGATCCTCTGCCATTCCTCCTTGCAGATCCTCTCCAGTCTTGTCAGGTCAGATGGTGAACTTAAATGATTTTAGCAAATGGCTGCAACATAACACAGTGAAAAATGTAATGGGGTCTGAATACTTTCCGTATCTACTGTAAATCTATCTATCTATCTATCTATCTATCTATCTATCTATCTATCTATCTATCTATCTATCTATCTATCTATCTATCTATCTATCTATCTATCTATCTATCTATCTATCTATATATTTGGATATGCATTATAGAAGAAAAAAATATTGTTTTTCAAAATTGTCAGTTTTTTTGTTTATAGCACAAAAAATGAAAACCGCAGAGGTGATCAAAAGACAGACGCAGAAAGCTCCATTTGTGGGTGGGGGTTCATCAATTGTTTGGGTACAGCATTGCACGACCACGCAATTGTCAGTTAAAGCGATGCAGTGCCGTGTCACAAAAAAATGGCCTGGTCATTAAACACTTCACATCCAAGACATTTCTGGCACTCCTCTCCTACATGTACAAATCATTTTTTTGCTCGAAAAATACTCAGAACCCCCAAACATTATATATGTTTTTTTAGCAAAGATTCTAGGGAATAAAATGGCGGTTGTTGCAACTTTTTATGTCATGCGGTATTTGCTCAGCGATTTTTCAAACGCCTTTTTAAAAAAAAAAAAAAAAAACAGTAAAGTTAACCCAATTTTTTTTCATAATGTGAAAGATGAGGTTATGCCGAGTAAATAGATTCCAAACATGTCACATTTTAAAATTGCGCAAACTTGTGGAATGGCGCCGAACTTTGGTACTTAAAAATCTCCATAGGCGCTGCTTTAAAAATTTTTTTACAGGTTAGGTGTTTTGAGTTAGAGGTCTTGGGCTAGAATTGCTGCTCTCACTCTAACGCACGCGGCGATACCTCACATGTGTGGTTTGGACACCGTTTACATATGCGGGCGCGATTTACTTATGCGTTCGCCTCTGTGCGCGAGCTCGCAGGGACGGGGCGCTTTAAATTTCTTTTTTTTTTTTTTAACAGTAAAGGTTTAATTTTTTACTTTTATTTTTTATTTTATTTTTTTTTTACACTTTCACTTTAATTTTTTTTTTATCACTTTTATTCCTATTACAAGGAATGTAAACATCCCTTGTAATAGGAAAAGTGCATGACAGGTACTCTTTATGGACAGATGCAGGGTCTATAAGACCCCACATCTCTCCTCCAGGCTGGAAAGGCTGAAATCAGAAAAGAAAAAAAAAAAAAAAACCACGGACGATCTCAGCCTTTCCTTCCCCTTTAACGGCTATTGTTTACTTCGGAGACCCGGAAGTGACGTCACGACACGCGCCCGGGCCTCCGAGAGCCATAGAGATGACCGAGGGCCATCTGTCCCTCGGAAATCTCTGGCTTCAAGATCCGGTGGCAGGCGATTCCTTCTCCCAGTCACCGAACGCTCAGGTGAGTCGGGAGAAGCACCGGAGGGCGGCGGGAGGGGGGACTTCCCCTCCCGTCGCCTGTAAGAACGATTAAGCGGCTGAACTGCCGCTATGATCATTCTTACGGTGATGGGAATCGCCTGCTCTAAAAAACGATACCTCAATGATGCCTGCAGGTGCCGGCATCATTGAGAGATCACCAGTGAAATCCCAGTACGTCCATGGACGTCCTAAGGATCTGAACTGGTTAAGGGGGTAAATCCTTCCAGGGCTGAAGTGGTTGAAAAAATAAATAAATAAATAAAAAAATTAAAACATTTTATGATTAAATTCTTTCTAAAATTGCATTTGAGCCCCTGAATATTGGAGGGGGGGAACTGTGTATAAAAATGGTTGCAGTTCCTAAAATTCGTACTTGATATTTATGTTCAACCCTGCAAATTCATTTAGATTGTTTTGTTTTACATTTTATTCTGGTGGCACACAGAGCCAAAAGCATGAAAAAAATTGTGCCCGAGTCCAAATATATATGGACCTAACTGTATATATTCAGTGGATAAAAAGTCTACACACCCCTGTTAAAATGTCAGGTTTCTGTGATGTAAAAAAAAGAAAGATAAATCATTTCAGAACTTCCCTCCAAAATTGATGAAAAACACAAGAAAACTGGTCAGGGAGGTGGCCAAGATGCCTACAGCATGCAGGAATACCTGGCAAGTACTAGCTGTGTGGTATATGCGACAATCTCCCGTATTCTTCATATGTCTGGGCTATGGGGTAGAGTGGCAAGACGAATGCCTTTAAGAAAAACATCCAAGCCCGACTAAATTTTACAAAAACACGTCTGAAGACTCCCAAAAGCATGTGGGAAAATGGGTTCTGGTCTGATGAAACCAATGTTTGGCGCAAAAACAGACTGCACATCACCAAAACACCATATCCACAGTGAAGCATGGTGGTGGGGCTGTTTTTCTTGAGCTGGAACAGGGGCCTTAGTCAAAGTAGAGGGAATTATGAACAGTTACTAGTCAATATTAGCACAAAACCTTCAGGCTTCTGCTAGAAAGCTGAACATGAAGAGGAACTTAATCTTTCAGCATAACAACCCAAACCATACATCCAAATAAACAAAGGAACGGCTTCAACAGAAGATGATTAAAGTTTTGGAATGGCCCAGCCAGAGCCCAGACCTGAATCTGATAGAAAATCTGTGGTGTGATCTGAAGAGGGCTTTTGCACAGAAGTTGCCCTCACAATCTGACATATTTGGAGTGTTTTTGCAAAGAGTGGGCAAATATTGCCAAGTCAAGATGTGCCATCTGATAGACTCGTACCCAAAAAAGACTAAGTACTGTAATAAAATCAAAAGGTGCTTCAACAAAGTAATAGTTTAAGGGTGAGCACACTTATGCAACCATAATCATTTTTTATTTTTACTTCCCTCCACCTATAAGATTTCAGTTTGTTGTTCAACTGAATTGTACAGTTTATAGGTCGGATTTCCCACTTTAGGACCAGAGCACTTTTTGCTAATCGGCACTGCGCCGCTTTAACTGACAATTGCGCAGTTGTGCGTCATTGTACCCAAACAAAATTTGCGTCGTTTTTTCCCACAAATAGAGCTTTCTTTTTGGTGGTATTTGATCCCCTCTGTGTCATTTCTGATCACCGCTATAAAACAAATGAAGAGCGACGTTTTTGAAAAAAAAAAAAAAAAAAACACACATCTTGCTTTTTACACACACACACACACACTTTTTTTTATCAGTTTTGGCCGATTTATATTCTTCCTCATTTTTGGTAAAAAAAAAAAAAAAAAAAAAAAAAAAAAAAAAAAAAAAAAAAAATCGGCGTTGATTGGTTTGCGTAAAAAGTTAATGCGTTTACGAATGATGAGAATTTATGGGGTTTTTATTTTTTTATATTTTACTAGTAATGGCGGCGATCTGCGATTTTTACTGCAATATTGCGGTGGACATGTCAGACCATTTTGACACTTTTTTGGGATCATTGGAATTTATACAGCAATAAGTGCAATGAAAATGCATTGATTACTGGTGTAAATGCCATTGGCAGTGAAAGGGTTAACCTGGAGGGGGTGTTCTAAGGGTTAACTGTGTTTCCTCAGTGTGTGCTAACTGTATGGGGGCTGGGCTAGCAGGGGGAGGGGAGTAAACACAGCTCCCACATACAGGGAGCCAGTGATCATATCCCTTCCCCCTCCGTCAGAACGAAGATCCATGTTTACATACATGGACCTCCATTCTGTCACTGCGGGGGGAGCCATCGTGGGTAGCCGGCGGAGAGAGGGTCCATCCTACCCAATCACTGGCTCCCCTGGAACACAGTGAGCGCGCCTCCGGCGGTGCGCACTCACGCAGCCGTCAGGTGACAGCTGTTTGCGATAACGAACCAAGTTGCCACCGTCAAGCCACGGCGGGCGGGCGGCCGGCAACTGGTTAAAAAGGTGAAAAAAGTTCTGAAAGTATTTATCCTTGTTTCTTTTTTACACATCACAGAAACCCGACCTTTTAACAGGGGTGTGTAGACTTTATATCCACTGTATTATATCTATGAAGAGGCCAAATCCCAGGTATTGGGCTGTTCTCTTGATCTTTACCCATTACAGACTTCCCATGCTTTGTTCTATTCTGTGTGAAAGCAGCCATTGTGTTAGAAGCAGGGCTTTGCTTCTTAATAAACATATTTATAAGTAATAACTTGCACTACCATCTCTTAATTTTTGCTAATGTACATATCCATTTACCAATATTATGCAAAACTGTATATCCTGCTTTTGTTACTATTGCACTTCTGGTTAGACCTAAACTGCATTTTGTTGCATTGTACTTGTACATGTGTAATGAGAAAGTTGAATCTAATCTAATCTAATGTTATGGGCTCTAGCACGGAGAACAGTAGACCCAAGACTTTTTTGGCCTTGCAAGACCATATGGCTAACCCAAAAAGTTAAAGTTGGTTTGCAATTCTGAAACAAATTGCTCTGTACACATAACATGTTCTATCCACACATCGCACTGCTTTAGGCTATTCAACTAGCTTGGTAGTATATAAAGTAAATTGTTAACCACTTACTGACCACGTTGCGTACATTTACTGAGGCAGTTTGGTTCGATAGCGCAAATCACCGTTTATAAACCGCGATACATGTGCGCGTGTCCATTGCGCACTCCCCAAGTGTGGCCACAGGTCGGACGGACTTTGTGTCAGTCCTTGACCTGCGATCGCCCATTAGAGAGGAGGCAGAACAGGGAACATGACAGATCTATTGATCCCTCTTCATTAGGTTAGTTAGATCTGTCATGTCCCTGCCAGCCTAGCCCCTGTACAGTTAGAACATGCCCAGGGAACACAGTTAACCCCTTGATTGCCCCCAGCAGGTTAACCCCTTCACTGCCAATGACATTTATACAGGGAATAGGGCTATTTAAATTTCTGATCGCTGTATAAAAAGGTCATTGGTCACAAAAAAACTGTCCGCTCTGTCCGCAACAATATCACAGTCTCGA
This sequence comes from Glandirana rugosa, assembly GCA_018402905.1. Lineage (NCBI taxonomy): Eukaryota > Metazoa > Chordata > Amphibia > Anura > Ranidae > Glandirana > Glandirana rugosa. The sequence goes on from BLSH010080519.1 coordinate 410,858, forward strand.
TAAAAAAAAAAAAAAAAAAAAAAAACATCAAATTGCCATTACTAGTAAAAAAAAGAAAGATTAGTAAAAATGCCATACATTAATTCTCATAGTTTGTGAACATGGCAACTTTTGCGCAAACCAATCAATATAAGCAGATTGCAGTTTTTTTACCACAAATATGTAGAATATATAATCGGCCAAAACTGATGAATACATTTTTTTTTTTTAGTATATTATAGCAAAAAAAAAGTAAAAAAAAAAAAGTTTCAAAAAATTGTCGCTTTGTTTATAGCGGTGATCAGAAGTGCTGTAGAGGTGATCAAATACCACCAAAATAGAGCTCTATTTGTGGGGGGAAAAAAAAAAGACGTAAATTTTGTTTGGGTACAATGTCGCATGACAGCACAATTGACAGTCAAAGCGGCGCAGTGCTGAATTGCAAAAAGGGCTCTGGTCATTAATGGGGCAAATCCTAACTAGTTATATGCGTAAAATATCCACTTCAATACCGCCAGACGTCATATGACGTCCTTGAGTTTGAGTGGCAATATCTGAATGGTGCCTTCAGCTAAAGGCACCATTCAGGTACAGTTTTTTTTAGTGCCGGCGATTGTGCGTCAGATAAAAGTGGTCTTAGCAGCGGATTCGCCGCAAGATCACTTTTATCGGTGGCGGGAGAGGTGCCCCCCCGCCGCTTCCGTTCCGCAGAGGGGACCGGGACAAACACCCCCTGATGGAGCAAGTCGTGCACGGCCCCGAACAGGTCCTGCCGTCGTTCCAGAGGAAGCCTCAGATTGGAGGTGAAGAACCTGTCCAGGGGCTGGGTACAGAACTTATCTTGTACCCGGACGAAACCACCTCGCGCACCCAGAGATCTGAGATGCGAGGTCCACCGGTCCGCGAACCGCAAGAGCCCCCCCCCCCCCCACCTGAACCGCAGGTGGAGGCGACCCATCATGCGGAGGACTTCTCCGCCTTTTCGGCCTTACGCTGCCAGGGATGCTTCTGGATGATCTAAATCAAGGGAAGCCCCAAAGAGGCGACTTCCTTTAAAGAGCAGGTCCATCAGGCCCTTCTTTGGCGCCTGGTCTCCTGACCAGCATCTAAGCCATAGCAGACATCTGATGACGATTGCAAACATGGACAGTATGGACAGCATGGGAGCCATGTCGAGGGCCACATCACAGGCCCTGGATCAGCTGGTCTGCCATCTGCACATGTTCCGGAAGAGCCTGGAGAGTCACTAAAGCCTGATGCACAATGGCCGCCCATTCCGTAAGCACCTGTGCCACCAGTGTAGACGCCAGCGTCGGCCGCAAAGCCGAACCTGCGACCAGGAACATAGTCTTGGACACGGCCTCAGTTCTCCCGTCGGCCGGGTCCTTGAATGATGGAGAGACTTCCATCGGAATAGTGGTCGCTTTGTTCAGATGAGCCACCAGCGGGTCCACCGTCGGGGACTTCCACTTCTGCAACAGGGTATCCTCAAAGGGATAACGCACAGAAAAACGTTTAGGCATGGCGAACGAACCCTAAGGTCGTCGCCACTCCATGTAAATAAACTGATCAAAGTATGACAAATAAGGGAATGCCTTAAGCGTTTGGGTCGACTTATGCGACCCAAAAGTGTAAGGCGCCCCATGTCGCAGCCGGGCCCAGCTTCAGCATCTCACAAACCGCTGAGACCAATGAGCCCACCAGAGCCCGTTCACAAGCCGCGGGGGCCCCTGAGGGCTCCTCCTCTTCATCAGAGGGGTCCCCGAGCTCACCTTACGACAGCTCCAGGGGGGGTCCCCAACACCGCGGAGGCCCCCTCCGGCTCAGAGGACAGAGGAGGGGTGGCCATTTGCTCGCCACCCCCCAGTCACGGATCAGCTCTATCCGGGAGAAGAATCCCTCCAGGATGGCCGTCAAACAGTGCAGCGGAACCACAGGTCCCAGCACTCCCTGGTGCCCGCCGGACACCCCTGGCCGGGAAGCACCTGCTTCAGCCGCCATTGCCCGCACCCCAGAAGACACCCCCCGGACTGTGTCCCACACCGCCCCACAGTCGCCGCACTAGTGCCCCAGAGGTTTCCAGGACTCATCCCACCACCCCAGGTGCTGCTGCTAGCGCTGCTGTAGCTGCCGCTGCTCTGCGATCCCCATGTGTCAGGAGAGGCTCTTCCGGTCTGTATCCGGCGCAGAGAGAGGCAGGGCCGCCCACTCAGCCAGCGAATCTAAAGCCAGGATACGGCGGACCACACAAACATGGCCGCCGTAGGCACTAGAGGCCGAACACAGTAGCCGGCTACGGGAAAATGGCAGCCGGATACAGGCAAATGGCGGGCGCGCCGATCGCCCGCAGCCCAACCAGGGGACGCATCCAGGCAGGGAGAGCTACAGCCCCGGGGTAGTGGGGGGCAACCTGGAGGATAGGCAGGACACCTACACCGCGGAAATGGGGGACACCACCTGCCACCCCCCCCCTTTCCCCCCCGGCAGGGAGCCAGGTCCTACTCCTTGCACTAGGCAGAGAAAACCGAGTTGCTGAGCAGGGCTGGAGGGGTTATGCCAAGTGAGGACTGCCCCCTGGGAGGGGCTGTGTCTGCTTTGAGCTGAACTACGTTCTGCCTAGTCCACTCCTAGAGAAAGTGGCATAAACCCCACATATCAAGAATAGAGGCTGCATCCGTCAATGAACGATTGAGAAAAGGATATAAAAAGAAACCACTTTCAGATGGGTATAGTGTTGCACGACTGCACAATAGTCAAAGTGCAAAAGCACTGAAAGCTGAAAATTGGCCTGAGCAGGAATAGGGTGAAAGTGCCCAGTAGGCAAGTGGTTAAATGAAGCTATTAATTAGTTTCAAACCATTTTTGTAATATCCTTTCGTCTCCCACTGCCTTTTTGCTTGAATTATATGCATAATACTGTATTGTACAGAGTTGATCATTGGCATCATGTTTTATTTACTTACAGCTTTTTTTGCCTGTGGTACATTTAACTTAATCTTTATACTTGAGGTTAAATTATTGCCTTTTCATGCTCTCACAGTTTGTGCACCGGTCTTTTAGGGCGAGTAGGCCCAGGGCACCCCCGATGGTTTCAGTATTAGGTGAGCAATTTGTGCTCTATCCTGGCCCCATTTGTATGGCTCCTATTTAAAGGCATCCCCTGCATGCATGTCTCACACCCCTCCTTTGCTATATCCAGCTCTTGGTTGTTTTGGAGGGATTGTCAGTATATGGTTTAGAATCCCTAGGTTACTCCTATATTGGCTCTCTTCCCTGTGGACAAAAGGTAAAGAAGGTAGTACACCAGATTATGCAACTACTTGTCCATTTCCACACTGCAATAGGTGTATGCACGCAGTATAGAAGCAGCGGAAGGAGCAGCGCATGCACGGTGTCTGTGCCCCGCCAACATAACAAAAATCACCACCACTTGCCAACCGCCAAACTGGGAAAATCTTGCTTACCTTACCGATCACTGAGCCCGGGAACCAATTTCTAGCGCTTTCTTAGAACCGTTTTTTTTTGCATACAGTGCCATTTAGAACTCCACGAAAAAAGAAAAAGAAATAAAAGTTGCTGACATGCACTGACTGAAGTGCAAGGGGGTGTAGGATGCCTCCTTAACCCGTTATTTACAATTTACCGGTTCGGTGAGGGGAGAGGTAGGGCTTGCCTACACAGCAACTGTTCTGTCCTCCCCTCCTCTCCCCCGACTATTCATAGAGAGCTTCAGATTTTGTGAATGGGTTGACAGAATACAAAGCATTCTGTGATTGGGCAAGGGGCAGGCAGGCATTGTAGCTGCAAACTTTTCAGCTGCTGTATAGGAAAGCTGGAGGTCGAGCAATAGCTATACTATCTGTGACCAGTAAACGGGTAACCACTCATCAGCTTTGAATGGTTTGTCTCATCTCCAACTGAAATTCTGGCTGGCTGGATCAACAGATAGAGAATAAAAAGAAAAAAAAAATGAAGGCAGCTATCACATGTAAGAAATGGTAAGCTGCAATATAATAAAATGTTTGAAATAGAAAAAAAAAAAAAAAAAAAAAA
>BLSH010080519.1:415018-425260 GCA_018402905.1 Glandirana rugosa
TGAAAAAAAAAAAAAAAAAAAAAAAAGTTTGTGATGAAACCACACGCTTCACTGTGCATCCAGTGACATTCTTAATTGTACCTCCAATGTGCAAGGTGTTAGTGCACCTTCCAAAAGACAAACACTCACCGCAATACCATGTCTGACAACAGATCGGCTACAGACTTTGATTGCTCATGCAGATACTGCAGGCCAGCAATTCTTCTGATCCAGCAATTAGCTGCAAAGATTCACACAGGAAAGACCCAATTTGAGTCCATTCAGGATTCTCATTTTAGCCACTTAAGAACTTGGCCTTTTTTGCTAGAAAATGACCCCCAATTTTTTTTTTCTAGACCTAGAGAGAAAAAAAAAAAAAAAAAAAAAAAAAAAAAAAAAAAAAAACAAACAAACAATGGTGGTCGCTGCAAGTTATGTCACACAGTTTTTGTGCAGCAGTTTTACAAATCCTGTGCAATTTTTTTCTGGAAAAAAAATACACACAAAAAAAAAAAAAAAAGTTTTTGTAGAATATGAAGGATGATGTTATACAGAGTCAATACCCAACATGTCATGCTTTAAAGCTGCGTGCACTCGTAGAACGGCAACTACGGTACTTTAGGTCCATAGGCGACACTTTAAATATTTCTACAGGTTACCAGTTTAGAGTTACAGAGAAGGTCTATTGCTAGAATTATTGCTCCCACCGCCTCATACACATGGGCGTATGTTTTAAAAATAAGCAAAAACGTCAGGTCCGACTTCAGGGAACAAAATCTGCGTTTTTTTTTCCTCATCGTTAATGAGCGTCGCCGTCAATAGGCTATTTTTCAACTTAAAAACGTTGGCGTCAAAAACGCCAGTACGGCGTTAGTGAGCATTTTGCGGTGCTGGCATCAAAAAACGCCAAAACGTTCCAGCCTCAGAACACGCTGGCCATGGGTTCTAGTTTCAGCTCACTAACCACGACGCCCTCTACAGCTAGAAAACGTTGGCGTTTTTATGGGGCCATTGGCTAACATGGAGAGCTGCAAAAACGTCGGCGTCAAAAAACGTCCTTGTGTACGAGGCCTAAAAGTGATCTTGCGGCAAATCATAGTTACATAATCAGTGAGGTTGAAAAAGAGACACAAGTCCATCCTATGTGTGTGTTATGTCAGTATTACAATGTATATCCCTCAATGCTGTGGTCCCTTAGGTGTGCATTGAATAGTTTTTTGAAATTATCTATACTCCCAGCAGAAACTACTGCATATGGAAGAGAATTCCACATTCTCACTGCTCTTACCGTAAAGAAACCTCTACACATTAAGGTTAAACCGATTTTCTTCTATTCTTAGTGAATGGCCGCGTGTCTTTGTGTACACCCTTGCGCTGAATAGTTTTGTCCCTATAGTGGGGTCACCAGTGCAGTATTTGTACATTGAAATCATATCCCCTCTTAAGCGTCTTTTCTCCAGAGAGAATAAATTCAGGGCTTGTAATCTTTCCCCATAACGAAGGTCCTCCAAACCCTTAATTAGCTTTGCTGCCCTTCTCTGAACCCTTTTCAATACCTGGACATCCTTCCTGAGGACTGGTGCCCAGAACTGGACGGCATACTCCAGGTGTGGCCTTACCAGAGACTTGTATAGTGGGAGAATTATTGATTTATCCCTAAAGTTAATCCCTTTCTTGATGCATGCCAACACTTTGTTAGCTTTGCTTGCAGCAGCTTGGCGTTGCATGCCACTGCTGAGCCTGTTCTCTACTAGGACCCCTAGGTCTTTTTCCATCCTAGATTGCCCCAGAGGCTCTTCCCCTAGTGAGTAGATTGCGTTCATGTTCTTGGTACCCAAATGCATCTTACATTTTTCTACGTTAAATCTCATTTGACACTTGTCTGCCCACCCCATTAATTTATTCAGATCTTCTTGCAAGGTTTCCACATCCTGTGGAGAATTTATTGCCCTGCTTAGCTTGGTATCATCCACAAATATTGAGATTGAGCTGGTCACCCCGTTCTCCAAATCATTTATGAATTAATTGAATAGGATTGGTCCCAGGACAGAACCTTGGGAGCCCCACTTTCTACACCAGACCATTCTGAGTACTCCCCATTTATCACCACCCTCTGGACTCGCCCCTGCAGCCAGTTTTCAATCAAGGTACTCACCTTTTGATCCATGTTGAGGGATCTTAGTTTGTACAGTAAATGTTTATGGGGAACTGTATCAAATGCTTTTGCAAAATCCAGATACACCACGTCTACAGGCCTTCCTTTATCTAGATGGCAGCTCACCTCCTCATAGAAGGTTAATAGATTGGTTTGGCAAGAACAATTCTTCATGAAACCATGTTGATTACTGCTAATGATACCATTCTCGTTACAATAATCTTGTATATAATCCCCGATTATTCCCTCCAAGAGCTTGCAAATTATTGAGGTTAAGCTAACTGGTCTGTAGTTCCCAGGGATATATCTTGGTCCTTTTTTATATAGGTACTACATTGGCTTTCCTCCAGTCAGCTGGTATCATACCAGTTAGAAAACTGCTCTTAAAGATTAGGTACAAAGGTCTGGCAATAACTTGGCCAAGTTCCTTAACTACCCTCGGGTGTAAGCCATCTGGGCCCGGTGACTTATTGGTGTTCAGCTTTTCAAGCCTATTCCTGATTTTATCCTCAGTCAGCCATGAGGGCGTGTCGTGAGGACCAGCATTGTAGTTCTGAATAATTGAGCCCCCCCCTTTCCTTTGTGAATACTGAGGAGAAAATGGAGAAATGGCAAAGGTGTTGAACTCCTTCCTCTGTAACCAAGAATACCTTCATCATTCTTTATGGGGCTAATACAATCTGACCCCCCTCTCTTGCGGTTTATATACTTAAAAGAATTTCTTGGGATTTCTTTTACTCTCTTCAGCTATGTGTCTTCCATGTTTTACCTTAGCTGCTATGATTGCACCTTTGCATTCCTTGAGTGTTTTATAGGATATGAAAATCTGACTGAGACCCCCCCCCTCCTTGTATTTTTTGAAGGCCTTCTTTCTTACTTTTATGTGTGCCTTTATGTCAGAGTTAAGCCATCCTGGTCTTTGATTAGCTCTTAAATGTATTTCCTGTTGGGATACACTGGCTAACACCTTTGTTTAGTATGTTCTTGAAGCGCTCACATTTTTTCCTCCGCATTCATTGTTCCTAGAATTTTATCCCAGTTAACATCTTCCAGCAAGCGTAGTTTCTGGAAGTTGGCTCTTTTAAAATTCAGTGTCTTTGTATTCCCCCTTATGTTTCCCATTTGTGTAATTTAAACTAAAATTGACCTGTGATCGCCATTTCCTAGATTGCCCGCCCCTTACTTCCACGTCGGATCAGGGCTGTGTTAGTAATCAGAAGGTCCAAGAATGCTTTTTTCTCTTGTTGATACATTTACCATCTGACCCATGAACTTATCCTGCAGGACATTTAGGAAATGGCAAGACTTAGCTGAACGTGCAGTACCTTCCTCCCAGTCAATATCTGGAGAATTAAAATCCCCCATTATAAAAAAACACTTCCCAACCTAGCCGCTATTCCAAATTGTGATAGGAGGTCCGCCTCCCCCTCCTCCCTCTGATTTGGGGGGCCTATAGCATATTCCCAGTATTACTTTCTCCCTGGTATCTTCCCTTTGTAACTGTACCCATAAGGCTTCAACTTCCTCCCCAGATGCACTAGTAATGTCATCTCTCAACTTAATTTGTATGTCATTTCTTATATACAGGCATACCCCTCCCCCTTTTTTGCCCTCCCTATCCCTGCGATATAGGGAATACCCCTGAATGGTAGCCAGCCAATCATGAGAGCTGTTGAACCAAGTCTCCGAAATTCCCACAAGATCTAATTCCTCCTCGTACAGTAGCAACTCTAGGTCTCACATCTTATCTGCCAGACTCCTGGCATTCGTGAACAAGCCACATAGTTTTGTCTGGACGCCTACGGTTTCCTTGTTGGGTATTCCTTGTTTGCATGTAGTACTTGTTACACTACTTGCCTCGGGTTTAGCTTCCTTATTCGGCCTACCACTCCTTCCCCCAATACTACCCATTGGACTCTGTTCCCCTCTGGCTATTACTAAGTCTGGACGTGGCCCCCCCCCGTTGCCTAGTTTAAAAGCCCCTCTAACTTTCTGGCCAACCTCATTCCCAGCCGGTCTGCACCCTCCCCATTTAGGTGCAGCCCATTCTTTCTATAGAGCTTGTAACCGATTGAGATTTCAGCCCAGTTCTCCAGGAACCCGAAACCCTCCTTTCTACACCGGCTCCTCAGCCACTTGTTGACTTCCCTAATCTCCCGCTGCCTCTCTGGTGTGGCACGAGGTACCGGTAGTATTTCTGTGACTACTACCTTGGAGGTCCCAAGCCTCAATATTGCTCCTAGGTCCCTGAAATCTTTTTTTAGGACACTCCACCTACTTCTAACTTTGTCATTGGTGCCAACATGCACCATGACAGCCGGGTCTACCCCAGCCTCTCCCAGCAATCTGTCCACCCGATCCGTGAGGTCTTTGTGACAGATTGGCCTCTCTGTGTTTCTAAGAATTGAGTTCCCTACCACCACAATCTGCCTTTCCTTTCGCCCGACTTCATCCCCACCCTTGCTGGAGGAGTTACTCCCCTGGAAGCTAGGGGCACCACTCTGCTCCAGCGATGCTGATTCCTGGCTGGTTTCCGCAATATCACACAACGGGGTGTATCTATTGGGATGCTCCAACCCAGGATCAGCCTCCCTCTTTCCCTTCTACCCTTCCTGTCACCCAACTACTCTGTTCTGGTGCCTGCCCCTCTGTCTCCTCCCCCCTTTGTGCTGGCCCCTGCCGAGTACGATCCCACTCCCATGACTGGGATCACTTATCAGGAAGCCGGCCGCCTGAAGAAAAAGAAAATACCGGGATTATGGCATCTAGCTGCAGCCATAAACCCGTTATTTAACATGAAAGTAATTATGTAACATTCCCAGTTAGGTGGTTGGGAAGTGGTTAACTGAAGATATCAACCCTGTGCAAGGGGATATATTTGAATGGAAGGTTATCCAGTGTAAAGGATTCTACATTTTATGTGCTACAGCCAATCTGTTGGCTGTAAATAGGCATGGCAGATAGTCACTGGAAGCACAGAGTAAGGCATGCAGTAAGGGGCAGGCTGAATGTACCAAGTTAATCGACTTGGGAACTAGCCTGCCGGATTCTCTTGCAATTATCTTGTCTTCTCACGGCAGGGACAGCTTTCCCCACCCACCCCCACGAGGAGCAGACAATTGCTCGGCAGGAGGGATTCCCTTGTCAGCACAGTCTTTGTTGATGGGGAACCATGCAAATTTCTTACCTGCAACCCTTGATTGCAGGAAATTTGCAGCATGTATGGCCTGCCTTAAAGTGGTTGTATCGCCATTCTGATAAGTTTTTTCCTTTTAAATAGTACTAGGAACAGGATTACATTGCGCTATATATGTCAGCGCTCCTACATGCTTCTTTCAGGAGATATCGCTATATTCCAGTGCTGTGACTTCGCCTGTGCATGCTCCATACACCATTTTCCGGCAGGCCAGGAGTCTGCCGGAAAAATGCCTGGTGTATGCCGGGGCGGCGTCATTTCCTATTGCTGACATCATCCCTGGCATCCCGCAAGATTATAATGGGGAGCGGAGTGTTTTTTGTACATAAAGACCCGTGCAACGTCACATGCGTGAGATTACAGGCCAGAAAAAAAAAAAAAAAAAAACCAAACTGAGGGCGGAAATAGACAGCAGTATGACACACGGAAGCCCACAATCAAAATGGCGGCGGCTAATAGGAGTCCGGAACGATACAAGAAGCACCTTTTACACAGTAAGAATAGCCATTAATTATAATTATAAATGCACTAGTTTAATTTATAATAACCCATTAGATTGTATTACAGTTAAAATTGTTTTTTGTTTTTTTTTTTTTTGATAGGATACAACCGCTTTAAGGCTTCATGCGCACAGGACTTTAAAAAAAAAACAGCTAAAAAAACGTCAGTAGCTTATCAGGGAGGTTGTCAGCTTTTACCAGCGTTATTACCGCCGTTCTTTTGCGTTTTTAAAGGACCAGCGTTTTTTTTTTGGTTTTTTTTTCCAATTGGTCTAAAACGTCCAAAAACGTTGGGGATTGACGTTAAGCATTTTGAGCATTTTTGGACGTTTTTAAGTGTTTGAACGTTTTTACAACTGAAAACAGTCCCAAAAAAAAAACCCTCAGCTCTTAGGGTTTTTTTACAGCTCAAAAACATCACTGCTAAAAACAGTTGATAACAGCCTGTGTGCGCATGAACGCATAGAACATGGAGGGTTTATTGACTGTAGAAAAAAAAAACGTCTGCAGCTGAAAACAGCTGCTAAAAACACAGTCAAAAAACGTCCTGTGTGCATGAGGCCCAAGTGTGGTTTCAGCACAAGAGGGAATTTCACATCTTATGCACTGGTGATGTGAAGTATCCATTGTAGGTATTAATTTAAGCAATACGCCTGAGGGAGTATTAATGTAGCAGGAGCATAATGAAAGATAAGAATCAATTTGAGTTTGATGAAGAACATGGAGTATGGGGAATATTTTGATTTTGTGAATAAAAGGTTTGCTTTTGGGTTTAATACCAGCTTAAGCTGCTTATTGTGGTGATCCAATTTTCCAGTAACAGATCTAGCCAGCCAACCATATCACAAACTAACATGTGTTAACGATTTATAAATTATATCACCATTCTTCACCTTTATTTACCATCCTAGGGAACCCAGTGTTTGACCCCGATTAATACAAGACATTCCACCATCTTCATCAAGGAAACATGGGCAACACATTCTATTAGCAATACAGATTGGTTGACAATCGACCTCATGCTACAACAACCAGACTGGACTTTATTGGGACCATTTAGGATCCTTCAACTATCACATTACCTCAGAACACTTCCGTACACGCAACTTTTCCATCATATGACCCAATTTGAAAAATAACAGAATGAGGACCTGACTAAACACGCACTCTGTCATACAAAGTGCTACTTAGAGAAGCATCTCAGCCTTTGCTACGATTCCTGGATCGTAGAGAAAGACTTCACAAACCGTTGACAAGGTGGTATCAAAACCCTCCCTTTCCTAGGCTGGATTCACACCTATGCATTTTTAGAGCTTTTTGCATTTTTCGGATTTTCACTGCAGAATGTGTTACATAGGAAACCATGTTAAATGCAGTGCAAATATGCAAAATTCACTAAGAATGCATTAGATGTGAACCCAGCCTTACTTGCCATCTACCCATCAGTACCCACATCATACTGGGAATTTGATGCCTAGACAGGTTAATTACTTCACAATCTTTTGTCATGATCTATACTGCTGCCTTTCTAGACTAATACACAAGATTGTTAAAAAAAATTTATAGATTGCTGCATACCCAAGGATCCAGCTTTTTTTCCTTCACAACAAAATACCCCTAAAAATGTGCTAACAAGTCATTGAAGCAATTAATGCAACATTATCTTGTATACCAGTGAATTGGAAGGCCCTGTACGCCAACACACACAATGGCTGAATAGATTCAAGGATATTCAAAGGAAAATATGGACAAAGTTAGTAAGTACTACTGCTTTGGTGTAGTTTTACTAGCTAGAATTCTCGTGTACAGTTGAATACAAACCGTTAACCACAAGGTGAAGATTTTCTCACTCCAATTACACATTTAGGCCTCAACCACACAGGGCATCGGTTTAGCCCATCTGAATACATTTCCTACCGGCAGGAGAAAAGCAGCTTAAGGCCCGATTCACACCGAAGCATTTTTTAGTGCTTTTTGCAAATTTGCACTAATCCATTTAACATGGTTTCCTATGGAACACGTTCTGTAGTGTAAATCTACAAAATGCAAAAAGCTTTCTGAAGCTTGGGAGAGGTCTACCTACCTGGCAGACTCCCCAATTCCTCCCAATACCATTCTCCTCCTTTTGCTGTATGGGGTTTTCTCCTCATCCTAGATAACTCGTAGATATAGCCTCTTGGGGCAATTTTTTTTTACTTAAGATTACCAGGGTTAGGATTAACGCCACCCTTACTGCACCATTATAAATGAAACTATTGGGTATAACAAATTACCACTTCGCAAAAGAATGGTATTGTTGCTGTTGTAGTAAAAAAAAAAAAAATCTCAATGTTTTCTGTAATATCAATCTATGTAGCATACAATCTTAAAGTACATCAGTCAAAAGCACTGTGGACACAAAGATGCAGGAGAATGGTTTTAAGCCAATGGTATAGAGTCCCAGGAGCTTTGGCAAAAATGTTCCCAGCAACCCAGACGCCTGCTGGAGGAGCTGTGGGCATCGTGGCACCTTCCCACATATGTGGTGGGGGTGCCCGGTGCCGATACCCTTCTGGCTGGATATCAGGGCGCAGATAAAACAGATTTTGGACATAGCTATGGCTGATGCCCCGATGGGGTTTCTTTTGCATGTGCCACCCATTCCTTCGGCCCATTACCGCAAGTCGGTCCTACCGCATCTTCTAAATGCGGCCAGGCGCCTGGTGCCAATACACTTGAAATCTATGCGAATCCCCAGCCGGCAGGAATGGATCAGATTGGCCGATTCCATTATGGCTGGGGAGGAATGGATGGCGTGATGTAAAGACCGGTACAAAAAGTTCTATGGAATCTGGGCTACCTGGATACACCAAGTCTAATAGGCAAACCACTTTTCACATACAGCCCCCACGGGCAGCTGATGGTCTTTTGGTCGATAGCCCTTCGGTCCCCAAGCGTCCTCAGGGAAAGTCTGCTTGCTGAACAGCACAGTTTAACCCTCTGCGACACTGTGGAATATAACCAGTGCACTCAAGTTAACCCTGTTAGTTTGGACTCTGGATGGTTGATTATTGTAGCTATAGTTGTGGTAGTTTATCCCTGTGCAGGGCGGGCTCAGTGGGACTCAGGCGAGACCGACGTTTTTCCCCGCGTCGCCGCCCCCCCCCCCAGACCCCTTCCTGTGTCACCTTCCCATCTGCCCCCCTTTCTCCTTTCCCTTTCTCCCTACCAAAACTCCACCCCCCCTCCTAAATGTATATGTGTCTGACAAATGATAATATCTTGCACTTAATATTCAGCTCTAAAGGGCTTCGTGTAGCCCTAGACCAAAGCGGTGTATTGCACCCATAGCTTGCAGATTATCACGGGGTTCTTATTGAAGAAACATTATGTTTTTCACAATCTGTTTCGAAAGGTCCCCAGCCAAGCCCTGATTGTACTCACTAGCTGTGCAGGATGTAATGTATAACTGTTGCATATTATGTTGAAGGCCCGTTTTAATGGTTGGGCCACACTGGTTTGACTGTATACTCTGAAAACTTAATGATTATATAAAAAAGGTCCATCCGCTGTATTCAGATTTCTATGCATACAAATCTAACAAAGAGGTTTTGAATTATTGTGAATTGTAATGTATTTCGATTAGTACCATCGCTGTTGTATACCACCTGATGTTGAGAAAAATAAAGAATTAAAAAAATCCAGCAAAGGGACACCCTTGTAATAGAGGCAACCTGGAGGAACCTATAGGGATATTTAACCACTTACGGACCCCGCCCACCATTGTTTTACGTTGATACTTTAACGTGGAATACTGTTATGGTAGCAGATGGCTACCATATCCCGGTATCTATTTTTACAGCGAGCGATCCGCTTTCAGATAAAAGTGGCATCTACGGCAGATTCGCCGCAAGATCACTTATCGGGGGCGAGATAGGTGCCCCCCCCCCCCTCCTGTCGCTTACCGGAGCCGTTGGTAGGAGGTGGAGACGATGCAATCCTCTACCCTCAATACCTGGATGCACAAAATCATCCATGGTTTATTAAAACAGAACTAAACAGTCTAGCCAACAATCTAAAAGCTTGGCCATTAAAATCACTCTCTACTTAATGGCCTTGTAATCATTTGTGTTTTTCTACCTATTTGTAACGTTCTCCATGAGCTCCAGAACCTCTCCTTTTCCCTTCACTTCCATTTGTTTGCAACAAGATGTGCACACTGAAGTACAAGTGCAGTCCTGAAAAAAAGTCACCCCTGATACACAGCATAGACTAATGATAATCATGCACACACCGATTATAGAAAGGATTGTCAACAGCCTATGCTGTGCATCAGTTTTTTCAGACTGTACTTTTACACTTTAGCAAGACTGGTGTGGTTGGTATGTTTGGCTGGGGGAGGTGTAAGGTCTTTGGCAAAGGTTCACAATGGG
>BLSH010080519.1:442567-453431 GCA_018402905.1 Glandirana rugosa
AAAAAAAAAAAAAAAAAAAAAAAAAAAAAAAAAAAACGTTATAACAGCGAGAAAACAAATATCGCCGCTAGTCTTTACTACGTCTCCCCTAGTTTATGGTGGTTTTCTTTCGAGATAAACACCCTTTTTTTCCTGCGTTTAAAGCAAACCCATGTTACAGCGTGCTGGCGCTTTAACAGAAAAAAAAAAAAAAAAAAAAAAAAAAAAAAAAAAAAAAAAAAAAAATCGCAGTCAGCGTTTGATTGGTTTGCGCAAAAGTGGTCGCGTTTACGGATGATGAGAATTCATTTTTGGGGATTTTATTTTTTTTATTTTTACTATTAATGGCGGCGATCTGCGATTTTTAGCGGTACTGCGATATTTCAGCGGACATGTCGGACCATTTTGACACTTTTTTGGGACCATTGGCATTCATACAGCGATCAGTGCTATAAAAATGCACTGATAACTGTGTAAATGCCATTGGCAGTGAAGGGGTTAACCTGCAGGGGGCGCTCTAAGGGTTAAGTATGTTCCCTGGGCGTGTTCTAACTGTGGGGGGACTGCCCTGGCTGGGGAAGGGAAGTGGTCACAGCCTTCGTATACAGGAAGGCTGTGATCACAGCCCTTCCCCCTTCACAGAACGGAGGTCCGTGTTTACATACACGGACCTCGGTTCCTTCACTCTGGGGGGGCCATCGTGGGTAGCCAGCGGCAATCGAAGCCGCCGCACCCGCTCCCTGGCCCTCCCCGAACACAGTGAGCGCTCGGGCGCGCCTCTGGCGGCGCGCTCACGCGACTGCCATCGTATGACGGCGATCCGCGTTACAGAGCCACTTTACCGCCGTCAATTGCCGATTGGCGGTCGGCAAATGGTTAAGGGGACGTGGCTGAGCGGCGGATGTAGACGGTCGCATCCGGTGTGAGCTCTGCAGAGTATCCTGCACATTATCCTGGGGGGCTGCCAGCTAAAAGCTCCCGACCATTCTATGACTATCCCCAGACGATCCCCGAGTACCCTAGCTTCGGTTCGATGGGTGCATCGAGCAAGGGAGCCACGTCAAAGCGAAAGAAGGAGCACCGGTCGGAGGACCCCGTGGGCCAAGATGGTGGCGGCAGGCAAAAGTCTGCTAAAGAGAAGCAGAAGGAAGCAGCGAACAAGCTCTTCTCCAGACGCCTAAGGAGGATCAGCTCTTTCCCCTGGACAATGGATCCGCGGATACTACAGTCCCGCTGGAGAATGGAGACGGCTCAGGCCTCGATTGGAGCACAGTGAGTAATACAATGTCCCCTTCGCTTCCTCCTCCAATGCTATCCTAATGTCAGACGAACCGAAACCTACTCTGAGAGAAATATTTACAGTGGCGACTACTTGTAATGTCTCCCTTACCATTACCACATTGACAATGGAGGTGAAGGGGGTGAAGGCTGAAATCTCATTCCTGAGACATGACATGCAGAGACTCAGAACGCACTGCAGCAATAGAAGGGAGAGTGAGCTCTATTGAGGATGATCTGGGCCCCGTACAAAGAGACATGGCTCATACAATTCATATGACCTCACAACATGCAGCTAGACTGGATGACATGGAAAATAGGATGAGAAGGTGTAATATGAGGGCTATTGGCTTCCCGGAATGAGTTGAGAACCCAGTAGCCTTCATACAAAAATGGCTGCTGCAAACATTTGGATCTGACATCTTTTCCCCAATGTTCTCTGTTGAAAGAGCACAGAGTGCCATCGCGCCCCCCCTCCCCCCTGCCACAAGGGGCACCGCCACATCCTTTTGTTTAAATTGCTCAATTACAGAGATGCAATCCTCTCAGGGGCCAGAGCAAAGCAGGTAAAACGGACCATTGATAATTCCAATATTAAAAATAGCACTTTACCCGGATTTTTCGGCACAATTACACAAAAAAAAAAAAAAAAAAGAAGAAAGGAAACGTTTTTGGATGTAAAGCGCCGCTTGCAGGCTCTGGAAATTCGATATGCTATACCCAGTGCGGCTGCGCATTATTGTTAAAGGTGAAGTGCACTTCTTTGATAAGCCTACACTATCTGCTCAATAGCCAGATAGAGAGGAGGCCACGCTCCGCCAAGACCGGGGAAGGAGATAATCGCCGGCCTGATATTTTGGAATGAAGCTTATTCCCACTAGTGCAGCTGGCACCCCTACAATATTTTTGCTATAAGGCAGATGCTAAGACCTGATGACTACACTGATTACAATATCAGAATGACCTGACATTTTCTTCTGCTGCAAAGCTTTGAGACACAGGCCATAATAGCCCGGAGCGAAGCTTTTATTGCTGTCCCTCATGGTTCGGTGGGAACCACTGTTCTTGTTCTTTGTTCATTGGTTTTGTGGAGTCCGGTTGACTCTGGACTGCTTCAGTAAACCCCGACATTCCCCTGATACTATTAATAATTTGGACCACTCCCTAGACAAATTGGGGGGGGGGGGGGCCTACAAATGTGAGGCAACCACAACAGGGACCCACGGCGTTTGCTAGATGTATGGAGAATGCACCACCCCCCAAACGCCAGTTCTCTCGTCGTTGGGTTGCAAAGGGGAATGTCTACAATAGACCTGGGGCTAGCTAACAGAACTATGCTTCCTCTTATTAGTAATTCAGGGTACGGTGTCAGAGGTGTATCCGATCACTCCCCCTCTTGGGTAGAGATTATAGGACCAACGCAGGAGAGAAAACCACTATGGCGACCAATACCCGGCCTACTACAAAGCTTTTTTAGGATTAATGAAGAGACAGCGGACCCGGGAATGGTGTGGGATACGGCCAAAGCATACCTTAGAGGACAATTTATATATAATTAACAATATTAAGGGTGGGACCAAAGAATGGGAGTCTTTTGTGGAGACTGAGGTCAAGAAAAACGGGTGGAAGGGTATGTGACAGCCCTCTCAGATGACACCAAACGAGCGTGGCTGGCAGCCCAGACCCTTCATAGGCAATTGGCTCTGCAGAAGGCCGAAAATAAACGGTTCTTCATGCAACAAGCCCACTTTGAGGAGGGCAATGCTACAGGCCTCATGCTAGCGGTCTTCACTAGAACGCAACAGGCCACCGGCTATGTGCAATCCCTATTGGACAGAGATGGTAATACTTGCCAGATGACTCCAAATATAGTTAAAGTGTTCCAGGACTTCTATCAGGATGTCCATTCATCCAAAGTCTCTCCAACCACACATCGGAGATAACCCAATATCCCATACCCACACTGTCGACACGAGATGCTAAAATTCTTGACTCCCCCTTGACAGAGGAAGAACTTATGACAGCTTTAGGTCAAACGCATAACAGCAGGGCCCCGGGATCGGACGGCTCGCCGGCGGAAGTTTATAAGTGATAAGCAGCCCAGCTAATACCAGCCCTACTAAAAGTTTACAATTCGGCCTTGCACACAGGCAAATTACCTCCTATGAATGAGGCGATTATTATAGTTATACTAAAGCCAGGGAAGGATGAGACCTCGCCAGATTCTTACAGGCCTATTTCATTACTGACCTTCGATGTCAAGCTTGTTGGCCAGACTTCAGGCTAACAGACTGGCGAAGATCATACACAAACTGATACACAGAGATCAATCTGGGTTTATCCCCACAAGATCTACTGCACAAAACCTTAGAAGATTGTTTAACATGCAGATCCCAGTAGACAATACAGGAAATAGGGCCATATTCCCGCTATAAGCGGCCAAAGCTTTTGATAGTGTTGAATGGCCCTATCTTTGGGAGACACTGTCAGGGTTTGGGATAGGACACAGATTCATTTCATGGATTAAACTACTTTATGCGGCCCCCACAGCGAGAGTCAGAGTAAATCTGAGTCATTCCAGTTGCACAGGGGAACAAGGCAGGGGTGTCCACTGTCGCCCCTGTTTGCCCTGGCACCACTAGCTATTCATATAAGGGGAAACCAGGAGATCACAGGTTTTTTCAGTGGCACTAGAGAATAATCTGTCATTGTACGCCGATGACACTCTGATATACCTGGGAGACACCCAACGCTCACTGAGTAATGTCATGGATATGATAAATCACTTTGGTACACTGTCGGGGTTCTCAATTAACTGGCACAAATCCGCTCTTTTACCCTTAGACCCCTTAGATCTGCGACTGCCGAACGGGGCAAAGGAGATTAATATAGTATCGTCATTCAAGTACTTAGGAATGCAAATTGCACCAGACTTAAAACAAAACGTCACATTGAATCTAATTCTGCTACTATCTAAATTCAAAGATATGTGCTCCTCTTGGCTAAAACTCCCTCTTTCGGTCGTTAGCAGGGTAAATCTCATAAAAATGGTCTGGGCCCCACAGCTCCTATATGTGCTCCATAAGGCACCAATCTGGTTGCAGCGAAAATGGTTTATGCAGATAGATGCCCAATTTAGAGCATTAATATGGGTAAAACAGGCCAGAATACGTTTAAATACACTGCAACATGGCAAGGATCAGGGAGGCCTGGCTGTACCACACGCAAAACACTATTATACGGCTTCTCAAATTCAGCATCTGGGTGCATGGGGTTTGGAGGAGGATCAAGATCTGATCTGTAACATATTGCTCCCAGCGGAACACCAGGGACCTGCTCTGGTGGCACTGGAGGCGGGTTTCACACATTTGCGGGCAGATCTCCCATCTATTCGGATGCTGAACACGCTGTGGAAACATGTGGGTACAACCCTCGGAGTTGAGGGAAGCTGCTTATACCCAGATATGGCAAAATGCTAATTTGCCGGAACTGCAGAAACTGATAGGCTTTGAGGACTGGATACGATCGGGCATTCTATATCTGCCTCAATTATATAACGGCCAGGTACTTAAACTCTTTGCTGAACTTCAAAGTGAATTTGGCCTCCCCAGCACGCACTTCTACAAATACCTGCAAATCAGACATGCCCTGCAGGCTCAAGAGAGGGCCAAAAATGAGAATCACAATTTTTTTTGCTTAGAATAAAGATCATGATTCTCTCACGCATCTCTCGCGGCATACCATCTTACATATACAAAAAAAATTGGGCTACTAGCAGTCTAGTTTTTTTTGAAAGGGTCATTTTTCCCAAAAAAAATGTGCGTTTGAAAGACCGCTGCGCAAATAAAGTGACATAAAATATTGCAACAACTGCCATCTTATTCTCTAGGGTCTCTGCTAAAAGAAAATATATAACGTTTGGGGGTTCTAAGTCATTTTCTAGCACAAAATACTGGCTTTTATTTGTAAGCAGCAAATCAGAAAAGATTTAGTCTTTGAAATGGTTAAACTAAACATCTTCTATACACTGGAGTTCATTCCTTTGAAGTAATTAACATTGTATCTTTCTAGCTTCTTTTATCAGCTGTGACTTCAGAACTTGGCTCTCTGCCCCGACTTAGCAGTCTCCCCAGAGACTTAAGTTGCTCAGACTTAGAAAAGACTTCAGGTGACTTGCATTGACTTATTAGGCCTCATACACACGGACGTTTTTTGACGCCGGCGTTTTTTGCAGCTCTCCATGTTAGTCAATGGCCCCATAAAAACGTCGGCGTTTCTGAGCTGTAGATGGCGTCGGCGTTAGTGAGCAGAAAGTAGAACCCATGGCCATCGCGTTCTGAGGCTGTAACATTTTGACGTTTTTTGACGCCGACGCCACAATATGCCAAGAAACGCCAACATATGCCACCATATGCCACCTATTATTATACTGGCGTTTTCCGGCGTTTTTTGACGCCAACGTTTTTAGGTTGAAAAATAGCAGAGGGATGATTTTGTTTTAAAAAACGCCTATTGACGCCGACGCTCACTAACGCCGAAAAACGTCAATACATAATGCCGAGAAACGTCGCCTTTTTTTCCTTGACGTCGGGCCCGACGTTTTGTTTATTTTTTTATATACGCCCGTGTGTATGAGGCCTTACAGTCAAGTTGCGCTGAGTCGCCCCGCAAGTCGGACTCCATTAACTGCACTGAAAATCACAGTAATGCCTGATGGTGGATGGCTCGAGATCACAATTTTAATAAGATTAATTGTACAAAGATGTATAAAAAAGTTGATTTTGCAATGCTTTAGCCCTGGTTCAGATATGTGCGATCTCAGGTCACATGTGATTCGCACCCGCACTGCAGGTGCCGATCTAATGCGATCTCTGAGCAGTGCTAGTGTCACAAAAGAAACCCCCAAAAAATTCTTTCCCCGCACTAGAATCGCATCGCATGGGTGTTCGCACTGCGATCTGTGAACAAAACTAGGGGTGTGATTAACTTTGTAATGACACCCGCCAGCAGTTCGGGAACCAGCGTTGTAATCAAGCTGGTTCCCACATCGCACATATCTGAACCAGGGCTTACACGCAATTTTTTAAATTGACAGATTCTCAATGTATTTTATTCAAAATGTAAGATTTAAAATGGTTAAGCCACTTGTGAAAGTCTCTACCACTTAAGGTCCGGAAGGGTTTACCATGTTAGGACCAGAGCACTTTTTGCAATTCGGTACTGCATCACTTTAACTGACAATTGCGCGGTCGTGTGACTTTTTACCCAAACAAAATTGACATCCTTTTTTTCTCCCACAAATAGAGCTTTCTTTTGGTGGTATTTGATCCCCTCTGCTCCACTTCTGATCACAGCTATAAACAAAAAAATGAGCGACGCGTTTGAAAGAAAAAACAAAACCCCCACATTATTGGTGTTATTGGTTTGCGTAAAAGTTTCCACATTTACAAATCAGAATTTAGTTATGTGTGTATATTTTTTTTTTTTTATATTACACACACACACACACACACACACACACACACACACACACACACACACACACACACACACACACACTTGTATGCAAATGTTTAGGAACCCCTGACAATTTCCATGATTGTCATTTATAAATATTTGGGTGGTTGGATCAGCAATTTCATTTTGATCTATCAAATAACTGAAGGACACAATAATATTTCAGTAGCGAAATGAGGTTTATTGGCTTAACAGAAAATGTGCATTATGCATCAAAACAAATTTAGACAGTAGAGCTGCACAATTCTGTTTGGGGGTTCCAAGTAATTTTCTAGCACAAAATACTGGCTTTTATTTGTAAGCAGCAAATCAGAAAAGATTTAGTCTTTAAATGGTTAAACTAAACATCTTCTATACACAATTACTGCAGAGGAATGCACTCTGAATGAACTCCTAACATTGCATCTCTTCTAGCATCTTTATCAATGGTGACTTCAGAACTTGGCTCCCTGCCCAGACTTGGCAGTCTCCCCAGAGACTGCTCCAACTTAGAAAAGACTTCAGGCAACTTGCATTGACTTTTATTAGTCAAGTCGAGCTGAATCGCCCCACAAGTCGGACTCCATTACCTGCACTAAAAATCGCGGGATCGAATCGCGATTTTAATACGATTAATCGTGCAGCTCTATTAGACAGGTGCATAAATTTGGGCACCACAACAGAAAAATCACAATATTTAGTAGAGCCTCCTTTAGCAGAAATAACAACCTCTACACTTCCTATAGCCTGTAATGAGTGTCTGGATTCTGGATGAATGTATTTTGGACCATTGTTCCTTACAAAACATCTCCAGTCCAGTTAGGTTTGATGGCTGCCGAGCATGGACAGCCCGCTTCAAATCACCCCACAGATGTTCAATGAGATTCAGGTCTGGGGACTGGGATGGCCATTCCAGAACATTGTACTTGTTCCTCTGCATAAATGCCAGAGTAGATTTTAAGCAGTGTTTTGGGTCGTTAGTCTTGTTGAAATATCCAGCCCCGGCAGAACTTCAACTTTGACTAATTCATTAACATTATTCTCAAGAATCTGCTCCTATTGAGTGGAATCCATGCGACCATCAACTTTAACCAGATTCCCAGTACTGGCACTGGCCACACAGCATGATTGAACCGCTACCAAATTTTACTGTGGGTAGCAAGTGTTTTTCTTGGAACGCTGTGTTCTTTTGCCGTCATGCATAACGCCCCTTGTTCTGACCAAAATGAAGATGGTTTGTCCAAATGTGTGTTTGCATACCTCAAGCGACTCAGTTTGTGGCGTGTGCAGAAAAGGCTTCTTTCACATCTCTCCCATACAGCTTCTCCCTGTGCAAAGTGCGCTGAATTGTTGAACGATGCACAGTGACACCATCTGCAGCAAATTGATGTTGTAGGTGGTCTGTGGGCTGTTTCTGACCGTTCTCACCATCCTTCGACTTTGCCTCTCCAATATTGTATGTGGCCTGCCACTTCTGGCCTTGACAAATACTGTGCCTGTGGTCTTCCATTACCTCAAAGTGGACACTGACAGCTTATATCTCTGCGATAACTTTTTGTAGCCTTCCCCTAAACCATAAAGGTAGACAAATCTTTGTTTTCAGGTCATTTGAGAGTTGTTTTGAAGCCCTCATGTTGCCACTCTTCAGAGGAGAGTCAAAGAGAACTTGCAATTGGCCACTTTAAAGCGGTTGTCTACCCAATTTTTGGACTTTTACCTACAGGTAAGCCAATAATAAGGCTTACCTGTAGGTAAAATGAATATCTTGTAAACCTGTATGGTTTAGGAGATATTCCCCCCTCTAAGCAGCTGCGGCGTTACAGCGCATGCGCCGTGTATGGCCCGGCAATAAGACCGGACCTTGCTGGAAAGAAGAGTCCCGCGTGCATGCACGGGAGTGACGTCTGGGGGCTCCAGCCAGTCACAGTGCCGGAGCCGCGTACCCAGAAGCAAGATCCAAGAGAAGATGTGAGCTCCTTCAGAGGGAGCCGAGCAGCCCGGTCGGATCTTCGTTTCAAGGTATTTCATAATGAGCTAGTATGTGGTGCACACTAGCTCATTATGCTATGGTCTTGCAGGTATTTTTTTTATTTATTTTTTTTACTGGGTAGACAACCGCTTTAAATACCTTTTCTCATGACTGGATGCACCTGTCTGAGGTTCAAGGCTTAATGAGCTCACCAAAACAATTGTGTGTTCCAATTAAATCAGTGCTAAGTAGTTACAGGCATTCAAAGCAACAAAATGACAAGGGTGGCCAAATTTATGCATCTGTCTAATTTCATTTTGATGCATATTGCACGTTTTCTGTTAATTCAATAAACCCCATTTCACTACTGATTACTGTCCTTCCAGTTATTTAATAGATCAAAATGAGATTGCTGAACACCCAAATATTTATAAATGACAAATCATGGAAGCAGTCAGGGGTTTCGAGAGACAGAGAATAGTAATGGCGGCGATCTGCGATTTTTATCAGGACTGCGATATTGCAGTGGACATGTCGGACATTTTTGACACTTTTTTGGGACCAGTGACATTTATACAGCGATCGGAAATTTAAATATCCGTTTACTGTGTAAATGTCATTGGCAGGGAAGGGGTTTAACCTGCAGGGGGTGATCTAGGGGTTAACTGTGTTCCCTAGGTGTGTTCTAACTAAGGGGGCTGGGCTGCCAGAGGCAGGGATCAGTAGATCTCTTACATGCCGCCTAACAGAACGGGTAACCACCATGTTAACATTAGCTGTTCCCCGTTTTTCTTGTGACAGGCAATCGCAGTTCACTGGCAGAGATAAGAGTCCGCCAGAGCTGCGGCCACACTGCTGGAGAAAGTGAGGCAGGCATGAGAGCGCATGTGTGAGCTGCTGTTCTAGACAGCAATTCGCGTTACAGCGCCACTCTGCAGCAGTAAAAGTACACGAGCCAGTTAAAAACATATGCCCCACTGTATGTCCTGTAAAAAATTTTTTAAAAAAAAGCAGGATTGCTACCTTAGATCAGAGCATCTTCCAGTGCTCACGTGACACCTCAGCTTTCCTCTCACAGTCTGACAAATACAGCAGGAGGGACAGAGAACTCCAGCTGACTTCAGACAGGAGGAGAGGAGGAGCGTCGGAGTGATGCGAGTGCCGGGAGATGCCCTGATCTAAAAAAAATTAAAAAAAAAAAAAAGGGGGAAACATATTCCAGTGCTACTGATCTGCTGCTGCCTCTAAAGGCTAACTTTACGGTTTCGTTTTTTTTTTTTTATATTATTCATTAAAGTGTATTTTTTCCAAAACATTGCATTTTAAAGACCACTGTGCAAATACCGTGTGACAAAATATTGCAACAACCACCATTTTATTCTCTAGGGTCTCTGCTAAATAAAACTATATACTGTTTGGGGGTTCCAAATCATTTTCTAACAGAAAATACTGGATTTTTACTTGTAAGCCACAAAAGGCAAGACAAGGTTTAGTCTTTAACCACTTCCACACCGCGTGCAGTATATTTACTGCGGCAGTGTGGAGCTGTCTCACAAATAGCCGTAAATAGGTGATTTATGGACAGGCAGCTAGGGGGCGTGAGCTCGTGCCCGTGGCTTGGCGGACCCGATGTCCACCGGCGAGCCACGATGAGCTGACAGAGGGAAAGAATGTGGAACCGCCGAAGTAAACACGGCAGTTCCCCATTCTGACAGGGGGCATGAGAGATCTACTGATCCCTGTCACTGAGATGAGTCAGATCTCTGGTGCCCCTGACAGCCCAGCCCCCATACAGTTAGAACACACCCAGGGAACACAGTTAACCCCTGACGGCGACCGCGATAATGAGTATTGTGATCACTGTGTTCCGGGGGGGCGGACCGGGAGCGGGTAGGGCGGACTCGATCTCCGCTGGCTACCCGCGATGGCTCCCCCGCAGTGAAAAACGGGAGTCCATGTAAACATGGATCTCCATTCTGACAGAGGGGGAAGGGATGTGATCACAGGCTTCCTGTATATGGGAGCTGTGATCACTCCCCTCCCCCTGCCAGCACAGCCCCCATACAGTTAGAACACACTGAGGGAACAGTTAACCCCTTAGAGCGCCCCCTCCAGGTTAACCTCATCAATGCCAATGGCATT
>BLSH010080519.1:467013-490410 GCA_018402905.1 Glandirana rugosa
GAGAGAGAGACTTGGGACACAAAACACTACCATAACCTGTAGAATAGAAATATCAAAGTAATGTGCACTGTTGCAGGAGACTGCACAAACATAAAAAAAAAATGTAAACATTGGGAGTCATTCTTCATGTCCTCAAATCATGATGTGGTGTACAGAACCAATCTGTTGCTACTAATCAAACGCATCATGATTAAAAATAAACAAATGAAAGTTACTTGCTATGGGTACTCCTTAATAAAAGGGTCGCCTCCAGTCTGTTCTGCCCTACATTGCAATGTTGCACAAGAAAAGAAAAATAAAACTGACTCCTGGGACAACAGTCAGACATGTTCACCTAGGAAGACCACTTAGGCCAGGCATACTATACAAAAACAGTACTCTTTACAAAACCAGCCAAAACATTAAAAAAAGCCTACTCCTTGGAGTTTCAAAAAGAAAAAAAAATAGGTGTTGATGCAGCACTTAGAAGACTACATTTATCCAATGCAGAATGACCTCTAAAAAAGGTTTGTCAAAATGCAATCAAGCTACCTGCAAAATATTTCCAGGATATCCATAGGTAGCTGATATCCTGCAATGATCAGAATAGGGACAAGCACATTTCACAATCCAGTTGGGAGGAGAGGATGCACATGGTGTGTTATGATACCAATGTTTGTCCTCACACAATAGAGGTGTACCTCTTGAAACTTAGTTCAGTGTCCGATTTCCTGCCATAGCGTTCACACACCGTACAAAGTCACCTACATTGACACTCTGCTCTATGCAGTAAGGCAAACCCCCCCACCCCCCAGTGTTTAAATGTCAGGCTACATTTATTCCCTCCAAACATCAATAACTCCTCCTGTACTAGGAACAAGCAACTGACAACAGACATCCCCCCTCTGATCATCACAATGGTACTTTTCCTTGTTGGCCCAGCAGCAGTCACAAAGCAATGGGGTGATGGCCTGGTGAGGCCCTGTACACAGTGGCGATCTCATTGTCTATGTAACCTCTCCTCCACACTGCCTGACCCTCGCACAACACCGCTCTCACTTCCCCACCTACAACCTTCCTCTTTTAGCTGTGCCATCATAGCCTTTTGTGCCCCATTTGTGAGCCTCTTGAAGGGACTGCAACGCCCAGCCATCGATGGGCCCCCATTCACACAATGGTCATCATCATCCCCCTTGCACGATGTGATGCAGATCCTGTGCCCAGGACAAAACAAGCCTGGATGGTGTGTAGACAATAATCAGGCAGAGATGTGCTCACATGGCAGTTGGTAGGACTCCCCTCCCCCCCAACCACCACCATTATCCTCATCGCCCATAGAGCCCCGTATAGCCGATTACCTGAGACGTCCTGGGTATGGCCTGCCCGCTGCTTCCTGGGCTCCCGGGCGGGTGGACCCCTCTCTGACCTGCGACCCAGCCGGCTGCATAGCCCTCAGGTCCTTTGTGCTGCTCCGAGTAGTCTCCTCCCGAGTAGGCCGGATACCCCCGTCCGGGGCTGGGGGCGGTGAGGAGCTGGTTCAGGGTCGGGGTGGCAGCTGCCGGCTGCGCGGGTCCGAACCGAGGAGGAGGGGGAGGGTAGGCCGGAGCCGGGGGTTTGCCTGTGGTAGCGGTAGGGCGAGGCGGGGGGTAGCCCGGTTGGTAGGCCCGATTCGGGTAGGCCGAATAAGAGTTGTAGGCCTCGTTGGGAGGCGCGTAGTCCAGGCCGAGGCCGGGCTGAAACACCCCTCGGTTGTACGAGGAGAAGCTGAATCCACCGGGCGGGTGCGAGGAGGCGGCGGAGGCCGCGGGCGCATCTCCGGGCTCCTGAAGCGAAGAAGCCGATGTCGCTCGGGTGCCGTTGGCCGCCTCAGGCGGCTCGGAGTCCGTTGAGGCCGGAGCCGGGGCCTCGGCTTGAGACTCGGCCGAAGACGGAGGTGGGTCCCCGGGGCTCTTCTTTAATTCGGGACCGGCGGCGGCGGGTGGGGTTCCCCCAAGGCTGGGGCCGGAGGCCGGGGCTACCTGGGCGGCCATGAAGCGCTGTGAGGAAAGACGGGATGGAGGTGGCCTCCCCCCCCGGGGTGTCGGGCTAGTTTCGGACAGGAGGGGAGGGGGGGAGCCGCTTAGTCGGACACGAGGCGGTGGAGAGGAGGAGGAGAGGCCATTTTACCGAGAGAGGAGGAGGAGAGACAGGCCGCAAAGCGCGGAGCTGGGTGTCCTGGACTGGGGGGGAGGATGAGGCCGCAAGACCCGGCTAGTGGAACACGAGGAGGGAGCCGGGCTGGCAGCTTCCTGCACAAGAATCACACACAGAGGAAAACCCCGGAGCGGATCCGCGGACGGGACGCAAAGGCCGCTGGATGACTGCTCTAAGGCTGAGGGGCCGGAAGTCCCGGAACTGGATCACATATAAAAACTGGAACCAGGTCTGTGACCGGCCTTCTGGAAGGGGGTAAAACCCGGACTAGGATGTCTGCTAGTCATGGCACATGCAATACCCGTGAGGTGCATTATAGGTGAGAGCTGCATGGTGCCTCCATGTTCTTGATGAGCACAGCCCTGAAGCATGCATAGAGCAGCGGCGGCTGCAAGACCCGGATACGGGCCGGTCTCTTACATGGGGAAAAGTGGGAGCCGGGTCACAAGGCTGAAGCGCTTTCAGATTGGCACAGATAGGGGAAAACACGGAGCTGGATTAAAGATGGCAGGGTTTACGCGTTCTCGGGCTCTGCAAAGCCCGGAATCTGGAGTCAGGTACAGGTAGGGCCAATACAATGCTAAAAGGGGGAGCGAGGGATCACAGAGAATGAGCCGTATCAACGAGGAAAGCTTATCGCCGGACACTAAGACCTGGACGTGGAATTAGGGCCTGGAGTTCTCCGACTGTCTCTTATGAGCCGACATGAAAGGCAAATTAAGGCAGTAAGACCCGGGGAGGAGCGCGGGAACCCGGAGGGAGCTGCGTCACGTGACGGCGTAGGGCGTCTGAGAACGCGAGGACGTCACAAGGTGTGTGTCCTCCAGCCTGAGCTCGTTGTGTTAGCCTGTTCCTAGTGTGTGCAGGTTATGTGCGGAGGAACATATGTGTACATGTTCGGCACCTCATGACGAGGCGCTCCACAGCAGAAGGCGCGCTTTTTGTTCAATGTAAACACACACATACACGGTTAGACAATAACTGCCTTGTCAGCTATAACCTAACCACATATTTCTGTACAAAAAAAGACGCCCAGTGACGGCGTACTGCACCCCCCAGAGGCCAACTGGCAGCGGCGCTTGCTCGTTTTCAAGGCATATCACAGCTCCCCTCTGACCCCAGACGCAAGCACAAAGAAAAGCCAGAGCTCCGGGGGGAGGGGCCCTTGTGTTGCCCGGACCCTCATTCTCAAGCGCACTGACTGACCGGGGTGGCCCACAATGCACCGGGGCTGCCAGAGCTGCGTGCAAAGCCCGGAGTGGAGCGGCGGCAGCAGTGAGCAGGGGCGGGTAAATAGGTCTCTAGACAAAGGAGGGAGGAGGCATTGGCTGCCAGGAGAATCAAGAGGGCCGCGCCAGTGGACAGGAGAGCTCTCACGTCTGTCTACAGAGGCAGCGCGCGCTGTGTACACACTGCTGACATGTGTCTGCGAAGACAGGCATATGCCTTGTTTGCCTGCTCCTAGTAATACAGCACATGGAGCAAATTCTTTTTTTATAATTCTTTTTTTTTTTTAATAAAAAAAATAAATAATTTGGAGACTTCATTTCTATATAAGCTAGAGAGAAAAAAAATGAGTTTTTGAAAAGTCTAATTATTACAGGGGTGTTATGTATCCCATTGAGTGGCCCCTAATATCACCAATGCTGGTCTATCACAGCACACTGGCAAGGTCACTTTGTTATCCAGCAGTGCTTTCTACTGTGTGTTTCCTTTACAGAATCTAAAACAGTGGTCACCAAACTGCGGCCCTTCACTTGCCCTTATCCAGCCCTTGGGGCATTATTCCTTCTACTGACATTAACAATGGGGTACTATTCCTCCCACTGGCACCAACAATAGGACACTATTTTTCTCACTGGCACCAACGATGGGCCGCTATTTCTGCTACTGACATTAACAATGGGGTACTATTCTTCCCACTGACACCAGTGATGGAGCGCTTTTCTTCCCACTGACATCAGTGATGGAGCGCTTTTCCTCCCACTGACACTAATTATGGGGCGCTATTCTTCCCACTGGCACCAACGATGGGGCGCTATTCCTTCCACTGACACCAACGATGGGGCACTATTCCTCCCACTGTTACCAAAGATGGGGTGCTATTCTTCTCACTGGCATCAACAATGGGCCGCTATTCCTGCTACTGACATTAACAATGGGGTACTATTCTTACCACTGACACCAGTGATGGGGCGCTATTCCTCCCACTGGCACCAACAAAGGGGCACTATTCCTCCCACTGGCACCAACGATGGGGTGCTATTCCTCCCACTGGCACTAATGATGGGGTGCTATTCTTCCCACTGGCACCAATTATGGGGTGCTATTCTTCCCACTGGCACCAATTATGGGGTGCTATTCTTTCCACTGGCACCAACAATGGGGCGTTATTCCACCCACTGGCACCATCAATGGGGCACTGTTCCTCCCATTGGCACTAAGGATGGGAAACTATTCCTACCACTGACTGACACAGATGATGGGGCCTTATTCCTCTCACTGGCACCAATGTTGGGGCCCTATTCCTCTCACTGGCACCAACGATGGGGCGTTATTCCTCCTACTGGCACCAATGATGCGGCACTATTCCTCCCACTGGCACCAATGATGGGAAGCTATTGCTTCCACTGACACAGATGATGGGGCCTTATTCCTCTCACTGGCACCAACGATGGGGCCCTATTCCTCCCACTGGCACTAATTATGGGGCACTATTCCTCC
The DNA here is from genome assembly GCA_018402905.1 of Glandirana rugosa. NCBI lineage: Eukaryota > Metazoa > Chordata > Amphibia > Anura > Ranidae > Glandirana > Glandirana rugosa. The sequence goes on from BLSH010080519.1 coordinate 471,910, forward strand.
CACTGGCACCAACGATGGGGCCCTATTCCTCCCACTGGCATCGCTCTCACTGGCACCAATGATGGGGCACTATTCCTCCCACTGGCACCAATGATGGGGCACTATTCCTCCCACTGGCACCAACGATGGGGCGCTATTCCTCCCACTGGCACCAATGATGGGGAGTTATTCCTCCCACTGACACCAATAATGGGGCATTGTTACTGATGCCAGGACATTTTCTACTCCTACAGGCCATAGTTTGACCCCTCTAAAGTCTGAGGGATAATAAACTGGTCCTTTGTTTAGAAAGTTTGAAGACCCCTGGTGTAAAATATTCATTGTGCCAACATAACATGAGTAACCACTCTGTAATGGAGGAACTAGAATTATAGGCAAATAAAAGGTAAATCAGAAGCTCCCATCTTTCCCAATTAAACAGAATGATCAGTCTAGTATGATGCCTGTGTTTTTTCTTTTGCAAAAGGATTATTAAAAGCCACAGCAATATAGAGCCTTGACATTCAGTATAAACAAGTACAATGAGTATATGTGAAGTAGGTCCATAGAGGATACAAACGTATAGAAAAGGGTTTGCTGGCTACAAAGATACAATGGAGTTAAACTGGTTGTAAACCTCAGACATGAAATATGAACAAAGCATATCCCTCTATAGTGTGTACTTGTTTTAATCCAGAGCACTAAGTGTCATTTCTGTCTGCTGCTTCATTCCTCTGCTATCAACACAAATCACTTCTGATTCATTTTCCTGACACCAAGAGAAAAATGGTGACATGGGAGAGATCTCCAGCAGATTGACAGTCTCAGCTCTGTTCCTGTGTGCTGTGTGAAGGGGGGCATATCACTTCTCTCCAATCAGCTCTCAGAGCTCTCCTCCTGATGTAACTTTAGCTCTCTGCACACTTCTTTTTAGAGCTGAGAGATCCTGTGTAAATTCTGCACTATGGATGTAGGGGAAAGACAGCTATAGATAAACAGGTACAACTTATGTAGGAGGATTTGTTTAATCTCTGTTTATCACCTGAGGTCAGTCACCTCTCTGGCTATATGTAAGGGTTTACATCCACTTTGAGGCCCTTTCATACAGACGCCTTCCGTTCCGATCCCTGCTAATCAGAGCGGGGTAGATGACAGTTCCATGTCCACTCAGTTTCTGCAGAGCGCATACATCGAGAGACCCAAATTATGCAGTATGGGCGGTTGGGTGTAAATGGACTCAGCTGCCTGTTTATACCCGGCTGCCTCCGATCTGGTCCACCCAAGCAGAGGAAAATGCAGTCCTCCATTTCTTTTAGAGGGCCTGATCAGGCCTGGAGGTAGGGAAAAGAAAATGCATGGTTGTAGGCTGTTGGTAAAAACAGAAGAATAGTACAAAAAAGACAAGGAGATACAGAAGAATTTATTGGCAAGGTCAAAAGAGGGTTCTTAGAAATGAGGAGGGAGTAGAGTACCTGTGTTTTTCAGTGACTATATGACCTTGTAGGTATTTTATTCATTATAATTTAAACAGTGCTTTACAAATATTGCACATTCACATAAGTCCCTGCCCTCAAGCTTGTAAGCAGTGGTTAATAGATTTGTTTCCCCTTTTAGTTTGGCTCCTCCTGGTAATTTCCCCCCACCTACTGCCATTGTTCTCCTTATATTGCCAGTAGAAGAGATTCTGCATCATTTAGTCCCCATTAACATCAAGATATTTGGGATCAGGGGCGGAATCCCCACGATTCTGCTTGCAATTCCAAAAGGTATTGTAGTGCTGGCATCATAACGCTGTGTAGTTTTGCCATGATTATCGTAAGGCAAACCGCAATGTGTGAAGCTTGTTGCCCAAATGAAGCCCCTGCCCCTTTTTGGACAACAAGCTTAGTAATGAGGTTTGCCACACCATGTTTTAAGTGGCATTAAAAAGGAATGGCATGGGGGCGTGGTTAGCCGCAGAACGGAATGGCCGCTTGAAGCCGAAGCTTCACTCCATAGCATGGATCAACAGCGGCTAAAAGCAACAGAGCTTCTCTCCTCTCCTCACACAAGGAGGGGGAAGCTGCGGGATGAAGAACCGGCATGAGAGGAAGGCGGATTCCGCCACAACAACCCTCCGGCTTACACAATATTTCTTGCTCATGGAGCCGAGCGCTAATCAAAATGGCGCCGGCTGCAGCTCTGCCTCAGCCACTACAGGCAGCCAAACGAACAGCAACCAAACGAATGGCACAACCCCACACACAATGAATGCCGCAGAACAAGAGGACATGGACAGCCTCCCCCCACAGGAAGACCCCTCTGACATGCTGCAGGAAAGAGGTAAGAGACTGTCAACGTCTCCCTGCAACTCCCCCAGCAAGAACCCACAGGCTAAAAAGCATCACTGGGCTGCACAGGACTCCCATCAGAGCTCCTCACATGTCTCTGCCCTGGCAACCATACCAGTCACAGACAATCCAGTATCTGAGAATATGATAAAATCCATGCTCCTAACATTACAAAAAGATTTTCACAGAGAATTACAGATCTCTTTATCTCAGATCCATGATAAAATTGACCGCCTAGAAGACAGAACAGATGCCGTGGAAGGGCACATCTCAGAAATAGACAAAGCCCATAACGAGCTCCAGGACAGTCATGATCGCCACTCTGATGAGATTCAACGACTCAAACTCAAAAATGGCAGACCTGGAAGACAGGTCCAGGAGGAAGAACATCAAATTTAGTGGCATCCCAGAATCATTCAACCTTCCTGACTTGATCAACTACCTACACCAACTCTTCTCCACCCTCCTCCCGGATCTGGTTTCCCATGACATGCTTATCAACAGGGCACACAGAATTGCCAAACCAGAACACCTACCCGAAGAAACCCCCAGGGACGTCCTGGCCAGAATTCATTTTTTTCATGTGAAGGAACGGATTCTACATGCATCCAGGAATATCAGACCACTACCAGAACCATACTCTAAAAAGGAATGGCATATAAACACGTGCTGTGTTTTGCCAGTATTGTGGTGCAATTTGAAATTGTGGGCAGAATCACAGCGATGTGATCGGGGCCTGAAGTGTAACCTGTGTCAGGATCTGGCTGTGCTGCTTAATGTCACATAGTTATTTAGTGTACATCCCTTCCTTTCTCTGTGTGGCTGGGTTAGAATCCATAGACGGAGGAAATAAATAGAGAGAGAGGGTCTGAGATCACATATCCTATTAGGAAGGAGCTGCTACTAATCCAGACCAGACGCAGGGATTATTAGGCAAGTGTTTCTATTAGGGTTGTCCCGATACCGATACTAGTATCGGTATCGGGGCCGATACTGAGCATTTGCCCGAGTACTTGTACTCGGGCAAAATGCTCCGATGCCTCATCCGATACTTGGGCAACCAGGGGATGATCAGTGCAGAGCTGGAGGGGGATTTACAATCACTGATCTCCCGACTCCCTGTATATATTTCATTAAAGCAACTGACAGCCGCTTCTTCTCCCGCAGCTTTCAGCTGCTACAATGAAATGTATACAGGGAGTCGGGAGATCAGTGATTGTAAATCCCCCTCCAGCGCTGCACTGATCATCCCCCTTGACTGTCCCTGTATCCTCCTCCAGTCCCCCTGTCCTCGATCTGTCAGGATGGAGAGCAGAGGAAAGAGCGGGTAAATCTATAATTTATCGGCTCTTTCCTTTTCTGAATGGACAGTCAGTGATCACTGACTGTCCATTCATAAATGTCACTGAGCATCGTAAACTGTGCTTATGATGCTTCAGTTTATGAATGGGGAGGAGCCGCTGTCTCCTCTCCATTCATCTTCAATGCAGCTGAGGCTTCTGAGAAAGGGACTGGGGAATCTCCATCCTCAGCCCCCTTCTCCCTGTCTCAAAAGAGAGATGTCAGGGGTCTTTTAAGACCCCCTTATATCTCACCAAAGCCCCCCAACAGGGCTGATAAAAAAAGAAAAGAATTGTAAAAGGTTAAATTGTAAAAATAATAAAAAATAAAATAAAAAAACACACTGACATCGTCCACCCCCCCCCCCCAAAAAAAAAAGAAATCATTGTAAAATAAATAAATAGGTAAATAAATTGTAAAAAGTAATAAAAAAATAAAATTGTAAAAAATAAAATAAAATATTCGTGCCACTGTCACATGACATTAAAAAAAGTATCGGTAATCGGTATCGGCGTGTACTTGAAAAAAGTATCGGTACTTGTACTCGGTCTTAAAAAAGTGGTATCGGGACAACCCTAGTTTCTATGTTTACTAGTTTATTAATGTTGCCCGTAACTTCTGGGTATAATTTTTTGGCCATGACTATATATATATTGTGGAAGATTAGCTTGTGGGCATCATCTTTCCTGAGGAAAATAGTCAGCGTGCAGGCAACTTTCTTTCAAATCTGGCGGCTTGCCAGGTTTATTTACAAAATAGGTTAGCAGGTTAAAACAAAACAGAAAATAAGTCCTTGCCGCCTGGTGCTAAACTAAATAGTACAGTTTCCTCAAACCGTGTCTTTTTAAAGTCCAAAGAGACACAGAGCTTCCTCAGATTTGCCTCTGAGTTTCAGGTCAGAGCCACAGTGTGTCCGCTTCCTGGATTTTTAAACCACCTGCTGGTGGACTCCAGTGGACCACAAACTCCGGACCAGAACCAGCCCTGCCACAGTGGCTGGTAAAATCCGGGCCAGACTCTGTTTAATCCAGACCATATGAACGCATACGAGGCGTCAGGTAGCGTCCGTCTACCACTTCACCTCGCATACCGCCACATATCCTTCCCCTCTGCTCAGGTCCCTGCGGTTGAGCAACTGTTCCAACCATACAGTGGACCCGGGAGAGGGCATCCGCATTGTTCTGGAGTCTTCCCGCCCGGTGTTCCACTCTGAACTTAAATGGCTGTAGGGCCAGGAACCACCTACTCACCTGACTATTTTTCTCCCTGTTGTCACACATCCACTTCAGGGGGGCATGATCGGTGACTAGCCTAAACAACCTTCCTAAAAGGTAGTACTTCAGTGCCTCTAAGGCCCACTTGATAGCCAGGCACTCCTTCTCCACAATGGTATAGTTCCTTTCATGCCTGTTAAGCTTCCTTCTTAAGTAGACAACTGCATGCTCCTCACCATCTCTGATCTGAGACAGAACAGCACCTAGTCCCACCTCAGAGGCGTCTGTCTGTACAACAAACTCCTACTTCAACTTCTCGAATGCCTTCTCGGCTTCGGAATTCCACTTAACCATGCCCGACCCTCTCACCTTCTTCAGATCGTTCAGAGGGACGGCAATGATGGCAAAGTTGGGTATGAACCGCCTGTAATACCCTGTAATCCCTAGGATGGCACAAACCTGTTTTTTATTCACCGGTTGGGGCCATTTTCGAATTGCCTTGATCTTATTGGTCTGGGGCTTGATCAGTTCCCGACCAATAACATACCCAAGGTATTTGGCCTCCTCCAGGCATATGGTACACTTTTTTGGGTTGGCTGTTAAACCTGCTATCCTAAGAGAATCTACAACTGCTTGTACTCGGGGCAGATGCGATTCCCAATCTGGACTGTGGACAACCACATCATCCAAATAGGCGGCTGTATAGGGGCGATGCGGCCTTAAGGTTTTATCCATCATTCTCTGGAAGGATGCAGGGGCCCCATGCAGACCAAACAGCATTCTCTAGTACTGGAAGGGCCCCTCGGGGGTAGAAAAGGCAGTTTCTTCCTTTGCTGACTCCGTTAGGGGGATCTGCCAGTAGCCCTTAGTTAGGTCTAGGGTTGTTATGTACCGGGCACCTCCCAATCTGTCCACAAGTTTGTCAACCCGCAGCATCAGGTATATATCAAACTTAGAAACGTTATTCAGTTTCCTGAAATCGTTACAGAACCTGATAGTGCCATCAGGCTTTGAGACCAGCACTATACGGCTCGACCAGGCGCTGTGAGACTCCTCTATCACGTCTAACTCCAACATGGTTTTTATTTCCTTCACCACCGCATCCCTTCTAGCCTCAGGTATTCGGTAGGGTTTTACATTTACGCGGACCCCTGGTTCCGTAATTATGTCATCTTGTAGTACAATGGTGAGTCCGGGTAGGGGAGAGAAAAAGTCTCTTTTTTTACTGATAAATTCCTTAACATCATTTTGTTGCGTTAGTGTTGCGTTAGTGACAAGGAAGTTATGGGGACGTCCGGAGTCATGGATACCCTGTCCTCTTGAGGAGTGGGCACTGCCAATAAACTCTCTGTCTTCCCACGGTTTTAAAAGATTCACATGGTAAATTTGCTTGTGTTTCCTCTTCCCTGGCTGGTAAACTTTGTAGTTCACTCCCCCTACTCTTTCCCTAATCTCAAAGGGACCCTGCCACTTTGCTAGGAATTTACTTTCAACCGATTATAAACCCTTCCTGGGCTCGCTCCATATGCTCTCGCACCAGGGGCAGGACTGCTACGATTTGATCCTGCATCAAGGAAATATGTTCGATGATGCTCCTATATGGGATGGCCTCTCCTTCCCACGTCTCTTTTGCAAAATCTAGCTGCCTCCTGGGATGTCTACCATACAAGAGTTCAAAAGGGGAATACTCCGTAGATGCCTGCGGAACCTCTCGTATGGCAAACGTGAGATGGGAGGTTTTATACAACCTGCACAATTTCTTGGTTACATAGGACATAAACAGGGTGCCCTGATCCATTAATCTAGTAATTTCCAGGATGTGCTGGTGTCCCCAGGCAGACTTTACTATGGGTCCCACAAGATCCATGCCAATTCTTTCGAAAGGCACTTCACTTATGGGCGATGGAACAAGTGGACTACGAAAATGGGGTGAGGGCGCAGAGAGTTGACACTCAGGGCAGGATTCACAATACTCTCTGACATCTGCATGCAATCCGGGCCAGAAGAATCTCTGGGTTATTCTCTCCAGTGGAGGCTCACCCATAGGGGCTCCCGGGGCAACGCCCCCCACCAGTTTGCATGAAAAAAAAAGTTTGCTGTAAAATATTAAAAAAAAGTTTGCAGTAAAAAATTAAAAAAAGTTTGCAGAAAAATTAAATAAACTATATAATTATTTTTTCTGCTGTTGCTAGGTAGATTAGGAAAAACAAGGTCTAATTGTGATTTTTTTTTATCTAATCTGCCTAGCAACATGCTGTCCATCCTAGAAATAATAAAAATGTTATAGAGAAGCACAGAGAAATTGTTTCTCCAAGCTTATTTGCTCCCTTGGCAGCCCCTATTGCCGGTCAATGGAGCTCATTAGGATGGGCCAATATGCCGGACTGGCCCGCCTATTGAGCTTCCTAATTTTTTCCTGCACTAGGGGAGGTGGAGACGGTGGACGTATGTTACAGTTTTTTTTTTTACCCAAATAAATTACCGCCTTTTTATTCATACCTGGGTACTAGTGGGTAGTAGTGTGGCCTCTCCCTACCTGTGTTACTGGCTGCAATGTACCTCTACCTGTGTTACTGGCTGCATGCCTGTGTTACTGGCTGCAATATACCCCTACATGTGTTACTGGCTGCATACCTGTGTTACTGGCTGCATACCTGTGTTACTGCCTGCAATGTACCCCTATCTGTGTTACTGGCTGTATACCTGTGTTACTGGCTGCTATATACCCCACCTGTGTTACTGGCTGCAATGTACCCCACCTGTGTTACTGGCTGCATACCTGTGTTACTGGCTGCAATGTACCCCACCTGTGATACTGGCTGCAATGTACCCCACCTGTGTTACTGGCTGCATACCTGTGTTACTGGCTGCAATATACCCCTACCTGTGTTACTGGCTGCAATATACCCCTACCAGTATTACTGGCTGCAAAATACCCCACCTGTGATACTGGCTGCAATGTACCCAACCTGTGTTACTGGCTGCAATATACCCCACCTGTCTTACTGGCTGCAATATACCCCTACCTGTGTTACTGGCTGCAATATACCCCACCTGTGTTACTGGCTGCAATATACCCATACCTGTGTTACTGGCTGCAATATACCCCACCTGTTATACTGGCTGAAATATACCCCACCTGTGATACTGGCTGCAATATACTCCACCTGTGATACTGGCTGCAATATACCCCATATGAATAAGCAGACGTAAGCGCTGTGAAACGCGTTAACCCATTGTCATCCATGGACATGCCGGTATCTGTCATTATGCTTGTCACTTTGTGATGTACTTTGTTGAATAAATTTACAAACATTTTCCAGCAAACCGGTGCAGCATGTGTGCGGTCATCTCCTTGCTTTAATGTGGATCTCCTGAAATCACGAACGGGACCTGCACCTATTGGCCGGTTGTTTGTTACCCCGCATCTGAATGGCTTCACTCCCTTTCTCTTTTGGATATACTCTGCAATATACCCCACCTGTGATACTGGCTGCTATATACCCCACCTGTGATACTGGCTGCTATATACCCCACCTGTGATACTGAGCTGTATACTGTGCCCTGTGATGCTGAGCTGTGTACTCCTGACACAATATGTGGAATACAGGTGACGGAGTGGGTGGATTCTATAAGGGGTGGGGCTTAGGAGAAGTAGGAGTGGTCAAAAAGGAAGGGCGGGGCCTGGCGCCCCCCATCCTAAAACTTCACCGGCCACCATTGATTCTCTACCTGGTCTTATCCATACCTAGATGTCCCCCCCCCATTACATGTCCATGGGCTAGATCTAGCACCATCCTCTGAAAGGGTTTGGGAACCACTAGCTGTTCCACCTCGTCCTCCCCTCGTTTCACCACCTGATACAACAAATTATTTTTAAGAGCCATGTAGGGAAAAGACACCCCCTAATTAGGGCCAATAGTTTCCCCATCCATCACCTTCACATTTTCTCTGGTTCTAAGTCAGGTACTACATTCTGTTCACGCTCACGGTCAGAGACATTTTCTGGGTCATTAGCCCCCAGCTGGGAGCTATTTTCCAGCTTCTCCAGCTCCCCAGCCAGCACAGGAAAAGGATGAGGGTATCCTCCCTCCTCAGTACTGCCACCAGTCTCCCCTTCCATTTGGCAAAAAGGGTCTGGTGAGAGTTCCCGTGCTTCCGCAGCAGGGGGAGCTCTATCCTCCAGAATCCCTGTGCCTTCCCATAACCTCCAAAAATGGGGAAAATCCCTGCCCACTAGGGCGTCATAAAGCAGTGAAGGTACCACCCCCCCACTGAATGAGTCACACTGCCCCAAGGGGTGTCACTCTCAACCACCGCCATCTGGTAGTCACGAGTGTCCCCATGAATGCAAATGATCCCAACAGTGCTAGGGTGTAACCTTGCAGGATTTACACAATTGCTTTTTACCACAACGTTATCAGAGTCAAGCAGTGCAGTGACTGGCTTCCCATTGTAAGGGGGTTAGCTCGGCAGCATCCTAAAACTTCACCAGCCACCATTGATTCTCTACCTGGTCTTATCTATACCTAGATGTCCCCCCATTACATGTGCATGGGCTAGATCTAGCACCATCCTGTGAAAGGGTTTGGGAACCACTAGCTGTTCCACCTCATCCTCCCCGCTTTTCATCACCTGATACATCAAATTATTTTTAAGAGCCATGTAGGGAAAAGACACCCCCCAATTAGGGTGTACAGGTTACCCATCCATCACCTTCACGATTTCTCTGGCTCTAAGGAGAGTGACATCCCGTAGTTGCTCTGTACAACAGTCCTCTCTCTCTCTCTCTCTCTCTCTCTCTCTCTCTCTCTCTCTGGACCTCTAAGTCAGGTACTACATTCTGTTCACTCTCACGGTCAGAGTCTGAGACATTTTCTGGGTCATTAGCCCCCAACTGGGAGCTATCTTCTAGCTTCTCTGGCTTCCCAGCCAGTACAGGAAAAGGAAGAGGGTCTCCTCCCTCCCCGGTCCTGCCACCAGTCTCCCCTTCCATTTGGCAAAAAGGGTCTGGGGAGAGTTCCCGTGCTTCCGCAGCAGGGGGAGCTCTATCCTCCAGACTCCCTATGCCTTCCCACAACCTCCAAAAATGGGGAAAATTCCTGCCCACAAGGGTGTCATAATGCAGTGAAGGTACCACCCCCTCTGAATGAGTCACACTGCCCCAAGGAGTGTCAATCTCAACCACCGCCGTCTGGTAATCACGAGTGTCCCCATGGATGCAAATGACCCCGACAGTGCTAGGGTGTAACCTTGCAGGATTTACGCAATTGCTTTTTACCAACGTTACCACACTACCAGAGTCAAGCAGTGCAGTGACTGGCTTCCCACCAACACAAATCGCATAGATTTGCTTCTGCATGCGACTTGAACATGATGCTGTATATGCGACCCGTGCAAAAAGACAAAGGCGTCTATTCACGTAAGTATAATTGCATTGCATGGGTTCATCATTCAGGGGACAATTTGCAGCAATATGGCCCAATGCATAGCATCGGTAGCACTGTATGTGCTCTATACCCAGTCCTCTCAAGGGTCCCCAAGACCTTCCTGGCTTCTTTTGCCAGTCTCCAGGTCTAGAGCCCACAGTCTCTTTAGCCGTAACAGTCTTATCAAATTTCTCCACGCCCCCGAACCCTGGAACAGTCTTACCAGGCCCGCCGGGTGATCTTTCACCCCTAGATACATTGGAGTGGGGCGCAGATGGGTGCAACAAGAACTCAGCAGCAGTGTATCTCTCCATGAGGTCCACGAGTTGGTTGGCGGTTTTGGGGTCTCCATGACATAGATAGTGGTCCATGACCACGTGCTCAACAATCTGGGGACCTGGCAAAGTCTCCAGCTGTAGCCACTTCCTGGTGAGGTGGACCAGGTCGAACATCTGCGAGCAGGGTGGCTTGTCGGTGTGGTAGGTCCACTGATGCACCCCTTGGGCCCGGACTGCCATGGTGATCCCTAGGCGTGCGAATATCTTTGCCTTTAGGGTCTCATAGTCCTGGGCCATATCTGGTTCCTGATCAAAGTAGGGTTTTTGGGGTTCACCGGTCAAGAATGGTGCTAACAGTCCCGTCCACTGTTCTTTTGGCCATCCTTTGCAAAGAGCGACTCTTTCAAAAGTCGTGAGATACGCCTCCACATCATCAGCAGGTGTCATCTTCTGCATGTATTAAGAGGCGCGTACCAACATTGGTTCCACTGTCACCGGAGGTGCGGGCCCCTTCTCTAATTCCAGCAGGGCCTCTGCAAATTGGCGATCCGTTTCCTGTTGTGCCGCGACGGCCTGGTGATTCGCGTCCAGCTGTGCTGCGATGGCCTGGCGACTCACCTCCCGCTAAGCCTGAAGCTGTCGACGACTCGCTGAGCTGCAGTGGCCTGTGCGACCTGGAGGTTGGTTTCCCGCAGAGCCGCCTATTGAGCTGCAGCGGCCTCTGCAACCTGGCGGTTGGTTTCCCACTGAGCTGCATTGCCTTGCAGCAGGGCCTTCAATATTTCCTCCATCTTGGAAAGGTTGCCCGCTGAACTCCACCACGCATGGGAAATTAGCTCGTCGGGATCATCTTTCCTGAGCAAAACAGTCAGCATGTAGGCAACTCTCTTTCAATTCTGGCTGTTTGCCAGGTTTATTTAGAAAATAGGTTTGCAGGTTAAAACAAAATAAACAGAAAATAAGTCCTTGCCACCCGGCGCTAAACTAAACAGTATAGTTTCCTCACTATACGGTGTGGGGCTGCCCCCGACAACCACAAAACATAAGCCAAAATTAGCTAGTCTTTTGAAGAGGAAGTAAACACAGATCGGGTTTACTTCCTCTACATTCCCCTGTAAATCGCATAGTAGCCCATTATGTGCCACTTACCTGCAAACGAAGGCTGCGACGTCCAGCGATGTCCCCTGTGCTGGCTGCGTCCATCTTCAGCCCCTCTTCCTTCCAGGGCCGCGACTCCAGCTCTGTGACTGGCCGGAGTCGCATGATATCACTTCCGGATCACAGTGGAGAAAGGGCACAGAGGCCGTTTCTTCACTGCGCATGTGCCGAAATGATGTTGGCTCATTTACTACCCTGCATATCTCTTGAACCGTACAGGTTTGGGAGATATGCAGGGCACCTACAGGTAAGCCTTATTATAGGCTTTCCTGTTGGTTAAAGTGGTTGTCACGAGTTGACAACCACTTTAAAGTCCAAACAGACACAGAGCTCCCTCAGATTCCCCTCTGAGTTCCAGGTCAGAGCTCAAGTGAGATCTCTTCCTGATTATTTAACCACCTGCTCGTGGACTCCAGTGGACCACAAACTCCGGACCAGAACCAGCCCTGCCATGGTGGCTAGTAAAATCTGGACCTTGACTGGACCGTCTAATTGAACGCATACCTGGTGACAGGTAGTGTCCGTCTACCACTTTGTCTCGCATACCGTCACAATAGGTATTGATAAAGATACAGCCAGATGAATGTTGCAGCAAAGTCCAGTTGCAGGTGCGCCTCAGGATGATTGTGATGTGGCGTCCATATTGGTGTTGGAGACCTGAAGACAAGATCTGTGATTGTTGGGAAACCCTCCAGGTGCTGCCCAACCAGTTTGGAACACAGCTTCTTACCAGCATAAACCATGGTGTGGAACTGGAACTTAAAGTGGGCCTATCTACTCTGTATCTTAGTCCCTAGTAGCTTCTAATTTTTCATGCAACTGGATCTCTAACTACCAGAAGTGGCCATGGGATGACTAACCTGGCTCTAGCCTATGCTCGTTATCGAGTTCTGAGCAAAAAATAGCTATAGAATCCCAGCTCAGAAGTGACAGGGTTAATTAAAATACCATGAGCTGCATATAATCTAAACAGGTTCACCCACTAACATACAGCAAGGTAACCACCACACATGCACACATATACATCACAGACTCTTATCTTATATAGCGTATATGAGATAAGAACAATGGGACAGATATATGTCTAATACCAGTCATATACTGTGTATATATATATATATATATATATATATATGCGCAAGGCGAAGTGGTAGACGGACGCTATCTGTCGCCTCGTATGTTTAGTTTAGCGCCGGGCGGCAAGGACTTATTTTCTGTTTTGTTTTAACCTGCAAACCTATTTTGTAAATAAACCTGTCAAGCCGCCATATTTGAAAGAAAGTTGCCTGCACGCTGACTATTTTCCTCAGGAAAGATGATCCCCACGAGCTAATCTCCCACACGTGGTGGAGTTCAGCGGGCACCTTTCCAAGATGGAGGAAATGTTGAAGGCCCTGCTGCAAGGCAATGCAGCTCAGCACGAAACCAACCGCCAGGTCGCAGAGGCCACTGCAACACCACAGTCAGCTCAGCGGGAAACCAACCACCAGGTCGCACAGGCCGCTGCAGCTCAGCGAGAGGAGAGTCGCCGACAGCATGAAGCTCAGCGGGAGGAGAGTCACCGATAGCATGAAGCTCAGCGGGAGGAGAGTCGCCAGGCCATTGCAGCACAGCAGGATGCGAATCGCCAAGCCATCGCAGCACAGCAGGACGCGAATTGCCAGGCCATCACAGCACAGCAGGAGACAAATCGCCAATTTGCAGAGGCCCTGTTGGAATTAAAGAAGGGGCCTGCGCCTCTGGTGACAGTGGAACCAAAGCTGGTACGCGCCTCGCCACATACAGAAGATGACACCTGGGGATGACGTGGAGGCGTATATTGCGACTTCGCTCTTCGCGAAGGATGGCCAAAAGAACAGTGGGCGGGACTGTTAGCACCATTCTTGACCCGTGAACCCCAAAAAGCCTACATTGATCAGGAACCAGATAAGGCCCAGGACAATGAGACACTAAAGGCAGAGATATTCTCAGGCCTAGGGGTCACCATGGCAGTCCGGGCCCAACGGGTGCATCAGTGGACCTACCACACGACAAGCCACCCCGCTCTCAGATGTTCCACCTGGTCCACCTCACCGGGAAGTGGCTACAGCTGGAGACTTTGCCAGGTCCCCAGATTGTGGAGCGCATGGTCATGAACCGCTATCTATGTGCGCTCCCTGTTGCTTTGAGGAAATGGGTCAGTCATGGGCACCCAAAAACCTCCAACCAACTCGTGGACCTTGTGGAGAGATACAATGCTGCTGAGGACTTGTTGCACCCATGTGCGCCCCACTCCAATGTATCTAGGGGTGAAAGATCGCCCGGCGGGCCTGGTAAGACTGTTCCAGGGTTCAGGGGCGTGGAGAAATTTGATAAGACTGTTACGGCTAAAGAGACTGTGGGCTCTAGACCTGGAGACTGGCCAAAAAAGCCAGGAAGGTCTTGGGGACCCTTGAGAGGAATGGGTATAGAGCACATACAGTGCTACCGATGCCATGCATTGGGCTATATTGGCTCCAATTGTCACCTAAATGAAGAACCCATGCAATGTGATTATACTTATGTGAATAGACGCCTTTCTCTTTTTGCACAGGTCACATATACCGCATCATGTTCAAGTCGCATGGAGAAACAAATGTGTGTGATTTTTGTTGATGGTGTGACATCCGGTAGGTAAAATCACCTGGGTGCGTTTAAGATGGCAGATACATTTGCCACAGGTTCATACTTTATGCAGATGGCTACCACTAGGGGGAATGCTGGGAGTCTTGCAGGAGTAATGAGCCCAGCTGAGTGGAGCTGGCTCATTAAGGCCTCTACAAGAGCTCCCATCAGGCATAGGTGGATGCTCCATCCTGGAACCAGTATCTGTGACCATACACTGGGGAGCGTAACACACATCCTGTACACGGTAAGGCCTGTGTGGCTGAGTGTCCTGCAGTGAGAGGTAGGAGTTAGGCACAGCATTAGGCTGTACCCAGCTGACAGACGGAAACCTATTGTGCAATCAGTGGCCAAGTGGCCTAGGATTTATTTTGTTGTTTGTTTTTGTTTTGCTGTTTTTCACATTGTAAATAGTGAGAATAAACTACCTTTTTGTTTTCACCTGAAACTGTTGTCTCACTGTGCCTAAATTGTGTAGTAAACCCTTCCAGGGGGTCACACCAACCCGCTGCCGAGCTAACCCCCTTACAATGGGAAGCCAGTCACTGCACTGCTTGACTCTGATAACGTTGTGGTAAAAAGCAATTGTGTAAATCCTGCAAGGTTACACCCTAGCACTGTTGGGGTCATTTGCATTCATGGGGACACTCGTGACTCGTGGTTGAGAGTGACACCCCTTGGGGCAGTGTGACTCATTCAGTTGGGGGGGTGGTACCTTCACTGCTTTATGACGCCCTAGTGGGCAGGGATTTTCCCCATTTTTGGAGGTTATGGGAAGGCACAAGGATTCTGGAGGATAGAGCTCCCCCTGCTGCGGAAGCACGGGAACTCTCACCAGCCCTTTTTGCCAAATGGAAGGGGAAATTGGTGGCAGTACTGAGGAGGAAGGATACCCTCATCCTTTTCCTGTACTGGCTGGGGAGCCGGAGAAGCTGGAAGATAGCTCCCAGCTGGGGGCTAATGACCCAGAAAATGTCTCTGACCGTGACCGTGAACAGAATGTAGTACCTGACTTAGAACCAGAGAAAATGTGAAGGTGATGGATGGGGAGCCTCTTGGCCCTAATTAGGGGGTGTCTTTTCACTACATGGCTCTTAAAAATAATTTGTTGTATCAGGTGGTGAAACGAGGGGAGGACGAGGTGGAACAGCTAGTGGTTCCCAAACCCTTTTGCAGGATGGTGCTAGATCTGTCCCATGGACATGTAATGGGGGGACATCTAGGTATGGATAAGACCAGGGAGAGAATAACCCAGAGATTCTTCTGGCCTGGGTTGCATGCAGAAAGTATTGTGAATCCTGCCCTGAGTGTCAACTCTCTGCGCCCTCACCCCATTTTCGCAGTCCACGTGTTCTACTGCCCATAACTGAAGTGCCATTCGAAAGAATTGGCATGGATCTCGTGGGACCCATAGTAAAGTCTGCCCGGGGACACCAGCACATCCTGGTAATAGTAGATTAAGCGACCCCCTATCCGGAAGCCATACCCTTGTGGAAAACCTCTGCTAAGACTATCGCCATGGAGTTGGCCCAGGTGTTTAGTCGGGTGGGGATCCCTAAAGAGGTCTTAACGGATCAGGGCACCCCGTGTATGTTTTTTTTTTTTGCAATAAATTTTTATTGAAACAAGTGAGCGTTACATATGAATAAACAACATTAAACACTCATGAACCATCCTTCAGATAGTCTGCAAACAGGGATGGACATTATAGACTTTAAGCATATCAAACAATATCTTTCCCACTTCTCGAGCGAGACAAGCAGGATGGAAGAAAAAAGAGAAAAGAGAAAAAACAGCAATTATCATTATACCTTGATCCTGTCTGCCCATACCATATTTATACACTAGAGTTTATAGCTGTTCCACAATTTTCTTATGAGAACAAGAAAAAACAAAAGAAAAAAAACTAAGTTGAATGTGTGAGAGGAAAGAGAAAAATTAGATAACAAAACAATAACAGTGTGAGGGGAAAAAAAAAAAAAAAAAAGTAGTGGTTAGAGGTCAGGCGGGTGTAGTATATTATGTATCTTCTTCGATGTCAAATACACAAGCATTACTTATTCTCGAATAGTACCTACATATGAATATCTCAGACACCCTGATGACGTCCCATAGGGAGTCATAACTCTGAGAATACCTGAATGTTACCCAAGCCCTCCAGGTATCATTGAATTTTTCTGTCGTCTCGTTTGCTATTGCTCTAGTTTCCTCCAGGGCAAAAAGGGTTCCGACTTCAAGCAACCAATCCTTTAGAGACGGAGAGCGTGTTGATTTCCACAATCTCGGAATTAAGGACTTTGCTGCTGTGAGCAAGTTTCTGGTCAAGGACCTTTTGTACGTTTTCATAGAAATGTGTAATAAACAGCATGCGGGAGAGAGTGAAATTGTTGTTTCTGTGATCTTCTTGATCGTGTCTATTACCTCAGACCAAAAGGTCTGAATTCGCGGGCAATCCCACCAGATGTGTACCAGTGTGCCCCTGTCTAGGCAGTATCACCAACATCTATCTGATATCTCTGAGAACCAGCAGTGAAGCTTAACAGGCGTAGCGTACCAGTTGGTAAGTAGTTTGAACGAGTTTTCTTGAAGTCTGGTACCAATGGAACATTTATGAGCAAAGACACAAGCATGTAGCCAATGCTCATCAGTAAATGTTTCCTTCAAGGCTGTTTCCCAGAAACTTTTGTGTATGTTTGCCTCCACTGTGTTCAAGGATTGTAACCAAGAATACATGAGGGATGTCGTTCTAGACACCTGTACTCCCTCCAGACAAAGTTTCTCAAAAGGTGTGGGTAATCTTGCGTACTGTGGTAGTCCTGAGGAGTGTGAGAAATAGCTATGCAATTGTCTATATGACCAATGTGTTAAGGCTGTGTATCCTTGGTCCCTCTGAAGTGTGGCAAACAATTTCATATTTCCACCAGAAACACGGTGTGTCGCCAGCATTGTCTTGTCCTTGTAGGTGTATGCCTTTGAGTGTCGAAGTGTACCTGGGATGAAGTCAGGGTTCAAATGCATTGGCGTCAGGGGGCTGGGTGAGGTAGAGATATCAAATTTTGTGATAATTTTATGAAACGCCTGAAGGGATGCTCCGATCGTGGGATGGTGTTTAAGAGCTGACAGGCACTTTTCCCATGGAATCCATGGAGAGTAGGCTGTTGGTATGATGTCCACTGATTTTTCGATCTTTACCCATTCCTTATATGTTTCATGGCAGTGCCAATCGATGATGCGAGTGAGGTGAGATGCATAATAGTAGTGTTTAAAGTCTGGAAATCCCACCCCTCCTGAGCGTTTTGCTTGTGAGAGTATTTGTAGTTTAATGCAGGCTTTTTTCGAAGCCCATAGGAATTTCCTTAATGTGGTCTGTAAAGTTTTAAAAAGTTTTAAATGCTCATAGGGATTGTGAGTGGGATAGTCTGGAAGAGATATAGACCCCTAGGCAGGATAGTCATTTTAACAATTGTGGCCCTGCCAAACCAAGAAAAGAGTCACCCCGTGTATGTTCCATGTAACCAAGGAATTGTGCAGGTTGTATAAAATCTCCCATCTCCGTACCTCGGTCTACCACCCCCAAACGGATGGACTTGTGAAGAGGTTTAATAAAACATTCAAAAGCATGTTGAAAAAGGTAGTGGAAAAAGATGGGAGCGATCGGGATATGTTGCTGCTGTACAGGGCCGTCTTTAATAAGGATTAGACCCTGGGCAAACATTTTCCTGCCCCCCCCCCTCCCATGCAGCTTCGCTCTCCACCTGCTCTGAGACATACAATAAATAGCAGCTAGACTCAAAATCAATTCACTGAATCATATCAGGCAGTGATTGCGATTGGTTGCCAGAGGGTACAGCTGCTTACTGACTGGTTGCTAGAGGTTACAGCACATGATTTCTGCTTGTTTATTGGTTGCTAGAGATTACTGTACATCAATACTGAGTTCTGATTGGTTGCTAGAGATTACTGTACATCAATACTGCTCACTGATTGGTTGCTAGAGGTTACTGCACATCATTGCTGCTCACTGATTGATTGTTAGAGGTTACAGCACATGATCTCCTCACTGCCTGCACACCATGGACTGGAGAACACAAAGTTGCTTTCCTGACTTCACAGAAACATTCTGCCCTTT
>BLSH010080519.1:497649-512688 GCA_018402905.1 Glandirana rugosa
CCCACGGACCCAGGAGGGATGGTGGTCTCTCTTCTCAGGAGGGGTGGTGGTTCCTGCCCCCAGGAGGGATGGTGGAGAGAGGATGACTCCCAAGGCACCCGGGATGAGGGGTAATCCTAGTACACAATGGTATAGCCCCAATCCACACATACACAAGGCCCCTCACACACTGATCAGTGAAGGGGGATGGTAACACTGGAGGTACAATGCACACACAAGTGACCCCTCACATCATAATCGATCATGGTAAAGACTGGGAATCAGCTGACCAGGGGGGGACATACAAGCTGCACACTACAGAGGGTGGTGGGGGAAGCACATCCAGGGCGGACACATGTTGAGCACAGTTCCCAAGGACAAACTGCGGCTCTCTGTACCTGAGAAGCTTCCAGAAGTCCAGGTAGGACAGGATCAGCAGCAAAGGGTCAAACTGCAGATCGGCCAGTCCTAACAGAGCCTAGGCGGCTCCCAATGGGGCAGCCGCTTTCATTGCCACCTGGGCTCCACCTCTTGTTTCTTCTTTAGGAGACTGAGCTGGTCTTCTGTAAAATGGCGGAGGAGACAATTCAAAAGTGCAGGCCAACCTCTAGCGGTAGCAGCGAAAAATCGGGAAACCGCCGATTTCCCAGGATATTTCCCGGGAAACGCTAAGATCGGGAAAAAGGTCTAAATCCCGGGAATGTCACGGGAAATTCGGGAGAGTTGGCAACTATGCATCAGTGCCTGACCTCACAAATGCGCTTCTGGAAGAATGGTCAAACAATCCCAGTAGACACACTCCTAAACCTTGTGGACAGCCTTCCCAGAAGAGTTGAAGCTGTTATAGCTGCAAAGGGTGGGCCAACTCACTATTGAATCCTATGGAATAAGACTGGGATGCCATTAAAGTTCATGTGCGTGTCAAGGCAGGCTCCCCAATACTTTTGACAATATAGTATATGTTGGATCAGGGGGATGGTGTAGTGTAGTATTTTCAATCCATCATCTCTACACAAAGCGGGAGAGAGTTCAGTCTGCATTGTCTGTAAGGCAGTTTTGGTCTTAAGCCACTCTACAGAGATTGCTCGCTGCAGCCCTTTAACTGGGTTTCTTTCCAAGAAAATAGCCTACACAATCAAGGGACCTCTAGTTAATTTTTAAGAAACTGCATAACATTGTAAAATCTTCAGTAATTTTATGGTTATTCCTGTAGGTCATTTGGCCCCTTGGAAAGCCTGTCTGAAAAAATGTTAGTAACCCACACATCCTGCTTTGTTGCTAGTGTAGCCCCCTGTATTTTGTGTGGACTATAATGTAAATTTAGCTTTTGGCTGAGCTGTAAACAGTTTAGATTGATTGTATATCCACTTCACCCCCGGAAGGATTTCCCAGTTTAGGACCAGAGCACTTTTTGTGATTCGGCACTGCGTCGTTTTAACTGACAATTACGCGGTCGTGCGACGTTGTACCCAAACAAAATTTGTGTTCTTTTTTTCCCACAAATAGAGCTTTCTTTTGATGGTATTTGATCACCTCTGTGTCATTTCTGATCACCGCTATAAACAAAAAAAGAGCAACAATTTTGTAACAAAAAACTATTTTTCTTACTTTTTGCTAAAATACAAATCCAAAAAAAAAATATATAAAAAAACATTTTTTCATCGGTTTTGGCCGATTTATATTCTTCCTCATATGTTTGGTAAAAAAATATCACAATCGGCGTTTATTGATTGGTTTGCACAAAAGTTGCCGCGTTTACAAATGATGAAAATTAATTTCTGGGGTTTTTATTTTTTTTAGTAATGGCGCGATCTGCGATTTTTAGCAGTCATGTCGGACATTTTTGACACTTTTTTTGGGACCAATGACATTTATACAGCGATCAGAAATGTAAATGTCCACTGATTACTGTGTAAATGTCATTGGCAGTGAAGGGGTTAGCCTGCAGGGGGCAGTGAAGGGGTTAACAGTGTTCCCTTGGCGTGTTCTAACTGTTGGGGGGCTGGACTGTAATGGGCATAAGAGATCTAACTGATCCCAGTGAAAGGGATCAGTAGATCTCCTATGTCCCCACTGACAGAGCGGGGAACCGCCATGTTTACATTGGCGGTTACCCGCTCTTTGGCTCTGGCAGACCATCGCGGCTCGCCGGCGGACATCGGGTCCGCCCAAGCCGCGGGCACACTCCTCCAGAGTGTGGCGGGCGCGCGCGCCCCCTAGCTGCCACTCCATGAATCGCCATTTATGTACCGTGATTCCCGGGACGTGTCCACACTGCCGCAGTAAATATACTGCGCGCGGTGTGGAACCGGTTAAAGTTTAGCTGGCTTTGCCCTAATTTCAGCAAGGATGTACATTTCTCACTGTTGCCAGTAGGTGTCGCTGTTACCACAGGCCAGTATGAGAAATACAACTGAACTGAGTTATGAATAATTATTCTTTTCTTAGAAACAGCCCAGTAGGAGGTTCCTGGCCGCTGTGCATTGTGGGAAGGGGGTATTTATTTGGTTGTGGCCATGTGATCTCTCTCTTCCCTCGTGGCCCTTCAGGCCTGAGGATGTGCTGATGTGAGTTCAGCAAGTAGGCCCAGAAGCCTGTCTGGGGCCTACTACACCTGCGGTGGTCCTGGGGCTTTCTTGCCTGTGTGGGAGAAGCCGAGCCAAGCTGAGAAGATCCAGGGGAGGACCCTTGCTGGAGAGAGCCAGGATGAAGGCTGGTCTCAGAAGGGCCTGGTGACTCACTTGAAGGATACACCTGCAACTAAAGCTGGCTTTACAGTATGTCAGATGGCTAAAAGGTTCTGATGCTGTGGAGCTGGATCTACTTCTACAAGTCTACACCATTGCAGTTTGACCGGGTCAGCTTAAAGGTTTTGGTACTGTAATCCTGTTCTATAATCTAGACTGTGTAACTAGCTCCTGAATGCTAAAGCCTGTGAGAGGGGTTTATCTAGGAGGGCTCATTCTGCAAATATAAACTGTGCTACTATCTATTGAATGCTAAAGCCTGTGAGAGCTGTGAGAGGGGTCCATTCAAGTGTGCTCTGGCTGCTAGATCTGTGAGAGAGATTTGTCCAAAAGTTCTACTGACTGTAAGTCTGTGAGAGGGACTTGTCCAGAAATCCTGCCGGCTGCTAGGTCAGTGTGAGAGGTCTGTCCGGGTATACAAGATTTGCTATAAAGAGAAGCTGTTTTACCTTTGGATTTAGAGAGTCTGTAAGTGATCTGCAAACAAGGTATCTGAAACCTACCCTAACCCTCTCTCCTACACTGCTTTCAAGTTCCTTTATTAAAGCATTGAAAAATACCTTAAGTGACTGGCGTCCAAGTTTCTGTTCTAAAACTCCACATTGTAGCCATGGATCCAAGGAGAAGGGGTGAGACAGGAGAGCCAGACCTAAGTGCAGTATGCCATCAAGGAATTTATTAAAAACACGCTAAATGCATACTCACAGGTGTGAATAAAAACAAGCACATCATAAGAAGTCTGGGCCCAGGGCCATGTCACTTGTTCCAGGGCTGTGGTCTTGCTGGGGGTGCGTATGCCAATAAGCAGATGGAGACTGTGCTGTGGTGGAACGCACTGGAAGCAGGAAGTACCAGAACCAGCAAGTTCCGTGAACAGGAAGTGACGTCAGTGCTGTATCAGGCCAATGGGATGACGCGTTTCAATGCACTCTGCATTTTCCTCAGACCCCTAGCCATTGATCCAACCCCGGGATGTGATGTATGCCTTCCCCATCCCTGGTAAGCTCCCAAGAGGGTGGGGTATCCGCTACACTAGGGTGCAAAAAAACATTGATTGAACCTGTAATACTGGTTGTAAGTGGTCCAATTGTTTTCACGTTCTAACAACAAGGCAGGATGTGGAGATTGCTAATTGTTTATCAACCAGGCTTCTGGGGTGGGAGTAGGGGGGCTCAAATGGCCTACAGGTATGAAAATGTCAGTTCACCTTAAC
Organism: Glandirana rugosa; assembly: GCA_018402905.1. NCBI lineage: Eukaryota > Metazoa > Chordata > Amphibia > Anura > Ranidae > Glandirana > Glandirana rugosa. The sequence continues at coordinate 501,589 of BLSH010080519.1, forward strand.
CAAAAAACTGCCTATGCAGGGTGTCTGTAGATAAAAACAAATTATAATGCTTTGAAAGTTGGATAAGCTATAGGTGTAGGCCATCTACGTATCTCCCACAGCCTGGCTGAAAAACTCCTAGAGGTTGCATCCCGCTCCTGTCTAGTTGCTAGGACATTTCTAAAGCTGGCCATAGACTGTTCAAATCTTGGCCAGTTCAGAATTGGATTGGCTGAGACTTGAACCATATATGGGCATGATCGATTGATCAACTTGGGTACAAACCAGATTTGTTATGTGATTATTGCCAGTGGCTCGTTGGCAATAATCACTGTGTTTTCTCCCAGCTGGAACTACTCCCCCCACTCCCCTGCCGGGAGAACACAATAGCTCCACGGGGGGGATTCCCCCATCAATCAAGAGATTTTCTTTCCTACAACCCAAAAGTCACAAAAATTGTTCTGTCAATGGCCAGCTGTTACTGCTTATCCCCACCATCATAGGAGCAGGCTCTCAAACTTCTGCACATGCACAATTCACTGAGCTCAGAGCTATTGCAACAGGGAAGAGAACACACATGTGGGAGTGTGATTTAGTGAAAGAGCTCACTCCTGTGATTGTGGAGGTGAGCTGTAATGGTTCTATCTAAGCTATTCCTTAGCAACAGGGCAGGAGGGGGGATGCCATCTCTGGGAGCTTTTTGGCCAGACTTCAGGGGATACATAAATAGCCTTCACCTATACATAAAAACAAAAAAAAAAGAAATTTCCAAAAGGTGCCTCATACATTCCCCATATAAACGCATATTCACTTATTATGCCAAAAACATAGATGATATAGGAATATCAATGCGCTAACTAACCCTTTAATGAACATTTTACAAAGCACTGTAATGTGCCTGGTGATGGAGTCTGAAGCGCAGAGGTAGGCCTCTCTTACAGCTCTGGCTCAGGAGCCCTGGTAAGGTAACAGGGATTGCCAGAGCACAGAGTGGAACGAGTGCCTGTAAAGTCTTCTGCCAGTGAGTGCTGATGTGTGTTAGGGTGCACAGAGATGACTGGCTGGATGCACACTGGCGGAAGGACCAGAGCTGGAGGCAGGCACAGGTCAGCTGATGCAGATGCAGGTATGAGAGCCAAGGCAAGGTCAGACAGTCCAGGTCAGCAAAGTTCAGACAGATCAAGGTAAAGGCATCAGGGTAGTAAGGAACCAGGCTGGGGACAGTAACAGCAAGGCAGTTCATCCAAGGGAGCAGGCAGAAGAATAGTAAAGAGGCAAGCCAGGGGTCAGTACAGGCGACGCTCAGGCAGAGGCAGGTACATATGAGGTCGGCAACAGAGGATCAACACAGGAACAGATTCACAGATGCTCGGCAGTGTAATAGACCAAAGGGCACTGACACAGAGGACTATTGTAGTTTAAATAGCCCATCTGACACAAGTTTGCAATCGCGGACGCTTATGCAATTGCGCACTCGCGCTCCTGTTACACGACCATGGGCATGGGTTCTTAGGCTTATGCACCCACATGTATGCAAATGTCTTTCCTGACATTGCCCCCTCCCCACGGGCAGCCTCTGGATGCCCAGCTGGGCACATTTTTCAGGATGCCTTCAGAAGAATGCTTGAATCTTTAGCATGTAAGCTAGTTTCAGGTTCTCAAGAATTCTCTTCGGCCCCATACCCCTTCCACTTGATCAAGATTTGCAATTGGTTCCTCCTTTTCCTGCAGTCCAGAATGGTCTCCACCTCGTATTCTTCTTCACCATCAATAATTACATGTTCTGGAGGGCCTTAATTGCTTTCTGGAAAGAGGTCAGGACCCACAGGCTTTAGCAGGGATACGTGAAACACTGGATGGATTCTAAAAGAATCGGGTAATAATAGCTCATAAAAGACATTATTAATTTTTTTTGTTTTGAAGGGAAGAGGCCCCACGAATCTAGGACCCAACTTCTTCATGGGACACGCCAGTTTTAAATTAGTTGTGGACAACGATATCTGTTCACCGGTTTTCTAGAATCAATTCACCTCTCCATCTTCTGTCAAAGACCCGTTTGTTGTCTTCCTGTGCTTTGGCTATGGTTTCCTGCAATGTCTTATTGTTCTGCTGGAAAACATTTAGGGTGTCCTGGAAAGCTGTAATTACAGATTTAGGTAGCTCATTGGACAGAAAGGATACTCGTAGTTTGCGAAGGATGGAGATTGTTTGGTTGTCGAGTGTATCGAGTTATTGTGTTCAAACTCGGCCAGAGTTGGCAAGGATACCCAATCATCTTGAGAAAAGGATGTTAAGCAGTGACTGTACTGTTCCAGGGTTTGATTTGTTCTCTCAGTCTGCCCAATTGCCTGCGGATGATAAGCAGATTAGAATGAGAACTCAATCTTTAAAATTTCACAGAGAGCTCTCCTGAACCTGGAAGTATATTGGACTCCATGATCTGAGATGATAATAACAGGAATGCCATAAAGCCTCACAATTTACTTTACGAAAGCTTGAGCTGTCTCCAACATGGAGAGCGTACCCTTCTTGGGCAAAAAGTGAGGCTTTTTAGAGAACTGATCGATCAAGACAAAGATAGCAGAATATCCCTCAGACAGAAGGAGCTTCATGACAAAGTCCTGTCAGGACTGGGCTCTTAGCAGGTCCGTTCTGTGCTCAGGCTGCTCAGCTGTCAGATAATTGCCAGCACTCATTGTTTCCATAGTGGCTCACCTGGTTATCATTACCTGCTCGTCAGTCCCGCCTACAGCCAGCCTCTTCTAGCTATTTAAACTGCCTTGTTTATTCCTCATGGGCCTTTGCCTGGTCAACATATCTGGAGTTTTCCTGCTGGGTTCATGTGAAAGACTTTGCCCGGCTGACGTCCCTTCTGGTTCCTGATCCTTTTCTTCTGCCTCCGACTACGCTGATTTCTGGTTATCTGATTACCGGCTTGTCTGATTACCCATCTTGGCCTCTGATTCCTGGCTTATGTTTTGACTAGGTTTACTGATCTGTATCATTTTTACCATTACATTAAAGATGAGATAGTAGCCTGAGACATACCTACGGATCTGGAGAACTTAATCACGTTTGCTATTCTCATTGCCTCAGACTCGGAAAGAGACCTTTCTTTAATGAGCGCTTGCGGATGCCTCATGTATGTTTGGCTCTGAGCTTTGCATTCTCACCCTTGCCTCCCTCAACTCCCATGCCTCCAGGTACCGAGTCTGCCAGTGAAGTAGAGCCCATGTAGTTGGGCTTCACAGGTCTCTCTGCGGAGGAGAAGGCCTTTAGGAGGAGGGAGAGATTGTGCCTTTATTGTGGCCAGGCCGGTCACTTATTGAAGTCTTGTGCTTCCCGTCTGGGAAATGCCCGCACCTGAGGTCCTGTAGGGGACAGACCTTAGGTGGGGTTTTTGAGTCCCCAGTTATCCTGAAGGATAAGCCTCTAGTTCCGGTTACCCTTGGCTTGTTCATAGATAGTGCTTTTGTGTCTAGGCACTCGATTCCACTGCAGCTTCGTGCCACTCCACTTGCCTTTTAGGCTATTGATGGGAGACCTCTACAGCCTGTCCATGTGACTCATGAGACTGCTCCATTGACCATAGCCGTAGGGGCACTTCAGCATGAGATAAGCCAATTTCAAGTCATTTCTTCATCTCATTACCCAGTGGTCATTGGTTATCCTTGGTTACAGAGGCACAATCCCTCTTTTGACTGGCATCATGCTGAGGTTCTTTCCTGGTCGCCACAATGCAGTAAAACCTGTTTTCAGAAAGTGGTTAAGGTCTTGTGCATGTCTTCACTCTCCTCTTTGCCAGAGGAGTAACACAAATTTAGCAAAGTCTTTGATAAAGGTCAAGCCGGTATTTTGCCTCCACACCGGTTGAATGATTGCGCAATTGACCATCAACTTGGTGCCATGATTCCACGTGGCCGGGTCTACCCTTTGTCTGTCTCGGAGGATAAAGCAATGGAGGACTATGTTGCAGATTCACTTTCTGTGGGGTTCATCCGCAAATCCTCATCTCATGCCGGTGCTGGCTTCTTCTTTGTGAAAAAGAAGAGTGGTGAACTGAGACCTGGTATCGATTATAGGGGTCTCAATAGCTTCACGATTAAGAATGCTTATCCGATCCCATTGATTACCAAATTATTTGACTGTCTCTGTCAACAGTTTTCACTAAGCTTTATTTGAGGGGGGCATACAATCTCTTGAGGATTAAGGAGGGCGACGAATGGAAAACTGTGTTTAATACTAGGACCAGACATTACGAATACCTCGTAATGCCATTTGGTCTCTGCAGCGCTCCTACAGTTTTTATTCCAAAAAGTACCACCACTCCTCCAAAGCAGATTTAATTGCTAATAACTCACAGTCATGCACATCATAATTTTTCTTAACAGAAGAGAGCTTACATGAGAAATATGCTACTCGATGTAGCAAGGTCTGTAGTCCCTGCAGTTGCGATAGAACTGCTACTATCGCATTCTCAGAAGTGTCTACTGCATGAATGTAAAGTAGAGCTAGATTGGGATGACTCAGGATGGGTGGAGAAGTGAATAAATCTTTCAGCTTTTCAAAAGCTGTGCCTCAGGTGACCAGAGGAAACACATGCCTTGCTTGGTTAACTGCCTATTTGGAGCAATAATTGCGGCGAAGCCCCTAATGAATTTTCAATAGAAGTTTGCAAAACCAATAAAACGATGAACGCCTTTCATATCTGTTGAAGCGGGCCAGTCTAAGATGGCGGAAACTTTCCACAGATCCATCTTGTTTCCTTCAGTAGAGATAATTTATCCCAGAAACTGGATGCTTTGTTGCACAAACTCGCATTTCTCTGGTTTAGTGTAAAGTCCATAATGTGTTAACCGACCCAGAACTCTCTTAACGTGTACACAATGGAGTTCCAGAGAAACAGAGATTCGAGATCAAGATATTGCCAAGATAAACAAAAACGAAACCGTAATGAAATGTGGATGGCCAAATGAATCCTTTGCTGAGTTTGTGATTCAAATATTCCTTCAAGGTTTCAAGCTCACGTTCCGGCCGAACAGAATTTCGGCCCCAGGTAATAATTCGATGTGGCAGTCATAGGATCTGTGTGGTGGCAGGGTGTCAGCTTTGTTTGTTAAAAAAGGCCAAGAAAGTCATAATAAACCTCTGGGATCACTAGATGCAGTTCATGATCAGAGTCCATGCACAACAGGGTGGTAGTCTGGACTGGACACTTTGGCAGGCAATGATCCCGACAGTAGGGGGATTGAAAGTCCACCTTCCCTGTGGCTCAGTTGATACAGGGATTATGTACCTGTAGCCACAGCATACCCAGAATGATGGGTTACAGAGGTGATGAAATAGCATCCAGGCACAGTAGTTCTTTGTGATCTAAAAAGCCAGTGGAAACAGGTAGAGGATAGAGTTTCCTGAGTAATAGTCCCGGACCCAATGCTGGATCCATCAACAAGATAAAATGAAAGTCCTTGAGCCTTGGGTCCCGGAGGAACTTGATGCTGCGTGGCAAAGGATAAATCTATAAAGCAGCTGCAGGCCCCAGAATCAATAATCTTGGACACCGAAATGATTCCTCTGGAAAACTTGAAGGAAACAAAAAGAGTTACTTGGGCTGAGGCAGACAGGACAGGAGGTCTACTGTTAGAAGAGTGAAAAACGTATAATTAAACCGCGCTCATAAAACCATAAAGTGCAAAGTGCAGTAAACCAAAAAAAAAAGACAGTAGGTCTACTGGTAGAAGAGATGGAAAGGCACTTACGTAGTGCCCTGCTTCTCCACAGTAGAGGTACAAGTTGCCTTGTCGCCGGCCTTGGCGTTCCTCTGGTGTAAGCGAGGGGTGTAAGAGACCCAGCTGTATAGGTTCTGGTTCATTGAATGCAAGAGGAGCTGAAGTGCCCGGGCTAGCTGTGGTGGTGGCACCTTGGGTAGCATCCCGACGGGACAAATTTGGCTGGTGGATTTCTCTAGGCGAAGTTCTTGGAGCTGCAGGTCAATCTGGATTGACAGCTCAATCAGTCCTTCTAAAGAACTTGGTACCCCATCCCTGACTAGTTCATTTTTAAGGGGTTCAGAAAGTCATAGACAAAATTGGTAGTGCAGGGCAGTGTAGTTCCAGTTAGTATCGGAACTCCAGTGTCTAAACTCAGTCACATAATCCTTAACTGCTCTGAGACCTTGCTGCGACCTTGATAGAGGGAATGAAGAACTGCCTCTGCAGAAGCAGAGTCATCATATAATTGTGCCATGGTGTTGAAGAAAGTATTAAGAGTAGATAACTTAGCGTCCTCTTTCAGCAGAAGATGATGAGCCCACGTCTGGGGTTCCCGTTGTGGCAGATAGATAACGAATCCCACCTTGGTAGCTTCCAACAAAAAGGTTTGGGGTTGCAATGCATTATAAAGCTGACATGCATTGCAGAAACTTGGTCCGATCACTGGAAAACCTTTCTGGTTTGGGAATTCTTGGGTCAGGAGCCAACTGTCACGCACCTGAGGGTGGAGTCTGGCTTATGCAGGGAGCAACCTCTCTTACGACCCTGATTCTGGAACCCCTGGTAGTGCAGACAGGGAGCTCTGGAGTGCAGGGAGGCACAAGGGCTTGGATGAGTATTGGTGCAAGCGTGGAGGGTTCCTCCGGAGCTCCTGCTTGGAAGGTAGCGTAGTGGTACAGTCCGGGTTGGCAACAGGTGGGCAGTGTGGTACAAGAGGAGCAGGCAAGAGAATGGTCGGGTGCAGGCAGGATCGTCAACAGGCTGGCAGTGAGGTATCCAGGGATGAGACTGAAGAGTGCTTGTAGACAAGCCGGGGTTGGTGCGGGCAGAAGACAAGCAGAAACAGAAGACAAGCCGGGGTCAGAGGAACAAGAACTCAGATAAACACACTGCTGGGGACATGGGTAACGCTGTAGAATGGACAGCACTGGTTGCAGGGTGCTGTCCGCTTAAATGGGCCGTTTGGCGCCAATGCCAGTGCACAGGCTTCCGGACCTGGACTCCAGGGGCAATGGATGTTTCCTGACCCCCCCCCCCCCAAGGGCAGCCTCCGGATGCCCAGATGGGCCACTTTCTCTGGGTGATCCCTCTTGAAGAACCTGACCAATTCTTCAGCGTGTACGTCTCCCAAGAACTTTCTTCAGGGCCGTAACCCTTCCATTTGATTAAATATTAGATGTGGTTACCCCTCTTCCTACAGTCCATGATAGCTTCCACTTCATACTCCTCCTCTCCATTCACTAGAATTGGCTCCAGTGGGCTGGTCCTCCTACCTGGGAAATGGTCCAGGGTTGCAGGTTTCAGCATGGTTACGTGAAATACCGGGTGGATTTTTAAAGACAGAGGTAACTCAATTTCATAGGCCACCCTCTTGATCTTTCTCTTGATTGGAAATGGGCCAATAAATCTGGGGCACAATTTCTTAGAAGGGCATGCCAACTTCAGGTTTGTAGTTGCCAACCAGACACGTTCACCAGGTTCCAGATTTAGTTCACCCCGCCTTTTCTTGTCATAGACCTCCTTGTTGTATTCTTGGGTCTTAGACATTGTTTCCTGCAACAATTTACAGTTGTTTTTGAAAAAGTCCATCGTTCTCTGAACAGCTGGTACTGGGCTTTCAGGAATCGGGTTAGGCAGAAAGGACAGGTGGAACCTATCGTTTGCAAAGAATGGGGACTGGTTGGTGGCCAAGTGGACTGTATTATTGTATGCAAATTCGGCCAATGGAAGTAGCTGGATCCAGTTATCTTGAGAGAAGGTGGAGAAGCAGTGCAGGTACTGCTCCAACGTTTGATTGGTCCGTTCTGTCTGACCATTAGATTGTGGGTGGTAGGCCGAAGAAAGAGATTCAATGTCTAGAGAGGAACACAGGGCTTTCCAGAATCTGGAGGTGAACTGGGCTCCATGGTCAGATATGATATTTGCTGGTAACCTCTGAAGTCTGAAAATTTCCTTAATAAATACTTCTGCCGTTTCGACAGCGGTGAGTGTGCCTTTTAATGGGAGGAACTGAGCCATTTTGGTGAGCCGATCCACCACCACAAAAATAGCTGAACAGCCCCCTGATATGGGCAATTCCACGACAAAATCCATGGAGATCATGGTCTAAGGCTTTTCTGGTACTGGGAGGGGGTTGAGTAGACCCCATGATTTGGCTTTGTTACCCTTGTATTGGGCACAGGTAGGACAGGCACCAATGTACTTTTTGCAATCGGCATCTACCTGTGGCCACCATAAGGTACGCTGGAGAAGGTCTGATTTCTTGCGAACACCGAAGTGACCCGCAAGCTTGTGGTCATGGCAGAGTTCCAAGATTGACAGCCGTAACTCCTCAGGCACAAAGATTTTGCTGCTGTACCACAACAAGCCCCCTTTCATCTGCAGTTTAGAATTCGGTGTACTGGTAGTCTTGGCAATGGATAAGGGAAAGCAGGTCTTCCTGGGTAAGGAGGAAGTTCTTGGGTGAAAGGATGGTATCTGGGCATGTGGGAGTTTCAGTGTCAGCAAACATGCGGGACAGGGCATCGGGTTTGGTATTTTTTGACCCGGGCCTGTACGTGATGTGGAACACAAACCTCGAAAAGAAGAGTGCCCACCGGGCTTGACGGGGTTTTAATCTTTTAGCTCTCCTCAGATATTTGAGGTTTTTGTGGTCTGTGTATATGAGGATGGGGTGTGCAGCTCCTTCAAGCAGATAGTGCCACGCCTCGAGAGTGGCCTTGATAGGTAAGAGCTCTCGGTCCCCAACATCGTAATTCTTCTCCGGATCCATTAGCTTCCGTGAAAAGAATGCCACTGCCTTGGCACCCTTTTTTGTGTGAAAGCACTGCTCCTACAGCAGTTTCGGAGGCATCGACTTCCAGGACATAGGGTAACACTGGGTCAGGGTGCTTCAATACAGGGGCAGACGTAAAAAGTCCTTTCAAGACCTCAAAGGCTGCCTGCACCTCAATGGTCCATCGGAACCTGGTGTTCATCTTGGTCAGCTGGGTGATCGGAGTGATAATGGCCAAGAATCCTTTAATTAACTTGCGGTAAAAGTTTGCGAATGAACCACTGGACACCTTTTTTGTCAACCGTTGGCAGTGTGGTACAAGAGGAGCAGGCAAGAGAATGCTCGGGTGCAGGCAAGGTCGTCAACAGGCTGGCAGCGAGGTACACATGGATGAGACTGAAGAGTGGTCGTAGACAACCGGGGGTTCGGTGCGGGCAGAAGATAAGCAGGAACAGAAGACAAACCAGGGTCACAGGAACAGGAACTCCGATAAACACACTGCTGGGGACACAGGTAACGCTGTAGAAGGACAGCACTGGTTGCAGGGTGCTGTCCGCTTAAATGGGCTGTTTGGCGCCAATGTCGGCACAGGCGCGCACAAGCGCACATGCGCGCACAGGCTTCCGGACCCGAACTCCAGGGGCAACGGATGTTTCCTGACAGCAACATGATCACAGTAGGTGGAGCAGAAATTATGGCCTAAGCTGTGGAAGGAGTTGATGAGACTGTACTGGTTGTAGTTGCTGAGGTCACAGGGGCAGGCAGGGCTTGAAGACAGTTCTCGAGCTGTGTATACCTCTCTTGTAGGCTTGGGTTAGCGCAGCAATATGCTGGAAAATATCATCCAGCAGAGGCCCCTCTTTCAGGCTCCAACATGGTTGTTTGGTACTGCAATGTACCTGGTGATGGAGTCTGAAGTGCAGAGGTAGGGCTTTCTTACAGCTCTGGCTCAGAAGCCCTGGTAAGGTAACAGGGAATGCCTGAGCACAGTGGCAAGAGTGCCTGTAAAGTCTTTTGTCAGCAGGTGCTGATGTGTGTTAGGGTGCACAGAGATAACTGGCTGGATGCACACATACGGAAGGACCAGAGCTGGAGGCAGGCATGGGTCAGTTGATGCAGATGCAGGTATGAGAGCCAAGGCAAGGTAAGACAGTCCAGGTCAGCAATGTTCGGGCAGATCAAGGTACAGGCAGCAGGGTAGTCAGGAACCAGGACGGGGTCGGTAAAAAAGCAAGGCATATCATCCAAGGGAGCAGGCAGAAGAAGAGTCCACAGGCAAGCCAGAGGTCAATACAGGCGACACTCAAGTCAGGTACAGATGAGATCAGCAACAGAGGATCAACACAGGAATAGATGCACAGATGCTCGGGAGCGTAATAGACCAAAGAGCACTGACACAGAAGACTAGTGCAGTTTAAATAACCCGCCTGGTGCCAATGCGCACTTATGTACACATATACACGCTTGCTCGCATTGCATGGCCACGGGCAGGGGAGCAAATGTCTTTCATGAGAAGCACAAACTCAACACTGTGCACAGTACTGTAAGGTAACCATTTTTTTAATGATAGCTTATTTGATTGGCATTGAGAGTGCTTCAAAAACGTAGGTCAAATGCCACATTTTGAAGCAAGTGTTAACACGTCCTCAAGGCTCTGTCATGATCTAGGCTGCAGTTTTCCTGGTTGTGTAATCCTTACCTCCTTGCTGTTGCTTGGCTTCTGTTCTCACCTATCAGTGTCGCTGCTATTCTTTGGGTTTATATTTCCTTTCCCTTCCATCACTGCCTGGCCTGTCTCCTAGTCTGCTTCCCTAAATAACACATGCTCAGTGCACATGGGCGGCACAGTGGTGTATTGGATAGCACTTTTGCCTGGCAGCAAAAAGGTCACTGGTTTGGACCCCAACCACGATACTATCTGCCTGGAGTTTGCATGTTTTCCCTGTGCTTGCATGGGTTTCCTCCGGGTACTCCGGTTTCCTCTCACACTCCAAAGACATGCTGGTAGGTAAATTAGATCCTGTCTAAATTGGCCCTAATATACTGTATGTATGAATGTGAGGTAGGGACCTTAGATTGTAAGCTCCTTGAGGGTAAGGACTGATGTGAATGTACAATATATATATGTAAAGCGCTGCGTAAATTGACTATATAAGTACCTGAAATAAATAAAATAAAATAAAAAACACATACGCATTGCTCGAGCAAATTTCCAGTTTGCTAAGCTCCTGTTTACCTACTTTTACACGTATCAGAGTTTCCCGTGTACCGACCCCGGCTTTGTCTACCGTCTGTGCTTGCCTGCCGCCCACCCTGACCTAGGGTAGCCACCTCATCCCTTTAAAACCAAACACA
>BLSH010080519.1:514370-529441 GCA_018402905.1 Glandirana rugosa
CCTAGAGGCAAGAGTATCTCCCCCTTCTCTACCGCCCCTGCCATTGAAATGAATGGCAAGCGCTTCCGAAGCGGCTGCACACCGCCTCGGTAGCGCTGAGCGCCGGCACTTTTAACCCCTTTTTAACCCCTTGTGGGGGTTAAAAGCACGGTGCTCCGCCCGCATAGCGGAGCCCTATCGCTGGTAAAACTCCGCTAAAACTAGCGGGGTTTTATCGTGACCGTGGCTACCGCTTCAATGTGAAAGTAGCCTAAGGGTTAACTGTGTTCCCTAGGAGTGTTCTAACTGTACGTGGGCTGGGCTGACAGGGGGAGGGGAGTCATCACGGCTTTCATATACAGGAAGCCTGTGATCACAACCCTTCCCCCTCTATGAGAACGGAGATCCGTGTTTACATACACGGACCTCCGTTCTTTCACTGCGGGGGGGCCATCGCAGGTAACCGGCGGCGATCAAGTCCACCCTACCTGCTCCCTGGCCCCCCCCCGGACACAGTGAGCGTGCGAGCACTCCTCCGGCGGCACGCTCACTCACAATACTAGCTATCGCGGCCGCCGTCATATGACGGTGGTTTGCGATAATGAGCCACCTTGTCGCTGTCAGACTGTGGTCGGCGGTCGGCAAATGGTTAAAGAGGGAGTGATGTAGAGGAAATGATCTGTTTTGAGGCATATTTAGGCTGTGATGTGAGAGCAGACATTTTTGTGATCTCTTTTAACCACTTGCCGACTGCCGACTGGCGTCTGACGGCGGCAAAGTGGCTCGATATCATAAACCGGCGTCATATGATGGCGGCTGCGATATCACTCACTGTGAGCGCGCGCGCCGCCAGAGGTGCGCTCGCGCGCTCACTGTGTTCGGAGGGGCCAGGGGGCGGGTAGGGCAGACTCGATCGCCGCCGGCTACCCGCGATGCCCCTCCCCCCCGTAGTGAAAGAACAGAGGTCCGTGTATGTAAACACGGATCTCTGTTCTGTTAGAGGGGAAAGGGCGATGATCACAGGCTTCCTGTATATGGAAGCCGTGATCATCCCCGTTCCCCAGCCAGGGCAGCCCACACACAGTTAGACATGCCCAGGGATAACAGTTAACCCTTAGAGCGCCACCGCTAAAAATCGCAGATCGCCACCATTACTAGTAATAAATAAATAAATAAAAACCCCAGAAATTAATTCTCATCAACCGTAAACGCGGCAACTTTTGCGCAAACCAATCAATAAACACCAATTGCGATTTTTTTTTTACCAAAAATATGAGGAAGAATAAAAATCGGCCAAAACTGATGGAAAAAAATGTTTTCTTATATTTTTTTTTTGGATTTGTATTTTAGCAAAAAGTAAGAAATTTTGGGTTTTTTTGAAAAATGATCGCTCTTCTTTTGTTTATAGCAGCGATCAGAAATGACGCAGAGGGGATCAAATATCACCAAAAAGAAAGCTCTATTTGTGGGGAAAAAAGGACGCAAATTTTGTTTGGGTACAACGTCTCATGACCGCGCAATTGTCAGTTAAAGCGACGCAGTGCCGAATCGCAAAAAGCGCTCTGGTCCTAAAGTGTGAAATCCTTCTGGGGCTGAAGTGGTTAAAAATTGGCTTGGTCCAGGTCAAGAAGATCATGGAAAAAATTGTCATGATCAAGATGGTCACTTGCTGGCACCAACACTTTGCTGATGCAAAAAGCTTTGTAAAGTAATGCTCAATGCCTCTGCTCTTGCCTGGCACTGACAGCATTGCTGGCTGGTTTGATGTTTTTGCCTGCACACACAACACAGAAACAAATGCACACAGCTGCTCTCTACAAACAGGAAGTGGCCTGGAGCTGCTCTGTCCTATTCTCTATTATTTCTTAGTGCATTCTGAGATACAGCAACCTCCACTGCCTCTTCCCTAGTGCCCAGATAACACTTTATAAATGCTTTACTAACACGCCATAAATACTATAGGTGCCATTAAGGTGTGGTTACACTGTGTTACCAATGACATTAACCACTTGCAGACCATGCCATAGCCAAATGATGGCTACTGGGCGGTCGGCTAGTTCTGGAAGGGCGTACTATGACGTCCTCATCCATGCCTCATACATGCCCATCTGCGCCTCATACATGCCCATCTATGCCTCATACATGCTCACTTGTGCCTCATCCCTGCCCATCCACACCTCATCCATGCCTCATCTATGCCCATCCATGCCTCATCTATGTCCATCCATGCCTCATCCATACCCATCCGTGCCTCATACATGCCCATCCGTTAGGGTTGCCACATCATCCCTTTAATCCAGGACACATATCAATTACACAGATTCTGAGGCTACAGATAAGGCACTGAGTGAGTTTAATTACCACCTTAATCAGCCACAGAACCTGTGTAATTCATATGTGTCCTGGATTAAAGGGATGATGTGGCAACCCTACCATCCGTGCCTCATCTATGCCCATCTGTGCACATCCATGCCTCACCCATGCCTCATACATGCTCATAGATGCCTATCCGTGTTTCATCTATGCCCATTCATACCTCATCCGTGGCTCAGACATGCCCATCTGTGCCTCATACATGCTCATCTGTGCCTCATCCACGCCTCATCTATGCCTCATACGTGCCCATCCATGCCTCATCCATGCACATCCGTGCCCATCCATGTCTCATCTGTGCTCATCCATGCCTCATCCGTGTTCATCCATTCCTCATTCGTGCTCCATCCATGCTACATCAGTGTTCTTCCGTGCCTATCCTTGCTAATCCATACCTCATCCGTGCTCCATCCATGCCACATCAGTGCTCATTCATGCTCATCCATGCCACATCAGTGCTCATCCGTGCTTCCTCAGTGCTCACCCGTGCCACATCAGTACTCATCCGTGCTTCATCCATGCCACATCAGTGCTCATTCGTGCCACATCCATGCCACATCAGTGCTCATTCGTGCCACATCCATGCCACATCAGTGCTCATCCTGATGGTGCTCCCTGCATGTTGGACCTCTGTATTTATTCTACTGCTTTCACTACAAAGCCAAGTCCACAGTTTGCTATATCCAAGGGCTTTTGCTTTACAGAAAGGAGTTCACTGTCCTCAATCTGTATTTTTGGGTATCCCACTCAATTCCCTCAACCCTGTATTCAAGTTCTCTAAAAAAAAACAAAAAAACAAAAAAAAAACACACCTCTAGACTGCTTATTGAGGAAAAAATGTGGCTGAGATAGTGTGCCTGGCTGCGGGGCAATCTACAGGGGAAGAACCTGGACAAATTGTCAGCAGCTCCTACGGGAGTAAACACTACATGAGCGTTGATGCTTCATGAAAGCAGAATGCTGCTTAATTTTTGATACAACGCAACGCTACCACACCTGTGAATACTGCACTGTGTGGTGCCCATTGTAATATTCATGGCAGGTGCTGAAGGGAAGTTATAAGGCTTAAAAACGCTGTGTAAATGCTGCTTAAACACAGGGTATTGATGCACATGTGAACATGCCCTAACACTCACATTTTATTCAGTTTCTCAGTTGACATCCTTCAGCATCCTCCAAGCAGCATCCTGAGCTTCTAGTCAAGGTGCACACACTTTGAATGTTAACTAAAGACTCTAATTAGCCTCTTCCGGACTACGTGTTCTGCTACATGATGGCATAGGTACTAGCGCCATCACACATGCCTGTTCAGTCATGATGCCATTGTTTTCTATTCCTCTGGGCTGCCTGAGCGAGTATTTTGGGAGTGCGCACATAAAGGCCCATTCACACCAGGTGCATTGGGCTGCACTGACAGCCTTTCCCAGCACAGTCCCAACACAAAGGCAAGGCAGTTTGCATTGTATACAGTATGCTTTGTAACTGTGGGAGAAATGCTGCGACTGGAGGAACACAGAGATCCGTGTTTCTGCTTAGCAGAAACTCAAGTTTCCCATCTTCCTCCCTCACAGAACTGCGGTCTGCCCTGTTTACACAGGCAGACTGCCATTCTGCCTCTCCTGTGAATGATTGTGGGGTGCCGGTGGGCCATTGCAGCCGCCGGACCCACTGATTGACTCCCAATGTGTCCAATCCAAGCGGGAGCGTGTTGCCGGTGGTGCGCTCTCGCGCCCCAGACCCACTGCACGAAATCATGTACCTATACGTGATTTCGCTCAGGAGGGCCACCCTGCCGCAGTATATCTGCATGGGGCAGGTCTTCAGTGGTTAAGGTGACACTAAATGATATCCTTGTTCCACAAAAAATAATGCATACACATCCACTACGTAATGGCCCAGTAATCTTATTTTTCATGAAATTATTTCTAACGCTAGGTTCACAGCTAAGCATTTTTTCGGGTCATGTTTGCACAGGCACGGCAGCTCATTCAAATGAATGGGCTGTCGTGCCTGCATTTCCGCAAAAAAAGGTGCATGCACCTTTTCAAAAACATGGCCGCAGGGAAAGGGGAGATTTCCCTGTAGTTCCCACACATACATACTGCGAGTTTACATGCATGGGGGTGCCATTCAGAATGAATGACAGCCTCGTGCATTTTTGCAGAGCAGTGCGTTTTCACTGCAGGTGGTTGCGGGCCACCCCCAGCCACACACAGAAGAGTGAACCTAGCCTTACTGTGTTTTTATGCCTCCTTGTAATGTCCTCTGTGAGTTCCTGAACCTCTTCTTTACCCCGTTAATTCCATTTGATTGGAATGAGCAGCACACATTAGTTGTGTTCTGACAGGAGGATTGCCTCCCTGCCAGAACATTTAGCCAACTCAGCTATTGATCAGGAGCTGGTCGGCTGCTGGTTTTCCAGCATGCTCGTCCGACAGAAGCCGACTTCTGTTGGACCAGGTGTCTTACACACAGGCCGAATGTCGGCCAGTCACCCGGCAATCGACCCTTGTGTATGGGGCTTTAGTGTGACTTTATGGCCAGATTTGGGCAGAAAAAATTACCCGCAACAAGCAATCCTGTAAAGCACTGTGTACAAAGTTTCGAAGACCAGAATAAGATTGTTTCAGCTCCTGGAATTAGTTCAGGATGGAAGCTGTCACTGACAGTTGGTGGTTCCATTCTACATGGTGGTCAGGACACACAGGAACCAAACAGTTTGTCTACCCTTTTAAAATGGCACTGAGACTCAAGTGGTTCATATTAACCACTCGATGACCAGGCCTATTTCTGTAACTTTTTGTTTACAAGTAAAAATCAGTATATTTTGCTAGGCTGGGGCCTGACTGCTGGGCTCTGGTTGCTGGGTTCTGGCTGCTGGGGCCTGGCTGTTGAGGCTTGGCTGCAGGGGTCTGGCTGCTGGGTACTGTAGGCTTGCCACCTCATCCCTTTAAACCCGAACACATATTAATTACACTGTGGCTGATTAAGGTGGTAATTAAACTCACTTGGTGCCTTATCTGCATTAAATTAGCCTCAGAACCTGTGTAACTCATATATGCTTGGGTTTAAAGGGATGAGGTGGCAACTCTAGGGTACTGGCTGCTGGGGCCTGGCTGCTGAGGTCTGGCCGTTGGGGCCTGGCTGCTGGGGCCTGGCTACTGGGGTCTGGCTGCTGGTGCCTGGCTGCTGGGGTCTGGCTACTGGGGCCTAGCTGCTGGGGTCTGGCTGCTGATGCCTGGCTGCTGGGGCATGGCTGCTGGGTTCTGGCTGCTGGGGTCTGGTTAGTCATCCCAGTCAGAGGCATCCCCCAGAAGTACATGGCGGTCTGTGTGCCTGTGCCCAGGATCGGCCCTGCTGCACACCCTTGGGCTGATACCCCCCCAATGTGTAGCACCCAGGGCGGATCGCACCCCCGCCCCCCCTTGGAACGCCATTGCAATACCTTACATGTGTGGTGCGATCGCCATTTACGTATGTGTGCAGGACCAATGTGTGCGTTCATCTTTGTGCACGAGTATGGGGGCACTTTAAAACATTTATTATTATCTCATTTTATCTTTTTTATTTATTGCTTCTTACATTTTTTTAAATCACTTTTATTGCTGTCACAAAGAATATAACCATTCCTTGTGACAGCAATAAGCAGTGACATGCACTCTTTATGGAAATTAGACCCCAGATGTCTCCTCTGCCCTTAAAAGCATCTGATCCCACCAAAATCTCTGTCATTAGATGCTTTCACAAATTAACCTGTGTTTACATTAGATTGCCGCAGGATCGACTTCCATTGTTTGACTGGTCCTTATTAGCAGCCTGCCCTATACCTGGATGGTACACATGCGTGCCGTGGGCCCATTGCATCTCTCTGCTTCATCCCCTGCTATTTGGTTGGTGCTTTAGGGGTATGCTCCTTTTGTCTACTTACTCACATATATAGGGTAAGTGTCCCAGTCTCACATGGTAGAGTATATGCATGCACACCCGATATATCTTCTGTATATTTATAAATTGCTTATTTGTACTCCGAGTCATTTGAAGCTGATTATAAGAAAAGAACCTGTATGGACAGTGACCTGGTCACGAGTTTAGTATGCCTAAAGTGGGCAAAAAGACACTGCTAGGAAGCAAGCAAAGAAGTTTATTTACAATGATATACAATCAATCCACCAATCGAGCAAAAGATCTGGACATTTCTATATGTGGCTCAGGAATATATTTCATGTAACAGGCGGATTTCCACCTGCCCAACTTTCTGATGATATGAACAGGTACTCCTTGGCGTGATGCAGCTGACGCTGCTCCAATCCTGAATGAATGGCGCGTGTACTGTCTTGGATTCACGCCAGACCTGCCAAGCAATATGTGGACATGTTTGATGAACTGAGCCATCGTGAGGTGCGTGCCCTCCCTGGGTTCCCCATGTAGCTGAGCCATGAGAGCATCCAATACCTTGAACGGGCACCAGGAGGTACCTGTCTGAAAATATCAAGCATGACCGACATGCCCCGGAACAATATACCTGTGATGGGAAGCCTGCTGGCCGGCACAGGCAGACTGATCTTCTGGATCCCTTCTAAAATTGCCTTGATGGCATGCGCCGCGAACAGAGAAAGTTTATCCGGGAATTGTAATGATGCAAAATGTTGCACCCCGGCTAGATAAGTTTTGATGGTGGCATGTGATAAGTGTAACTGTAAGTGGCAAAAAGTAACGAAAGCCAGAAGGTACTAATCTGACTTCGGATGCCAGGCCAAGAAGGACTGAAAAACCTCCCAGGTTGTGTTGTAAGCCTTCCTGGTGTTAGCCGAAAGTGAAACCTCGATCAGTCTCCTGGCGCCGGCCTGTAAAGAGACTAATCCATCCTCAGCGGAGAGTAACCCGGGCATGGGGTGGCAAGAACGTCTGCCTCTGGAACCTGCTGGAAAAACAATGCATAATTAAATCGTGATAAGGCGTGATAAGGCGTCAGCTGCTATGTTCTCTGTGCCTTGTATAAAAATATAGTTGATGTGAAATTTCCATTGGAGCGAGAGTCAAATTAGCCTACCAAGAAAGGACATTACTGCCAGGGAGAATTTCAACCAAGGCATGGTTGTCGGAATAAAACACTACTGTATTGCCGGGCCACAAGTGACCCCATGCCTGAGCAGCAGCAACAATCGGGTAGATTTCGAAAAGGGAGGATGACCTGTCGAAACCAGGAATCAACTTGACTTCTTCCGGCCATGGGCCTGCTAGACAATGGGTGCCAAAAATGGCCACATAACCCTTGGTGGCTGCTGCATTGGACACTACCCTGGGAGAAAATTCCGATGTGTCTGGAATGAACATTGCCACCCCATTCCAGTGCTGCAGGTAATCATCCCACATGCCAAGATCTGCGAGAGCGGCGGCATCCAACTTGACGCTGGACTGGGAATCTGTGGTCAAGGGTAGGAGAGTCAGCAACCTGGACACGAAAGACCTGCCCCGAGGAATGATCCTCATTGCAAAGTTCAGCATGCCCAGTAGTGACTGGAGTGCCACCCTAGAACAAACTTGTGAGACAGTGAATGAATGGATTCTACCCCTAATCCTCTCCAGTTTGTTAGCCAGTAGATTGGCCTGCATCAGCTGGGTGTCTAAATTGACACCCAGAAAAACCAACTCCTTGGTTGGCCCATCCACCTTCTCTGAAAGAGGAACATTGAGAGCTGAGAAAAGAGCGATTAACTTCTGCAAATTCGCCGGAGATTGCCTGACACTTTCAATCAACAGAAAGTCATCTAAGTAATGGATGACCTCCTAGCAACCCTCTTTGTGCTAAAGGATCCAGCTTAGTGCCTGAGCAAAGGTATCAAACAACCAAGGACTGTTCTTGGAACTAAACCTGAGCTTGGTTGCAAAGTAGTATGACTCACGCCATTTGATACCATGCCACTGCCATAAGGAAGGTTTTATCGGTAATAACTTAAATGCATCTGCTATGTCTGCTTTGGAAAGCCAGGCCCCCTCCCCCAACCTGATAATGAATTGGATGGCCTGATAAACTGAGGCATACTTGAGAGAAAACTCCTCAGATGGTATCAATGAATTGATGCTGGGTACCTTGGAGGAATGAGGCGCAGACAAGTCGTAGATCAACCTAAGTTTATTTGAAAATTTGCCTCTCACAACACTGAAGGGGCTGACTCTCCACATATCGAAAGGGGGAACTGAGAAAGGGCCAATGACAAACCCCTTGTCAATTTCAGCTTGCAGCAGGATATCCACTGCTTCCGAATTGGTGGTTGCAGATAATAAATGATGGCACTCGGTCTGAGGAAGGGCTATGACCCCTGTATGGAAGCCCGTCGAAAACCCTTCTATCAAAAAAATCCCTGACTACTGACGACGGATGACCTGCCAAACACACCTGTAAAGACTGCACATCCACCTGGCCTAGTCATGACCCTTTAGACTGCTTCTGGAAACAAGCAGTCTTCAGGTGGGCCCTGAAACAATCAGAGCAAATATGCAGTAGCCTGTACTGATTGTAATTGCAAGACCCTTGGTTGAAATAGTTGCATACCTGCGATTTGCCCAAAAAATGTATGGGGCGGCCCAATTTGTCACAGGGATTAGTGCTGCTTGAGACCGTGGAACCACTCAGTCCTGGCCTGCTAATGCCGGGAACTGCCGCTGGCTCCACGTTAGGACACCAAAAAGTTGTATGCTTAGAAGATTGACAGTTCGTGCAAACTGGAGCTCTTAGCCCCGCAAAGTGTCTGCAAAACAACTCCATGTCCACGTTACCCCAGAAAATGGTGACATGATGTTGTATGAAAATGGCTGCCGCTTTGGCTGAAAATGACCGATGATAATCATAAAAAGCCGATCCTCCGTATTTGTGCCCTAATTCCACAACTGAATATAAGTACAGGTCCAATTCCTCCCTCCTATTTGGTTGAGCAGAGCAAATAACGTCCCTATATGTGCTGAAAGCCAGCACAAACTCGGGAATGGTCAATTTGTGACTAAGTCTGTGGTCCCTGGTCTTCACCACCACAGACACGTCCCCACAGGCGTAGGACCTGTTGTCAGCTAGGTCGTGGGCCGCAATCAGGAGGGATGCTAAATTAACATCTTTGCCTTCCAAAATGTCCTTCATCAAATGCGCCGGCACGAAATGTGCTGGTGTAACCGTGTGTGCACAGGAACTATTACCTGCATCAACTGGCACGATGTTAGGAGACACTGGAATAACCTCACCGGGGGGGATACCCGACAGGACTGGCGCCTGCGGAGCAGCACAGGACCGGTTCTCCAACGCCTCCACCCTGGACCTGAGCTCCTGCCCTGACGACACCAGTGAATCCAACATGGCATGGATTTGAGATAGTGATGTGGCGACCAAACGCAGTGTTACTTGCTCCGCAACGGAACCAGAAGCAGAGGGGAATAACAATCTGAAGAGTTCCGCCTTGCGTGCCGATGCTGGATAGGAAATGCCCCTGCGCTGTAGTTCTGCCATCAATTTTGGAACAGTCCATGCTCTGAGAGACGGTGAACCCCCATGAACCGAGCTCCTAGCCGGACAAGGAGTTGCAGATGTGAAATCCACGATGTCTTCCGTCTGAGACATGATCTATATGAGCAAACAGAACACGATGAACATGGTACCTGTGACAGAAGTGACCAACACCCGCTGGTGATAGAACCTTGCCCCTAGACCCAAACGTGGGATGCATGCAATAAGTGGTCAAAGCCCCTGGTTTCTGCAGGTACCTGAGCCTGCATACTCAACCTCTGCCCTTGAGACACAATAACCCTGTGAGTGAGTGGTGAACATACCATGAACAAGAGAGAGAAGGATGAGCAGGCTTGCCCCCAAACAAGCCCGTGAACCGAACTGCTCGATCCATTCCCTGGAGACATGGCAAGTGACAGAAAACCAGGTGTGCCGCCCCCTGATGCCACCCCAACTTAGTGTGGGCATGGCGCGAAATGACGTATAACCGTACTGACCTGAGCAATGACTGAACCTGAAGGCAACCCTCGGGGTCTTCCCCAGCCCTATGGGGAGAAATGAACAATGTGCTAACCCGACAAACCTAAGAATGCGGGGATACCTACCGCCCTCCCTCTAACAAACTCACCAACTTGCTGCTATCCATTGCTGCACCTGAACGACCTTCCTGATCTTGGCCGATGACCAGAACTGGGAAAACAAGATGAGAAAGCTACAGCCCGATACCTGCCTATGAAATGTGACAATTGAAATGATCTTCTGCTGCCCTTCTCCGTGGCCCAGACTGGGCGAAGGGACAGCCATGAAATGTAATCCCGAACTGCCCCTTCCTCAACCACCTTCCTGATCTTGACCCATGACCAGAACTGGGAAAACAAGATGAGAAAGCTACAGCCCGATACCTGCCTATGAAATGTGACAATTGAATTGATCTGCTGCTGCCCTTCTCCGTGGCCCAGACTGGGCGAAGGGACAGCCATGAAATGTAATCCCGAACTGCCCCTTCCCCAACCACCTTCCTGATCTTGGCCCATGACCAGAACTGGGAAAACAAGATGAGAAAGCTACAACCCGATAAACTGCTTATGAAATGTGACAATTGAAATGATCTGCTGCTGCCCTTCTCCGTGGCCCAGACTGGTCGAAGGGACAGCCATGAAATGTACCCCCTAACTGCCCCTTCCCCAACCGACAACTGTGACCTGCCCCCCCTAGTGCATGGAGAGTGAAATGACTATCAAACGTACTGACCTGCATCGATGATGATCCAGAAAGCAAACCTCCACGTCATATCCAGAACAACCTACTCCTGCCTGCCGCTGAATGGACTGACCTCCCTGAACTTGCTGATGACTGGAACTGAGGAAAACAAGATGAAGAGCTACCACCCGAACCTACCCATAACATGAAAAAAATGAAACAATTGTGCTGATGCCCTTCTCTGCCGTGGCCCAGAAATGAGTGAAGGGACAGCCATGAAATGTAAAACCGAAATCACCCCCCCCCCTATATATATATATTTTTTTTTTTACGCTGATCATGGGCCTTTAAGAAATGTGACCAGCTGAAGCTAATACTGTAACCCTCCTCAATGGCCCCGAAGTGGGCGGAGGGACAGTTGTCTGAAATCACAGAAATTACAACCTGGTGATGCCGCGTACCACCGCCCCCCCATCCCCCCTAGGGCCATCTTTAATATTGATTGGACCCCGGGCAAACATTTTCTTGGGCCCCACCATGCAATTTAGCTCTCCATCTGCTCTGAGACACACAATAAATAGCAGCTAGACTCAAAATCAGTTTACTGAATCAGATCAGGCAGCCATTGTGAATGGCCATCAGAGGTTACAGCATATCATTACCACTTACTAACTGGTTGTTAGAGGTTACAGCACACATTACGGCTCACTGATTAGTTGCTAGAGGTTACAGCACATGATTTATGCTTGTTGATTGGTTGCTAGAGATTACTGTACATCAATACTGCTCACTGATTGGTTGCTAGAGGTTACTGCACATCATTACTGCTCACTGATTTGTTGCTAGAGGTTATAGCACATCATCTCCTCACTGCCTAGATCCTAGAGCTCCTGGGATCAGTGGCAGTGCTGGGGGGAGGTGAGGGTGTGATCAATGGCAATGCTGATTTTTTTACCGATTACCAATATAAAGAGGAGTTTCAACACTGGCCACCAATGTAATAGGGGTTTACACTGACCACTAATGTAATGGGAATTTACACTGACCACTAATGTAATAGAAGCATTCACAGTAACCACCAATGTAAGGAGTAGAGTTGAGCGGACACCTGGATGTTCGAGTTCGTCGGGTTCAGTAGAACCTCGTGAAACCGTTCGGGTTCAGCACCAAACTCGATCCGAACTTGACCCAGGACACCGAACCCCATAGAAGTCAATGGTGACACGAACTTTTGGGCACAAAAATGGCTGTAAAAAAGTAATGGAAAGGGCTAGAAGGCTGCAAAAGGAAGCAAAATGGGGGTAAGAGTAGCACAAGTGCTCTGAAAACAAATGTGGATAGGGAAATAACTTAAAATCACATAAAAATGGGAGGAGGAGGTGGATGTGGAGTAGGAGCCTAGAGGTTGACTAGGCCGTGACCATGGCAGTGTAGGTGGAAGTGGCGGTAGTGGAGGAGGAGGAGGAGGTAGCCAACACTGTTTTTTGTTTGTTTTTTGTTTTTTTTAGAATTGGGGTAGCCCCCAAAATATTGAGACATATTCAAATAAAAAAAAAAAAAAGATACCAATGGCTGTGTGAGGCCGGTCTAAATGTCTATTCTGCACAAGGTACAGACAAGTCTTGTGGGATCCATGCCTGGTTCATTATAATAAAGGTTAGCTTGTCCACGTTGGCTGTGGACAGGCGGCTGCGCTTGTCTGTGATAACGCCCCCTGCCGTACTAAACACATGTTCAGACAATACACTGGCTGCAGGGCAGGCCAGCACCTCCAAATCATAAAGGGCAAGCTCAGGCCATGTGGCTAATTTGGAGTCCCAGAAGTTGAATGGAGCAGACCCATCAGTCAGTACGTGTAGGCGTGTGCACACATACTGTTCCACCATGTTGCTGAAATGCTGCCTCCTGCTAAGACATTGCCTATCAACTGGTGGTGCTGTTTGTGGTGGCGTGCTGCTGACAAAGCTTTTCCACATTTCAGCCATGCTAACCCTGCCTTCTGAGGTGCTGGCAGTGCCACAGCTGCGTTGGTGACCTCTTCCTCCTCCTCTGCCTTCACCTTGTGCTTCCACTGAGCCCCCAGTGTCATTTGGAAATGCCCTCAGCAGCGCGTCTACCAGAGTGCGCTTGTAGTCGTGCATCTTCCGATCACGCTTCAGTGAGGGAATTAAGGACGGCACGTTGTCCTTGTAATGGGGATCCAGCAGGGTGGCCACCCAGTAATCAGCACAAGTTAAAATGCTGGCAACTCGGCTGTCGTTGAGCAGGCACTGCAGCATGTAGTTGCTCATGTGTGCCGGGCTGCCCACAGGCAAAGACAAGCTGTCCTCTGTGGGAGGTGTATCATCTGTGTCCTCCGTATCCCCCCAGCCACGCTCCAGTGATGCCCACAAGCTGCGTTGGGTGCCACCCTGTTGTGAACACGGTTCCTCCTCCTCCTCATCATCATCCTCGTCCTCCTCATCCTCCAGAACTGTCCCCTGGCTTGAAAATTTTTGACCTGGCCTATGCTAGTGCAGGAACCCACCCTCCGAGCCACTTGTGAATGACTGGCCTGATAACCTTGGAAATTGCCCCTCTTCCTCCTCCTCCTGTGCCACATCCTCTTCCAACATCGCCCGAAGTGTTTTTTCAAGGAGACATAGAAGTGGGATAGTAACGCTGAAAACAACGTCATCGGCACTGGCCATGTTTGTGGAGTACTCGAAACACCGCAATATGGTACACAGGACTCGCATGGAGGCCCACTCGTTGGTGGTGAAGTGGTGCTGTTCCGCAGAGTGACTGACCCGTGCATGCCGCAGATGAAACTCCACTATTGCTTGCTGCTGCTCGCACAGTCTCTCCAGTATGTGCAAGGTGGAGTTCCACCTTGTGGGCACGTCGCATAGGAGGTGGTGAGCGGGAAGGCCGAAGTTCCACAGCAGCGCAGACAGGCGAGCAGCAGCAGGGTGAGAACGCCGAAAGCGAGCACAGACGGCCCACACTTTCTGCAGCAGCTCTGACATATCCGTGTAGTTTTTTCGAAATTTCTGCACCACCAAATTCAGCACATGCGCCAGACAAAGGATGTGCGTCAAACCGGCTAGGTCCAGAGCTGCTACGAGATTTCGCCCATTATCGCACACCACCAGGCTGGGCTTGAGGCTCAGTGGCAACAACCACTCATCAGTCTGTTGTTCAATGCCCCTCCACAGCTCCTGCGCAGTGTGGGGTTTATCCCCCAAACATATCAGTTTTAAAACAGCCTGCTGTCCTTTCCCCCTGGATGTGCTGAACTTGGTGGTGAAGGTGTTACGCTGAGCGGATGAGGAGGTGGTAGAGGAGGAGGAGGAAGCGCAGTAGGAGGAGGAGGCAAAGAGAGATGCCCTGCAATCCTTGGTGGCAGAAGGACATGCGCCAAACGGCTAGCCGCCTCAGGACCACCCGCCACTACATTTGCCCAGTGTGCAGTTAGCGAGATAAAGCTTCCCTGCCTGTGGTTACTGGTCCACGTATCAGTGGATATGTGAACCTTGCCACAGATGGCGTTGTGCAGTGCACACTTGATCTCGTCCCCGATTTGTTTGTGCAGGGAAGGGATGGCTCGCCTGGAAAAGTAGTGGCGGCTGGGAACCACGTACTGTGGGACAGCCACCGCCATCAGGTTTTTAAAACTGTCCGTGTCCACCAGACGGAATGACAGCATTTCAAAGGCCAGGAATTTTGAAATGCTGGCATTCAGGGCCAGGGATCGCGGGTGGGTAGGGGGGTACTTCCTCTTTCTCTCCAGTGTTTGGGAGATGGAGAGCTGTAAGCTTCCATGGGACTGTGTGGAAATGCTTGGGGACGGTGGCGGACATGGTGGCATTGCTTTCACATCGTCTGTTTGCTGGGTGGCAGGTGACACTGGCACTGTAGAGGTGGAGGAAGAGGCCGAGGCAGCAGCAGAAGAGGAAGCAGGAGG
The DNA here is from genome assembly GCA_018402905.1 of Glandirana rugosa. NCBI lineage: Eukaryota > Metazoa > Chordata > Amphibia > Anura > Ranidae > Glandirana > Glandirana rugosa. The sequence continues at coordinate 529,361 of BLSH010080519.1, forward strand.
AGGCCGGGACCTTTCTTGTATTTTGAGGTACTTATTCCACTGCAGCAAGTGCTTTGCATTTAGATGCCTGGCCATGGAGGT
>BLSH010080519.1:531392-541683 GCA_018402905.1 Glandirana rugosa
GACAACCACGAGACTCCCTCTCTAATAGTAAGGTTTTGGTAGATGATGACGTATGGTTTTGGAATGATAATCTCTCCCTCAGAGCACCAACAGGAACCTGTCCCTAATGCAGTAGTAGATGGTTTTAGAACGATAAACTCTCCCTCAGAGCACCAACAGGAATGTCTCCCTAATGCAGTAGTAGGTGGTTTTAGAACGATAATCTCTCCCTCAGAGCACCAACAGGAACCTGTCCCTAATGCAGTAGTAGATGGTTTTGGAATGATAATCTCTCCCTCAGAGCACCAACAGGGACGTTTCCCTAATGCAGTAGTAGATGGTTTTCGAATGATAAACTCTCCCTCAGAGCACCAACAGGAACCTGTCCCTAATGCAGTAGTAGATGATTTTAGAATGAGAATCTCTCCCTCAGAGCACCAACAGTAACGTTTCCCTAATGCAGTATAGATGGTTTTAGAATGAGAATCTCTCCCTCAGAGCACCAACAGGAACGTTTCCCTAATGCACTATAAGATGGTTCTGAATGCTAATGTCTCCCTCACAGAACAGACAGGGAGGAACAGTGATGTGAACAAAAGTTTAACTAGCAAAGAGTTGATCTTTCACTTCTTTCAGGCTCAAGTAGTGCTGATAAGGAGACAGCCACGATTTGCAGCACAATTTCCACTATAGTCTATGGCATTGAAATTGTGCTGAAGTCCTGAAAAAGTACTACATGGACTACTTTTCAAATTGTACTACTTGAAATCCTATCTATTAAAGTGATTGTTACCCCCCCAAAAAAATGATGCTCCTGTCCCTTTAATGTACAAGCTGCAGCGTGGTGCTTTTGCTTTTTCAATTACCCCTTTGGATCTCCTACAGTAGCTGGTTGATCCTGCCTGGTCCTGACCTCCCCCCAGAGAGCAGACTACGTTTATCATGGCCGCTGACCAGTAGCGGCTGGTGAAGTTTTAGGATGGGGGGTGCCAGGCCCCGCCCTTCCTTTTTTACCCCTCCTACTTCTACCAAGCCCCACCCCTTATAGAATCCACACACTCCGTCCCCTGTATTCCACATATTGTGTCAGGAGTACACAGCTCAGCATCACAGGACACAGTATACAGCTCAGCATCACAGGACACTGTATACAGCTCAGCATCACAGGTGGGGTATATAGCAGCCAGTATCGCAGGTGGGGTAAATTGCAGCCAATATCACAGTTGGGGGCAAATTGCAGCCAATATCACAGTTGGGGGCAAATTGCAGCCAATATCACAGGTGGGGTAAATTGCAGCCAGTATCACAGGTGGGGGCACTTTGCAGCCAATAAGACAGGTGGGAGCACTTTGCAGCCAATATAACAGGCGGGGGCACTTTACAGCCAGTATCACAGGTGGGGGTACATTGCAGCCAGTATCACAGGTGGGGGTACTTTGCAGGCAGTATCACAGGTGGGGTACATTGCAGAGACACCCCCCGAAGTCGGGACAAGTCCCACACTTACCCCATCTAATAGGCAGGCAGGAGTGTTGCAGAGATCGGCATGCGGACAAGCTGGCTCAGAGTCTGCAGAGATCGGCATGCGGAGAGTGGCTGTCCCCATCAATCCGCCGCTCGGTCACCGGTCAGGGTCTCTGTGGGAGCAGGAGTCACGTCCGCCGCCACAGTGACCCGCCCCCGGCCACCACATCCAATCATACTGAGCTGCAGGCTCAGGGCAGCAAATCAGACTATGTGTGTGCGCCTGTTCAGTGCACACACATAGTCTTTAATGGCTGACCAATAGGCTCACTACTTGGCTGTCAAGTGACAGCCGAGGAGCTGAAAAAAGAAAAAAAAAGCGCCCCTTATAGACCCTGCTGCTGACCCATGAAAGCGTTGTCAGAATACATGCCTCCATCACTGCAGCTCACAAGCTTGAAAACTGCTTCCCATTCATTTCAATGAATGCTTTCACACTGAGGCGGGGCAGTAAAAAAAGTCCTGCAATCAGCATCTTTGGAGCAGGTTAGACCCTTTCAAACGGAGCCATTTTTCAGGCAATTTTGCGCTAAAAATAGCAATTGTAAAGCACCTGAAAAATGTGTCTCCATGCACCCCAATTTGAAAGCCTGAGTGCTTTCACACTGGGGCGGTATGCTTGCAGGACGTTAGGAAAAGTCCTGGAAGCAGCATCTTTGGGGCAGTGCTATACACCACTCCTACACCGCCCCTCCATTGAAATCAATGGACACCGCTTCCGAAGCGCCATGCGCGGGCACTATTAATCTCTTTTTAACCTGTTGTGGGGGCTATGCAGTCAGCAGCGTGGCGCCATAGCACCAATATAACAACGGAAAAGCGCAGTTGAAAGTAGTGGAGCTTTACCGCAACTGCCCCCCCCCCCCGCTCCAGTGTGAAACAAGCCTTAGGCGCGCTAAAAAAAGCACCTCAAAAATGCTAAACCAATTTGGCCCACTTGAGTTAACAACCTCTTTGGACACTGCCATAGAAACACATTAGATGCTACTTCAGGTACGATTTGTAAATCGGATATCGTGTCTGAAGTTGTACTGGTGTGACTGGCGGCTGACCCGGATATTAGACCCAAAGGTTTACCAGTGATAGATAAAACAAAGTAATGTTATCCCGGCTACGACACTACCTGCCTGGAGTTTGTATGTTCTCCCTGTGCCTGTGTGGGTTCTCTGGTTTTCTCCCACACTGCAAAGACATGCTAGTAGGTTAATTAGATCCTGTCTAAATTTGCCACTAGTATGTGTATGAATGTAAGTTAGGGACCTTAGATTGTAAGCTCCTTGAGGGTAGGGACTTATATGAAAGCACAATGTGTATGTAAAGTGCTGCGTAATTGACGGCGCTATATAAGTACCTAAAATAAATAAATAAATTCAACTGCAGATCAAAGGGATGAGCTTGGATCTGCATATGATGTCAGTTAAAGCAACCGGACATTTTTTTTACTTGTTCCTATTAACCCTTAGTTTACCCTAATCAGCCCTAATGAATTACTTATTCCTCTTCTTCTCTTAAAGCGGTATTAAACCCCAAAACAAAAATGTAATATATTACAGCTTACCATTCCTTATGGTGACTGTATTCAGTTTCTTTTTTGAGCTTTTTTTGCTGTATTTATACCTGATGATCCAGCCAGTAACACACTTTTTCTCCTAGGGTGTCTCCACACTGGATAGAGGAGCAATGGAGATGCCTTTGGATAGCAGCATTGTCAGTCTAAGGAGAGGGTAGTGTTAAATGTACTAGTAGATTTAGATGGACTTGACTAACAAATTTAAGTCAAACTCCAGCTAACTTTTTAAGCAGTTATCATCTGTAGCACTACCCCTGTAGGGGCTGCAAGTGATAAGGTTCTCCACTGCTGCACAGCCAGGCATACAACCTTTTCAGCTTGCATAGCAGACACAGTGAACAGTCCTTGAGCTTGTTTTTGTTGTTTTATTGAGGGATAATAACTTGAATGGGAATAGGAATTATGGGATGCCCAACTTGAAAGTAACAAAAACTAGGGACAACTTCCTCCTTATGTACAACTCAAATTGATTCTTCTGTACAGGCTAAGGCCCCTTTCACACTGGCTTTTCGATCAGGTCCACCTGTCAGTTTTTCAGGCGGACCTAATCAGACCCTTTATTCACTCCTCTGGAGCGGCGGATGTCAGCGGTGACATCTCCACTGACATTCGCTGCTATCTGATCTTATCCTGTCCTGACCCTATTTTGCATCCATCTGGGGGATCAAATCGGATGACAATGGACAGGCAGTCCTTGGAAAGTAACACAATGTGGTGTGTACTACATTCTGGAGTACCTCCATTCCCTTGTAGACACTGGCCCCAGCTCTACTTCTGCAGGAAAATGCTAGCCCATAACATAACATACTAACACATTATGACGTTACCTTGCAGGTGCAAAAAAAAATAAAAATTGTCCAGCAGTTTACAACCGCTTTAACATTCCAGAAGAGAGGAAAATATTGTTCTTAGGGTTTACATTCCCTTTAAGTATAGTTGTTTTATGATAGATTTTATCTTAAAATCTGGCAGATGTAGTCCATCAAATCTGGTTTGATCAAAGTCCTTTTTTTTTTTCCTTTTTATTATTTTTATAATTTGCAGTACAAAATATACAGATCCATTAAACATATCCCAACATTTAACATCTACCCTTAAAATCACTCAATACCATACATTATCCAGATTTACCTTCCCCTTCCCCTTTTCTCTTTCTAGTCTATTTATCTGACCACCCCATTATACTTCTAAACAGGTAACCATATGTGAGCACTTTACCATTTTACCATTTTACTCCCTCCTTCCTCCTTTCCTTTCCCTCTGCCTTCTCCTCCTTGAAATATGGAGCAAGAGAGTAGAGGGGAGCTCCCTTACCTCCCTTGCCCTCCCACAGCTCTCTATCCTCTTTTGGAGATCCAACTCCCCCATATTTTTTCAAACTCTTTAATATTGTCTCTTTTTTTAAATGCAAATTTTTCATTTCTTATTGTATTATTTATCTCTTTCTCCCATTCTGTGCTAGTGGGTGGTTCCGCTGCCAACCATTTCCTGGCTATCAATTTCCTTGCCAGCAAGAGACATCTAATTATTGCTGTCCTTATATTCCCCCTATTATTTTCCCTCTTAAGGTATCCCAGTATACATAATGTTGGGTCTACATCCAGCACTATTTCGAATGAGTTATTCATTTTGTTGATAATTTCCCACCAGTACCTTTTAAGTTTGGCATCAGATTTCCTCTTGTGTCCATACATCGTGGACAACTAGCGTCCTGTCTCTTTCCATAGGAAAATAACTTTTGAGTAGTTTGTATGCTCTATGTCAGGGATATGCAATTAGCGGACCTCCAGCTGTTGCAAAACTACAAGTCCCATCATGCCTCTGCCTCTGGGTGTCATGCTTGTGGCTGTCAGAGTCTTGCTATGCCTCATGGGACTTGTAGTTCTGCAACATCTGGAGGTCCGCTAATTGCATATCTCTGCTCTATGTAATAATAACAGGTGGGACATCATTTGTATTCAGTGGTCCCATCTCCAGAATTTGTTTCAATTGCTCCTGAGATATTTCCCCCATCCTTTTTTACAAGGGAACTCTTCTCGACTTCCCAATACTCCCCCGCTTATACTCTCATAGATGCATGATATTAACCCTTTAGCTGTATCTGCCTGTACCACCTTCTGGAGAATAGTGGCCTCACTCCATTCTACTGGACGTTCTCTGAACTGTGCACTCAGAGCATCCCTTACTTGAAGATATGTAAAGGAAGTCTTATTTGATATATTATACTCCTCTTTCATTTCTTGGAAGGATTTTAGTGTGTCCCCCCTATATACCTGAGCAAGGCTGACTAGTCCGTGACACTCCCAATCCCTATTCTTCTCTATCTTAGATAGTTCCTGTAGATGTTTGTTATCCCAGAGTGGCGAGTATTCCGTAAATCCTTGATAGTCTGATATGTCTTTCACTGTCTTCCATGGTTTCCTAACCAACCAATACGTGGGGAGGGTAGATTGGAGAGAATCTTCCTCCAGGGCCTCTATTAGCGTGTTATGTTTTGAGCTTAACTTTGTAATTCCCCTGGTGGTATTCCATTCCTGTAGATGTTGCATTTGTGCTGCCAGAAAGTAGCACCATGGGTATGGAACTGCCAAGCCTCCCCTGTCTTTTGGTAGCTGTAATGTAGCAATCGAACCCTTGGTTGTTTGTTTTTCCATATTAAATCCCTAAATATAGTATCCAATTTTCAAAACATTGCTTATTTATCCATACTGGGGAATTATGCAACATATATAATAGTTGTGGCATCCAGATCATTTTTATTAAATTGCATCTCCCCGCCATTGACAGGGGTAACCGCCACCATACCTTCCCTTTACTTTTAAACTTGTCTAGCAGTGGGATAATGTTATTATCTATATACAGGCGGTCCCCTAGTTACAAACATCCGACTTACAAACGACTCCTACTTACAAAAGGAGGTATACAACAGGAAGTGAGAGGAAATCTCCCCCTAGGAAGGGAAATTCACTCCTGTAAGTTATTATGGGAAAAAGATGTCTCCACTGAGGCTTTATCACCAATCCTTGTTTCCACAACAACCCAAAATTTTTAGAAATGCAATTATCATTGGGACAGGAAGTGAGGTGAAATCCTCTGAACAGAAACATAGACAGCAAAACAAACATTACAGGGTTGTTAACCCTTCCCTATCCTATCCAAAAAGCTTAAAAATCGTTTTTTTGGCTGAAGCTACAAAATGTACCTGTTCCGACTTACAAACAAATTTAACTTAAGAACAAACCTACAGACCCTATCTTGTTTGTAACCCAGGAACTGCCTGTAGTCTTTTGGATTAATGGTTATGTGTATTCCTAGATATTTAATTTTATCTGTTACCTTCAGCTCTGCCGCCTCCTGCGGCAGTTCTGATTTCATAGGATCCACTGGCAATAACATGGATTTTTCCCAGTTAATTTTTAACCCTGATATCTGACCAAATTTGTTAATTATATCCAATACCGCCAACAGAGAAGCTTGGATATCTCCCAAAAATAGCAATACGCCATCGGCGTTCAAGACCAGCTTCTCTTCCCCTATTTTCCTCTGAAACCCCTGAATATTATTTTACGATCTTATAGCTATTGCAAGTGGTTTCATAGCCAACGCAAACAGCAGGGGTGATAGGGGACACCCCTGCCTCATCCCACGCCTCAATGTTTCTGAACATCTCTTATTAATTTTTACTTTTGCTCTAGGTTTGTCATATAGGAGCCTGACCCATCTAATAAAACTGGGACCAAATTGTTATGCAGCCAAAGTGTGCCACAAATAAACACATTCAAGACAATCAAAAGCCTTGGCTGCATCCAACGATAATATTGCCCTTGAACCTTCATTTACCATTGGGGTTTGTATATTTAGAAAGACTCTCCTTATGTTCATACTCATTGAACGATTGGGAATAAACCCTGCTTGGTCTAGGTGTATGATTCTCTGGGCCACCCTCTGAAGTCTACCTGCGAGAATCTTTGCTAAGATTCTTATGTCTGTACAGCGTAACGCTATTGGTCGGTAGGATGCAGGACTAAGTGGGTCTTTGCCTTCCTTTAGTAAGATAATAATAGTTGATTCCCTCATAGAGGTAGGGAGCGCAGCAATTTTTAGTAAGGATCAAAGTCCTTACATTTAAACATGACATTTTATAATGGGGAGAATATTAATCAAAAAGTCCACTTTGAGATTATTGATTGCCACACCTCGTGAGCAGCATTTATGATCGATAAGATAAATCTGGAATGTTTTTTCTTTTCTATTCTATTGGTTTATGAGCTTTAAATTCCCTTTTAGTTTCCCTAATTTCAAATTAGGCAGAGCTAGAAAGTCTGCTCTGGACAGGAGAGTAGGCTTTAACACTTAAAATGCACTTTACCCCTCTTGAGCTGCTGCATAAAGATCTTAATCTGGTTGAAAATGCACCATATAAATCTTAAAATGCTGTATAATGGTGGTAGTAATTCTTTTGTGTCTATCTTGCAAGCAGCTTTACTTAAAGTGATTGTAAACCCTCGCCTTGTAAAACAACCCATTCAATTTAAAATAGAGATGAAAAGCAAACATTTGTGTATAGATCTAAAAAAAAAAAAAAAAGTAAATACCCTTTTTTCCCTTATTTATAAAAAATCACATTTCCGCTGTTCTCATAAAGCTAGGGGAGGAGAAACAGCAGCACACCAATCTTCCCAGTGAAAGGCCGTGCAGGGGTGTCTCAGGACAAGTCTGATCATTGGGGAAGAGCACTGAGTTCTCAGCAAAGTTACCAAAGTAGATGGTACAGCAAGCACATATGAAATGTTGGGTTTACATATCCTTTAAAGTGGTTGTCAACCCTTGACAACCACTTTAACCTACAGGTAAGCCTATAATAAGGCTTACCTGTAGGTGCCCTGCATATCTCCTAAATCTGCACGGTTTAGGAGATATACAGTGTACTAGCATTGCCGATGTCATTCGCCACATGCGCAGTGAAGAAACGGCCTCCGTGCCGTTTCTTCACTGAGATCGTGCCTTGATTGGCGGCTCCCAAGCGTGATGTCACATGACTCCGGCTAGTCACAGAACAGGAGTCGCGGCCCCGAAAGGAAGAGGGGCTGAAGATGGACACTGCCTGCACAGGCGATATTGCTGGACATGGCAGGATTTGTTTACAGGTAAGTGACACATAATGGGCTACTATGCGATGCATAATAGCCCATTAGGATTCTACTTCCATTTTAACTTCTTCCCACCCGGACACTGCACATAAACGTTCAGGTACAGGAACGTCCCTCAGAACGAGTGTCCGCAGTACCCTGTGTGATCACAGGACACAGCCAAGACGGGATCAGGATATGGGAGCTGTGATTGGCCCTCCCGATCACTTGACGGATGTCCAATCACAGCCTTCACAGCGTAAACAGAGACACGGGTCTCTGTGTCAGTTCTCCCCACTGAGCTCAGTCGGGGGGGGGGGGGATCTGCAAGGTCTGTGACAGCTCTGTGTGTAAGGATGATTTTACATGCAGAGCTGTCACAGATCCCCTCACACACAGTACACCAAGCACAAATGTCCCTGTCCCCATACACATCTGTCACAGTGCCCCCATAAACATCTGTACCAGTGCACAAAACATCTGTAACAGCCCCCCATCACCTCTGTACCAGTGCACAAAACATCTGCAATAGTGCAATAGTGTCCGCTGGTGGCCGATCAACATATGTCAGTGTACAAGTGCACAAAAACATCCGTCAGTGTACCAGTGTCCCACCAATAAATAAAACATTTAAAGTGCCCCCGTCCCCCATGTTGGTCTTGTACGCATACATAAACAGTGATAGCACCACACTTATGAGGTATCGCTGCGAACGTGAAGTGAGTAATAGTTCTAGTATTTTCATGCAAAAATACAGATTTTTACTTTTAAACAAAAAGTCACTGAAGAAGGCCTGGCCTTACTTGGATGTTGCGCTTCTCTATGTGGCTAGGCTGTGAAAAAGTCTCACAGATGTGGTATCACCATACTCAGGACAAGTAGCAGAATGTGTTTTGGGGTGTAGTTGCAACTATGCCTATGCCGTGTGAGAGAAATAACTTATTAATATGACATTTTTGTGAAAAAAATAATAATTTCTTCGTTTTCCAAGAGAAAATTGAGTACTGACCGTGATACTTTTTTTATTTGCACTAACATAAAAAATTTTCAGGACAAGCTTTCGGGGTATCTCCCCTGCTTCAAGGTCCAAGCAGTACTGAATAAAAACAGTTTTAGCCAAATGTTGAAAAAAGAGAAAAGAAAAAAAACCTCTGATGGAAAGGAGAAAGGAAAAACAAACACAAATCAACGTATAAGGCCATGGTGATGAAACTAGCTGTAGAGATAGTGAGATAAGACAGGCAGAGTTATAGACTGGGGAGGGGAGGGGGGGTGATAGTCACAGAGGGGGTTGTAAAACTTTAGAATAATGAGTGAGAAAACCAATATCCAAGTTTAAGCCATTATTTTTTGTGTCAAAATGAAGAATCATTCTTAGTTCAAACGTTTTTCTTTCCTGCGTGGTTCTGAAATCCCCTTTAACCACTTCCCCACTGCCTGCTGTGTATTCACGGCGGCAGTGTGGATGCTGTGCGCGAATCGCCGTAAAAAGGCGGCGAGCTGCAAATGGGCTCTAGGGGGCGCCTGCACCAGTTGCACTCCTGAGGAGTGTGCCCGCGGCTCGGGCAGACTCAATGTCTGCCAGCGAGCCGCGATGCCACAGGCAAAGAACGGGGAACCGCTGATATAAACATGGTGGTTCCCCATTCTGACAGTGCGGGCATGGGAGATCTACTGATCCCTGTCACTGGGATCAGTTAGATCTCTCATGCCCATGGTAGCCCAACCCCCCCCACAGCCAGGGAACACAGTTAACCCCTAGATCTCCCCCTGCAGGTTAACCCCTTCACTGCCAATGACATTTATACAGTAATGAGTGGACATTTACATTTCGGATCGCTGAATAAATGTCATTGGTCCCAAAAAAGTGTCAAAAATGTGACATGTCCGCTGCAAAAAAAATCGAAGATCGCCGCCATTACTAGTAAAAAATAATAAAAAAAAAAAACACCCCAGAAATGAATTCTCATCATCCGTAAACGCGGCCACTTTTGCGCAAACCAATCAATAAACGCAATTTTTTTTTTTTATCACAAATATGAGGAAGAATATAAATCGGCCAAAACCGGTGAAAAAAATGTTTTTTTAT
>BLSH010080519.1:557913-572678 GCA_018402905.1 Glandirana rugosa
GTGTCGGGTCCCTACAGCCCTACTCGGGGGGGACAGGGTTTCGTGGGTGGGGGGGGTACAACTCCTGTACATCGGACCATATCAAGTCCTCCCCCCCACAAACGGGGGGGGAAAGGACTGGACGGTCCGACGTACGAGCCTGTTCCCAGACCATACCTAAAACCCCCCCCCCCCCCGTGCGGTAAAAAAAAGGGCGGTTCCCGGACCATACCTGATCACCCCCGGGATACGACAAAAAAAAATGTAAAAAAAAACATAAAGGCCCTCGACCGTTATATAATGTCGGCGCTCGTGCAAATTTAATGTAAAAAAGGAATGTAATAATGTTTAATGTAATAAGGCCCTTGGCGGGAAAAAAAATGGCGTGCCCCCCCCCCCCCCAAAATCCATACCAGACCCTTGTCCGAGCATGCAGCCTGGCAGGTCAGGAAAGGGGGGGGCAAACACCCCCCCTCCTGAACTATACCAGGCTACATGTCCTCAACATGGGGGGGGTGGGTGCTTTGGGACAGGGGGGGCTCATCCCGACATCCCTGGGCTGTGGTTGATGGGGTCTGCAGGAGGTGAGTTATCGGAATCCAGAAGCCCCCTTTAACAAGGGAGCCCCCAGATTCCAGCCCCCCTCTGTGAATAGGTATCGGGTACATCATACCCCTACCCATTCACCAAAAAAAGTGTCAAAAAGTAAGAAACACAGGTAACAGTTTTTGGCAAGTCCTTTATTAAAAAAGGAAAAAAATATATATATAGTGTCCCTCAATGTAATCCATCGTCAATCACGTCGTCCGCCAACCCCAAAAATAAGAAAACAAAAAATGCTCCGCCTCCTCTCTGCTTTGATAGTTCTTATATAGGCAAGGGGCAGGGCCACCCGGTTACGTCACGTGCTGGCACCGCCCCTTCTGACATCACAGAGCAGAGAGTAGGCAGACGGCCGGGGGCCTTCCAAGAGGTGACGGTGAGTTTTTGTTTTTTTTCCTATTTTTCAGGCCCGGGGGGCATCGTGAATGATGATGGATTACATTGAGGGACACAATTTTTTTTTCTTTTTTAATAAAGGACTTGTCAAAAACAGTTTGTTGTGCTTCATACTTTTTGACATTTTTTTGGTGAATGGGTAGGGGTATTAGGTACCCAATACCCATTCACATGGGGGGTGGGATCTGGGGGCACCCTTGTTAAATGGGGCTTTCAGATTCCGATAAGCTCCCCGCTCGCAGACCCAGACAACCACAGCCCAGGGTTGTCGGGAAGAGGCCCTTGTCTCCATCAACATGGGGACAAAGTGATTTGGGGGCACTGAACTTGGTTTCTTTGTATATATGGATTGCATGGGTTGTTACCAACATCTGGTGAAAATTTCAAGTCAATAGCACCTTTAGAAATATATATATATATATATACCTAGAAAAATGGTGATGTGTTCAATACTTATTTTACCCGCTGTTTATACTGGAATTTTTATTTTGTATTTTTTTTTAAACTAGTAATGGCGGCAATCAGCGACTTATAGCAGGGCTGCAAAATTGCGGCGGACAATCTGGTACTCACTGTCACTTTGTGGGAACCAGTGACACTAATACAGTGATCAGTGCTAAAAAATATTCACTGTACTAATGACACTGGCTGGGAAGGGGTAAAACATCTAGGGCGAGCAAAGGGTTAAATGTGTGCCTAACCAATGTTTTTGTGTTTACTACGTGTTTTTTTTTTTTGTTTTTTTTTACTAAAGGATGGTTGAAATGTATTCCCTGCTGTGCAGGAAATAAAATCCAACACATCCCCGCTGTCAGGATACAGCTCTGCCTTGTTTACATAGGCAGAGCTCTGTTCTGTGTTACTCTTCACCAAACAGTGGGTGCCGGTAGGCTTCCATTGGCCGGTACCCACTGATTGGCTTCTGCTGTGCCTAATCACAGCACCCCCTACCCAAAAAATGCCAGATCACGTACTAGGTATGTGATCCGGCACAGGAGAGCCACTCTGCCACCGTACTCATACATAAGGCGGTCAGTAGATCATGTGTCCTTTACTGTGCAATTAAGGAATTAAAAGGTGAACCCAGCAGATAAAGGCCTAGTAATTGTTTTGCCCCACTTTGTGTATTTTTGTATCTCTTGTATTGAACTGCATGAGGTTATATATTTTTTTTGTAGTATACAGCCACTGCAGCTTGTTTACTAATGTGATTTTGGATTCTCCCTATGTCCACCCCTCCTGTTTAGTGCTCTTTTTAGCCCTAGCTAGACCCTCCCAACTTCTTTCATGTTCCCTCAGTCAGTGTTATTTACAGAGACATGGCTCAAGGATGTCATTCTCATATTATACTTCAAAAGACTCTGTAATGCAAATAACTGAAGTAAAATTATGTTGAATTCAACTGTGTCCATTTGAAGAGTTAAGCCATCTGTGGATGGTGCCAAGTCAGCAGGTGACCATACCGTCCGGACAGACTGGGTCTAAGGCGGTACGTCAATGCATAAAGCTAGGAGACTAGGGACATGCTGTAGGGGACGGTCAGACATGTTACAAGAAATTGCCAGAGATCAATGCCATTACAGTTTCAGGCTGGGTTCACACAGCAGCATGGAGCAACTCCCAGCAGGAGTTTGGTGTGTCCCCATTCACCATTTCAGCCCAATTTTTTGGCAGAATTTGGATCTGAAATGGACCAAAAGATGCACAGGATGCCTCTGCAAATTGCACCGGAGCTGCTCCAGAGATGTGTTAACCACTTCCATAGAGAGACGGTCACAATCTCCTGACATGCAAATTGGATGCGGTGAAAACTGCATCCAATTCGCACTAGTGTGAACCCAGAATAAAGGAGTTGTAAAGTCTTGAGGTTTTTCATCTTAATGCATTGTATGCATTAGGGGGAAAAACCTGTGCTGCAGCTGCCCCCCTTTTTTTATACCTGAGCCGATCCGTTCCAGCATTGAGGATGAGCCCAGCAGCTCCAGCTGTAGTCTCGGGTCCTCATTTGATAGATTGACAGAAGAAGGAGCCATTGACCATCAATCAAATCCAGTGACACGGGAAGTGGGGGGGCGGGTTCGAGTCCTGCTGTCTGTGTCAATGGACGCAGCAGCAGGACTCGGGAGTGCGCTTATGAATTACACAGGTTCTGAGGCCAATTGAATGCAGAGAAGGCTCCAAGTGAGTTTAATTACCACCTTAATCAGCCAGAGAACTTGTGTAATTCATATGTGTTCGGTTTTAAAGGGATGAGGTGGCAACTCTAGCACTCACCGAAGAGGAGGAGTCAGGAGCGCCGCTGGGGGACCCCAGAAAAAGGAGGATCTGGGCTGCTCTATGCAAAACCCTTGCACAGACCAGGTAAGTATGACGTTCGTTATTTTTTTTAAAAAAGACAGACAAAAAAACAAACCTCTATAATCACTAACTTCTCATCAAAGAAAGTACACACAAAAAAGAAAAAAAGGCATAAGGATGTTGAAAGGATTCTACTAGCCAACTAATTTGGTCTACTTGCTTCTATTTAACCACTTCCGGACCGCCGTACATCGTTTGACGGCGGTACTTTGAAGTGGAATACCGTTGTTATGGTAGCAGATAGCTACCATAACCCCGGTATCTTTTTTTACAGCCGGCGATTCTGCGTCGGTTTTTTTTTTTTAATGTATTTAAGTTTAAAAATGAGATCTGAGGTCTTTTTGACCCCAGATCTCATATTTTGGAGGTCCTGGCATGCTTTTTTCTATTACAAGGAATGTTTACATTTCTTGTAATAGGAAAAAAAGTGATCAAAATTTTTTTTTTAAAAAGAAAGTTGTAAAAAAAAAATTAAAAAGTAAAATACATAATTAAAAAAAAAAAAAATTTAAAGCGCACCGTCCTTGCGAGCTCGCGCGCAGAAGCGAACGCATACGTAAGTCCCGCCCACATATGAAAACGGTGTGCAAACCACACATGTGAGGTATCGCCGCGATCGTTAGAGCGAGAGCAATAATTCTAGCCCTAGACCTCCTCTGTAACGCAAAAATGCTAACCTGTAGAATTTTTTAAACATCACCAATGGAGATTTTTATGTTGCAAAGTTTGTCGCCATTCCGCGAGCGGACGCAATTTTGAAGCATGACATGTTGGGTATCATTTTACTTGGCGTTACATTATCTTTCACAATATGGAAAAAAATTGACCTAACTTTACTGTTGTCTTATTTTTTAACTCAAAAAACTGAATTTTTTTTAAAAAAAAAATCGCACTTTTAAGACCGCTGCGCAAATACGGTGTGACAAAGTTTTGCAATGGCCGCCATTTTATTCTCTAGGGTCTTAGAAAAAAAATATATAATGTTTGGGGGTTCTAAGTAATTTTATAGCAAAAAAAACTGTTTTTAACTGGTAACCTCCAAACTCCAAAAAGAGGCTCGGTCTTAAAGTGGTTAATATTTCCTTTGCGGCCCCCAATTAAGAGTCTACGTGACTATTGCGTAGTAGGGCCCTAAGGCCACACAGTCAGTACCAAATCCTGATTTGCATTCTTTACTAATGACTAAAAAAGTATTGAAGTCAATGAATTAGCATGACAGGTAGTACCTAGCATTTTACTGCACAATATATGTTCAAAAGTGTGACCACCTTGTAATTCAATGTATAAAGCAAAGCAGAACTATTGGGGCCATCATTGCTGATTTTCTGAAAATGCTAGTTGGCTGTCGATCATGTTGATTTGCTGCCTTTAATGATTTTTGAGTGAACTGACCTAAAACAATGATGTAGGTCAGGCAAGTCAGATGTCCTTTTCTGCGTACTTCCTGTTCCAGTGATAAAGGTCATCATCAGACAGTAAGATATTCTATAATGTAAATGAGACAATAAAAAGCTGATGGGGACCTAGCCTTTCTCTACCCCATTGTAAACGGAGTACAGTGCAGGGCACACTGCACAGGCAAAATATTCATACGCAATAGGTTTTAGCTTGTAGCTTCAGATGACTGGACACTGACAAGCTTTGGGAGGACATGATCCCCCCAGACACCTCCCCTATGACCCTATCCCACTCAGTGCGTTCTCAGTTTTGTAGCAAGCAAAGCAGAGTAACAAGGAGAGTTTAGGGAGGGTGTCCTGTACTGTATGCCAAGATATGGAATTTACAGGTAAATCAACATTCCTATGATCTTAACCACTTCAGCCCCGGAAGGATTTACCCACTTCCTGACCAGGCCATTTTTTGCAATACGGCACTGTGTCCATTTAGCTGACAATTGCGCCGTCGTGTGACTCTGTACCAAAACAAAATTGGCGTCCTTTTTTCCCCACAAATAGAGCTTTCTTTTGGTGGTAATTGATCACCTCTGCGGTTTTTATTTTTTGCGCTATAAAACAAATAAGAGCGACAATTTTGAAAAAAAAAAATGTTTTGCTATAATACATATCCAAAAAAATAAATAAAATGAATTTATTCATCAGTTTAGGCCGAAATATGTTCTACATATTTTTGGTAAAAAAATAAAAATAAATAAATAAATCGCAATAAGAGTATATTGATTGGTTTGTGCAAAAGTTATCACGTCTACAAACTATGGGGATATATTTATGGACTTATTTATTTATTGTTTTTACTGGTAATGGCAGCGATCTGCGATTTTTAACTTAAATGCGACATTGCGGCAGCCAAATCTGACCCCAAATGACACTTTTTGGGGACAGTGACATTATTACATGAATCAGTGCTATAAATGTAATAAATAAATGTAAAGATGACACTGACAGGGAAGAGGTTAACTCTAGGGGGCGCTCAAGGGGTTAACTGTGTTACCTCAGTGTGTTCTAACTGTAGGGGGGATAGGCTTATTAGGACATGGCAGAGATCACTGTTCCCAAACACAGGAAACAGAAGATCTCTGCCATGTCATCTGGCAGAATGGGGATCTGCCTTGTTTACAAAGCACGCCCACTATATCACATGCACGACCCGGCGTACAGGTACGGCGGTTCGCGCTAGCTGACCAATTTGCCACAGTATATCTGCATAAGCTGGTCGGCAAGGGGTTAATCACCCAATACAGGACACCAAAAACGTATTCATACACCATGGGATGTCCTCAAGCAATGAATAGAAAGGGTGAGCAACAACTGGACAAACAGAACAGTGTGTTACAAGAACCTTGCAGCTGAAAACTACACTTACTGAAGATTGGATATGCATCTGGTTAAACTTTGAAAAATTATGAACGGAAGATTAGGTGGTGGCCTTGCAGGAGTCTCAAACTGGTGGCCCTCCAGCTGTTGTGGAACTACCATGTGGCATTGCAAGGCTGAGAGTTACAAGCATGACTCCCACAGGCAGAGGCATGATGGGACTTGTAGTTCTGCAACAACTGGAGGGCTACCAGTTCGAGACCCCTGCCTTACAAGGTTGTGTGGAAGAGGCTTTGTGCCTAAAGGCCCGGGATACACCAACAAATCTGGTGGAGTGGGCATGTAACAAAGCAGGAGGAGGTTTTTGGTTTTGAGCATAAGCTCTTGTAATCAAATTCCGTATCCGCCATGTAATAGTGGATATTGAAGCAGGATGCCCCTACGAGGTCCAGAACAAACAGGGATTTTGTCTAATAAAAGTAGTAGCTTTTAGGTACACTCTAATGGCTTGGACTACATCCAGGCAATGCAGAGACTTCCTTTGGATGCTTAGGAGCAGGGCAAAAAGGATGGCAAAGCATTGAGATGGAACACTAAAACCACCTTTGAAAGAAAATATTGTCTTGGATACAGTACATTTTTTGTCTATGTAAAGTATGAGGAATATGTAAAATTGTCTATCAAATACTTACCGTAATTTTCCTTTCCTGTATGACTCCGTGGCAGCATACATTTGGGATTAGCCCTGCCTCCTCTCCTACAGGACCCCACTACCATAAATCTTTGCTTCGAGCCATCAGCTGCGTTCTGTAACTAGCCTACTCAGAGACTGGGAGGGGATTCCTGCTGCCATGGAGTCGATCAGGAAAGGAAAATTACAGTAAGTATTTGATAGACAATTTTCCATATTCCTCATACTTTACATAGACAAAAAATGTATTATATCCAAGACAATCTTTTCTTTCAATTTTCCTGACAGACTCCATGGCAGCATACGTTTAGGAAATAACTCACCATACACATCCGGGTGGGCAGATGCTGAGCAAAGAAAAGGTTTAATTGACACCATCAACTGACAGGATTTGTAAACCAAAATTAATAGAGGATAAGGCAGCTGGTTCTACACAGTAATGAGTCATAAATGTATTAATTGAAGACCAGGAAGCTGCCCTGCAGATCACCTCGGGAGCGACACACCGAGTGGGTGCCCAGGCTGTTGAGACACTTCTGGTCGAGTGCGCAGTCTCTGTCTCTGGAGGCACCAAGCCCTTCTCTTCATAGGACCACTAGATGGCCTGAACGATCCATGCAGCAATGGACCTAGATGAGGCTCGCATCCCCTTATTCTTATTTGTGCAAGAGGACAAATGGGTAATCAGACTGTCGAAAGGGAGCTGTGGTCTCTAGACATTGCTTCAAGCGGTTTCCCATGTCAAGTGGGTGGACTTCGGAATCTTGGGTTGATCTGAACGTGGGGAGAACAATCTCCTGGTTTTCATAAAAAACGGATGTGAGCTTGGGGTTCGACCCCAGCATAGGAACTAGGACTACTCTGTCCAGAAAAAAAGAGCTTGGATCCTCTCTTTGCTGATGTGATGGCCACTAAGAAGGTAGTCTTGAGAGCAAGATATTTAATTGAGAGTGGCTTGCCGTGACCTGACTGGCACTCCGAAAAGAAAATCGAGGACCAACGGGAGATCCCATTTGGGGAATCTTGGCTTCCTAAGTCTCACTGGCCCTTTGAGGAACTGACAGAAAAGCTCATGTCTGGCCCAGGACACACCCGTGAACGCTGATATAGCTGAGACCTACACGCAGAGAGAGCTGACTGACAGGGCCAAGTCTAAGCCCGACTGTAAGAAGCGCAGGATGTCTTGAACTGCCGGGGCACTGCAAGAACTGGCTCTGGAGGACATGAGGTCCAAGAATTTTGCCAGGTTCTTTTGTAGACTCTGTTTGTGCTATTCCTCCTAGCATTTAAGAGTGTGGGGATGACTTCCTCTAGACAGCCTAAGGCCTCCAGCCTTACCCTCTCAAGAACCAGACCTTCAAGTGCAGGTGAGCCGGGCATGGATGTAGGGCAGCGCCCTGAGAAAGTAGGTCTGGTCTGAGAAGAAGGGGGATCGAATGAGTAGCATCAACAGAGGAAACCATGGCCTGTTGGGCCAGTATGGTATTATCGCCACTACTTCCACCTCTTCTATCCTGAGTCTCCGCAGGAACTGGAGAATAACCAGAACCGGAGGAAAGGCATAGGCCCTGTGAAACTTCCAGTGCTCCGTGAGGGCATCCACCCCGCAGGGCTGGGGGTCTCGTTATCTCAAATAATATCTTGCTAGTTTGTTGTTGCATGGTTATGCAAGAGGTCGACCTCCGGAGTGATACCCAGGGTCAGTACCCACTCACAGATTCCTTTGTGGAGAGCCCACTCGTTGTCCAGCCGACTGCGGGTTCCCCCCTGCTTCCTCCCGTAGGCCACTGCTGTTGTGTTGTCCAATCTGAGCATCACTGGAGACCCTGTTAGATGATGGAAGGCCTGTAATGCCTGGAACACTGCACGAAGCTCCAGAATATTTGAGACTATCCCATGAGCAGGGAAGTCCCATCTGCCCTGCGTGATCTCTGATAGGCAGTGAGCTCCCCAGCCTACATTGCTGGTGTCCGTGGTTATTGTGACCCAAGAGGTGGGAACAATCGAGCAGCAACTGAGGAGATTCCTCCGCTGAAGTCACCAGCGTAGGCATTCTCTCATGGATGACGTTAAGTAGATGCACTGGTCCTTGTTGTCTTGCCTCCACTGTTGAAGAAAGCCTTTCTGAAAAGGCGCATCCTCCACTGCGCCCACTTCACCATAGGAATCGTGGCGACCAAGGTGCCGATAATTCTTAGACACTACCGGGCCCGGAGCCGAGATGTCTCCCATGTGAGGCATTGTAAAACTCTGACATTCACAGACATAACTAGGCATGATGGGAATTGTAGTTCCTGAACAACTGGAAGGCCATAGTTTGGAAACCCCTGTTTAAAGCATGCATAACAGCACAGTGCTTGTGCTGTGTAATTTGGCTTGATCACTTAAAAAACCTGGTTGTTCCTGCCCTCCTCTCTGTAAATTGACATCAGTTTATCATGGCTGCTGAGCCCTAACACCGTGGTCAGTTTACGTACCTCTGTCATCTGCTGCTATTTGCAGCTCTCCTGTGTCCTCTTCCCCCTCCCTGTCTGTCAGCTAGTCTGTGCTCCCGCCCCTTCCCTTCCTGCTGATAGAATATCTGTATTATAAACATAAAACCCCCTCTGTTCGCTACCATTATGCATCCAAGTGTCTGTGCTGAAATAAAAATGCAGATTATACCTTATATCAGAGCATCTCTTGACGCTCATGTGACTGCTCTGCTCTCTCTCCTCCTCCCGGCTGAAGTCAGCGGGGAGAGGAGAGAGCCGAGAAGTCACGTGAACGTTAAGAAAGGCTCTGATATAAGGTATAATCTGCATTTTTTTCAGCAGAGACACTAAGACACATGATGGTAGCTAACAGAGGGGATAATATGCTTAGAATACATGGCTTCACAACCATTTTAACTTCATATAAGTGAAATATATAGTCCCTGAAAAAATAATCTGACAAAACTTGTCCCAAAATTAATTAATTCTACAATGGACCTTTCTTTAAAGTGCTCCATGCTCGACAATTAATCAACAAAGTGCCAAAGTGCTCCAAAATCATCATGCTGTGAAATGTGGCACACATCCCTCTTGTGCCCCTACTCAGCAGAACTGGACTCCTAGCTGCTCAGCATGAGGGTGTAAAGGTGAGGGAGCAATCCTTGACTCTGAGCTGTCCTTTCAGCCTCAAATCCAATCATTGTCAAAAGTTTGTAGACTTCACCTCTGTAACATCTCTAAAATACACCCCTTTTTAACAAATGAAACCACCAAGCTCCTCATTCACTCCCTTGTTATCTCTTGCCTTGACTATTGCAACTCCCTGCTCATTGGCCTCCCTCTCCATAGGCTATCACCTCTTTAGTCTATCATGAATGCTGCTGCCAGACTTATCCACCTTACCAACCGCTCAGTGTCTGCTACCCCGCTCCTCCAATCCCTACACTGGCTCCCAATCGCCCAGCGAATTAAATTCAAAATACTAACCACAACTTACAAAGCCAATCTTGTCTCCAAATATCACCCAAACCATCCTCTCCGTCCCTCCCAAGACCTCCTACTCTCAAGCTCCCTCGTCTCCAGGATTTCTCCAGAGCCTCTCCCATCCTCTGGAACTCTATACCTCAACCTGTCCGTCTATCTCCTTCTCTTGCTACCTTCAGGCAATCCCTCAAAACTCATCTCTTCAGGGAAGCCTATCACACCTCCAACTAATCTTTTACCACTTCCATCAACTCATTCCCCACAGTTAGAACCTTTTGTACTACCTGCCCCACCCTATTAGATTGTAAGCTATTCTGAGCAGGGCCATCTTAACCCTCTTGTATTGTAACTGAATTGTCTCCCTTTTACATTGTAAAGCGCTGCGTAAACTGTTGGCGCTATATAAATCCTGTATAATAATAATAATGAGGGAATAACCCGCTTAATTCTGGTGAGAGGGTGCTGGGTTGCCCTTCTCTATCCTCCTAGGTAGCCCACGGACTGGTATCGAGACATGCGGCTGTCAATACAGACGCCACCTGTATCAATAGAGGGTGGGAAACTCTCATAGTGTAGTAATTCCCTTTTACTTTATAAAAAGTATAAAATCACACTTAGAATTATGAAGGCAGTAAACCATCAGCTTCACATGCGTTCCACAGGTGTTGGATGTGACGTGGTTTGGAACTGGAAATCCC
Organism: Glandirana rugosa; assembly: GCA_018402905.1. NCBI lineage: Eukaryota > Metazoa > Chordata > Amphibia > Anura > Ranidae > Glandirana > Glandirana rugosa. Next base: position 568,868 of record BLSH010080519.1, read on the forward strand.
ATCAGCGCATTTTGCCTATCCCATAGGGCGTAATCAGTTTTTTGATAACGTCCTGTGGGAGGAGCGAAACATGTCAATGGAAGAGCAACCCTCACCAGAATTAAGCGTGTTAGACCCTCATACTGAACAGCTAGGGGCCCAGTTCTTCTGGTGAACAAGGGCACTAGAGGTGTGTGTGCCACATTTCACAGCATGTTGTTTTTGGAGCACTTTGTTGATTAATAGTTGAGCAAGGAGCACTTTAGAAGAAGGTGGTCCATTATGGAGTCAATTTATTTTGGGACAAGTTTTTTTTTCATGGACTATATATTTCACTTGTATGAATTTCATTTTTTTTCCCATTGAATTTATATGCATTTGTGATATACACTGAATGCGTTGTGAGGGTATATGTAAGGCAGTAGACTGCTTGTTGCATGCCAGAAATAGAGCTAGAATCGGATGCCGAGCATGGTGTTAAAAGGGGTCATGCTCCTATGAAAGGTACAAGGCGTCAGTCAGAGTTAATTGACAGAGCAAATGTTTGTTTAGAATTGGTTTCCTTTTGTCTGGTATCTGCCATCACTACAAATGAGGGTAGTCGGAGATAAGGTAAGCATACCCAAAAGGTGTATGCAATAACCCACCGGTACAGTCCTGTAACAAATCCTTGTGGTGAAAGGGCAGGAGGTAGCACCTTTGTAGTTTGTAAGGGTTGTCAGTGGAAGTGGCGTTAAAGTATGCGAACAGTGGTGTGATGTTGACACCAGGTCATCTGCCTGAGTGTTGAATTTTAGCACCAAGTTTGAAAAGTTTACACTTTAAAGTGAATACATTCCAAACATAAGCCTTGTTTTAGACAGTAATGGTCAGAGATACAGGGCAACCATGTCTTACCTGTCCATGACACTGGATTGTAAATTAAATCAATGCTTGTGATAGACCACAGTCCTGGATCTGTATAGGACCCTGTAGCTAACACGTGTTGCACAAAGTGCCAAGGTGAGAGCCCCATACATGTTCCAGTGCCCGAAGTAGCATTATAGGTGGTCCCCTACAGTGTGGGGTCCTGGTACATCTCCCAATGTTTCACTGATCCGGATGAACTACTGCTGTATAGGCTTTATAGGACAGTAAGGGTTAATTGAATAGGAAGATAAAGTAAAAAAAATAATAAGGGAAGAAGAGGCCCATCACCTACAGACATTAGACAGCCCAGGGAGGAGCATCTTCAAAGCTTACCAGTGTCCAATCACCTAAAGGTACAAGCCTATAACCCATGGTGTATGAATAAGTTAATTGTGTCCGGTACGGCACAATTAAGATAAGTATTTATTTGCTGAATATAGTCAACTGAATATGTTCCATGAACAAGATTGTCATCAGGGTAGGAAGTGAGGTGCAATCTCCCCAATGGGGTTCTGGACAGTAGTAAAAGCACAACAGGGTTCTTCCCCTTTCAAACTCTATCCAAAACAAAAAATATAAATGATTTTGGATGGAGATGCACTTTATATGACAGTATTGTTCTATCCCTCTGTAGCAGGACTATACTGTGGCTTTTAGTAAAGAGGCATAACAGATCAGGTTTTATTTCCATGCCTCAAAAATTACAGGAAAACTTATTACATTCCTCTCCACCATCACCTCTTTTTAAAATACAAGTGGCTATAAGAAACGTTTTATCACTACACAAAAAGTTAAAAATATTTTATTAAATGGGTTTTTTTTCAAGGTCTTAAGTACATATGAGAGTTCTGTGCTTAGGTCATTCAACCTTGGCATCTCGTGGCTCATGTGCATGTAAAGTTAAGCTTTATTCATAATACAACTTTGACACAGTAAACAAGCAAAACAAAAAGCAGCCACAGAGTGCAACTCTGAGTCAAGACGCTTCGATGTCCAGTGTTACTCTGGACCAATGTTATGTCCTCCAAATGCACTGATAATATACAGGGAAAAGACAAAGTAAATCTAGTCAGACATCCTTACAGCTAAAATTAAAGCTGATGCCCAGGTTTACTTTCACTTTCTCATATCCGGAAAAAATTGCATCGGGAAGAGCAGCACTCATTCATAGGCAGCTTTGTATTTTATGTTGAGTCCTGTTGTCTGTGTCAATGAACGCAGCAGCAGGGCTTGGGAGCAGGCCTGCATGAGTGCCCCCCATGGGAACGGGCTTCCTATTGTGGGCACTATCCAGAGAGGAGGAGCCAGGAGCACGATCAGTGGACCTGAGAAGAGGAGGTTTGGGGCTGCTCTGTACAATTCTGATGCATACAGCAGTTAAGTATAGACATGTTTGTTATTAAAAAAAAAAATCCTTTACAGCCACTTTAAGCAAACCCCAGCATAGCAAACTCAAGCTTTTGGACTTCAAATTAACTGCTCATGATCTGCAGGATTGTTTGGACAACAAACTTATCTTCCAAATTATTTTTTGATTTAGGCAACACATTTTGAAGACAACATTGTAATAATACTGGCTTTAGAATCTACCAGTTAAACCAGTTGATTGGTTTATTAGACAACAGAAATAGCAACAAAAGAATATGCACTAACACAGGAGGAGAGGAGTTTTTTTTTTAAGAAAAAAAAACAGTACTAGAAAGCATCCCGTCATGAAAAGGTGGAAGATGATTACTGTAAGGTTTTCAGAAGACCAGAAAAGGTACATTTTACAAATGCCATCTGCTTTATCTGTTAACACTACAGATTTCATAACAAAATTTGTACATCGCTTCTTTGGCCAATGGACCTTCGATCTTCAGACATTTTGGGAATACCTATCCTGCATTGCAAGCAGGGGTTCTCAGATCACCAGTTTTAGTGACCTGAAGCACTGAGTATTACTGGGGAGGGGTAAACCTTTTTCACTATATGAGGTAAACATGAAAGTTACATTCGGTTGGCATTTTCTACCAGCACCCAAAAATATCTGCAAATAATATCTTTGTATAAGCATTTCCCAAATCCTTAAGAAAAAAAAAAAAAGAAAAGTTTGTGCGACACTGGATCGGAGTGACGTATGACTACAGCTTCAGACAGTCAAGTTCCACCACTGTGAATTAACAAGTCAAACATTTCCTATGTAAACAAGCTAAAATTGTCTGCATTATAAAAGATTTTGAGAGCGCACGTTTCAAAGATTCTATACAGGCGGTCCCCGGGTTACAAACAAGATAGGGACTGTAGGTTTGTTCATAAGTTCAATTTGTTTGTAAGTCGGAACAGGTACATTTTTTAAGTGTAGCTCCAGCCAAAAAAAAATATTTTTAAGCATTTTGGATAGCATAGGGAAGGGGTAACACCCCTGTAATGTTTGTTTTGCCGTCTATGTTTCTGTTCAGAAGATGTCACCTCACTTCCCGTTCCAATAATAATTGGATTTTGAAAATTTGGGTTGTTGTGGAAACAAACCTTGGTGATAAGGCATCAGTGGAGACCCCTTTTTCCCATAATAGCTCTTACAGGAGTGAATTTCCCTTCCTAGGGTAAGATTTCCTGTCACTTCCTGTTGTCTCCCTCTGTTTGTAAGTAGGAGTCGTTTGTAAGTCAGATGTTTGTAATTAGGGGACCGCCTGTATAGGATTCAAAATCAATATTGCCTATGTTGCATGGTTAAAAACAAAAAAACAAGGGAGTAAAGTAGCCCAAGGTTCCACTCCACTATCCGTCAAAACGTACACACACAATGGCAAGTGTTATACTGAACTATTTTTTGTTTTCAAGGATATGTCTTCATTTATTTGTGATTTGCTTCTCCATTTATAGGGCTGGCACAGAGCTTTATGAAATCTGCCCTAAAATGCACATTTTTCGCATAAGAAGA
>BLSH010080519.1:578563-591191 GCA_018402905.1 Glandirana rugosa
TTGTAACTACACTAGTCACTCGACATCTATATTGGTACCCCCTTATACTGTTTCCTCCTGGCCCCCCATACTGTCCCCTCCTGGATCCCCTGTGCTCTGTCCTGCTAAACCCCTGTACAAAGCTGATCTCAAGTTTGACCCAGAATTGAGCATCTGCGCAAAAGAGCAAGCACAAGTTTCAGATTAAAGAGGTAATTTTTAATAGTTATTCTATTGTTTAATGCTATTTCTAAGAATAATGGTTATATCTACAGCTCACTGATCACATCAATGTTCAGTGAACTATAGATATGAAAAATATTTCAGGGGTTCCCCGAGATCTCATTTGCCAGGAGTTAAAGGTAAAAGGCTGAGAAACACTGCTCTATAGTGTGTACTTGTCTTAATCCAGAGAACTAAGTATCATTTCTGTCTGCTGCTTCGTTCCTCTGCTATTGACATGAGTCACTTTTGACAAGTTTTTTACTGACACCAAAAGATAAATATGTGATAGGGGAGGCAGCTCCAGCAGACAGCCTGTGATGGACAGCCATCTTGTTGTCATGTTATAAGCTTACTTTTATTTAGTAGCTGGGAATGGAATTGTGAAACAAGAGGATACTTACCTTTACCAACTGTGCATCTTGCCGGTTAAGATGGCTCTGAGGTAGTAAGTCTCGTTTTGTGATCCATTCATGGTGCATCACTTGGCGGGCAGTGAGCCGACGGTGGGGATCCACATGCAGCATACGTGAAACCAAGTCCTGTAGAAGGACCCATGTATTGTTATATTATACAATCTTATACAATGTTCACAAATATGTGCAAAATCTAATACACATGTAGCACTTTTGCAAAGAAAGGAGCATTTTTGACCAGTCACTCTCAATGTTTTATTGTCTGGCACATCCTGGCAGCTTTAATATGTGCACATACTTTCTGTTTAAACTAAATGCAAAATCATAAAGGACAACTTTTTGAAAGATAGGCTTGCATTGCTAGCCTTAAAGCCCCTTTTGTCTGCTGATCCCATGAGGAGCAGCCAGATAAGTCTGTGTCTGCTCCACTTATGCAGAGCAGACAAGGACACAGTCTGTTCTACTCTATGGGCAGTCGGATGTAAACGGACTGGTTGAACGGATCCCATTCCGTTTGTTCCGATCAGACCTCTCGTGGGAAAGGATCCAAACATAAGCATCCTAGATTCATGTTTGGAGACACCCTACTTATACCATAAACTCCTGTAAATTTAAAGTGGACCTTGCAGGAAACCCCGCAAAGTCTACTTAGTAAGTAGTTGTTAACCCACTTGTATAAAATGCTCCCATCCCCTCTGTATTACAATAAGTTCCCTTGTGTCTGTGTTATATCATATATATGCTTATCTGTACTGATAACACACCTTCTTGTGATCAGTGGCTTCCCTCTCTCCTCTCCTTTTGCCTGAGAGTCCAAGGGGGGGCGAGCATTGCAGCTGACGTCAGCCGAGGAGAGACAAAGCTGAGGAGTCACATGCAGGAAGCCGGTGTGTTATCTATACAGATGAGCATATTTATGATATAACATGGACACAGGGGAACTTTTTTCATGTTCAGTATGAGAGCAGCAGGAGCGGGGCTGACATGAGCAGACACTCAGAGGGGGGGGGGGACACAGGAGACAGAGTGCAAGGCTGTGGATGAAGGAAGCATGTACTGACTGGTGTCACAGCTCTGCAGCCATGATATTTCGGAGTCAGCATACAGGGGGATGGCAGAACCCGACATATATTACAGGTGATACAGGGGGCCAAATGACGCAGCACAAGCACTGTGCTGCATAACATGCTATAAAGGAACAGGATTTTTTTTTCTGGGTTAACAAACTCTTTACAGTATAATGGCCCCTTACACATCCCCCCCCTCCAATCAGGAATAGATTCTTATAAAAATAAAAACTAATATAGGATAGACAATAGAGAAAATATTTAAATATAAATTATCCCTGCCCCTTGGCAGGAAGATGCTAAGTATCAGAAATCTCATGAGAAGACACTGTTACACTGTGCTAGAGTGACATCTCAGCAGATTTTGGGTCAACAGCATGTTCTTGGCGCTCACTAGAAGGATGGTTACATTACCCCCTGCAGTACAGAAGGCTTTTTTAAATATTAACTTTAAAGCAGCTAATGGTGGGAGGGATCTTGATATGTTACTGCAAGATCCACTTTAATAAAATGTAGCAATATTTAATTAGTAAAGCTCCAGAGCCTTCTTACATTTTAGATTTGGGCCTATTAATGTGGCACTGTCTTTTTATTTATGATACAGAAGTTTAGCATACTAAATCAATGCATGAGACTGAGCAGCACCCTCATATTTAATGGTGTAACCCTTGTTATTCTGTGTTTTTGCTCCTTACACACTGTGATGTCTACCCTGCAAGGCTTTCACTCTCAAGCCTTGTAGTGGTTTTGTTTGTCTAATTTTTGTTTTGGTACGTCTTTCTTACCTTAACAGATTTTCAAAAAAAGAAATAAAATACCCATTCCGTAATCACAGACAGTAGTTAACATTCAACTCCCTTTACAAATTAGCACAACCCATTTCAGTTTAGCAGTTTAAAGTCTCAACTTAATTTGTGGCTCTCTGCCTTTGGTCATATAACATCTCAGAGCTGCAGAAGTAGACAATGCTGACTTCCCACTGCCAGGTGCCATGATTATAGGTCTGAACAGGGAGAAGGTAGCTTTTGGTCAGCAGCTGTCACTGACTGCAAATCCTCTTCTGATTGAAGTCTGAATAGGGAAGTATCTCCTCTCAGGGCCACCAGCCCGACCTGTCTTAATACTGCCCTGAAGGAAAACGCCTTTCGCTCTCAGCTCAGTCCTCTCCTGGTCATGAGGGGCTTTGTACTTTTTTTAAGACAGGTTCATGAATTTTAAATAGCCCCCCCAAATGTCTTAATTTACCTCTTCTGAGGGCTGCAGACCCCTTTGCTGTCTGCAGCATGGCTGGTAAAAATCTAGTGCAGTTCTCCACACACTAATGTCCTTGAGTAGGATGTACCATTATTTCATGACAGCCCATTAATCTCTCTGGGATATAAATTCACAGGTGCAGGGAGCCCAGCTCTAGATTTTTATCAGCCTAGCTGTAACCAGCATGGGAAGCCACAGATGGAGGTGGAGGTAAGTGACAACAAGGTTTTTTGTATTGAGGGGGCTGGGGTTAGAAAGACATTTGTGAACCTATCCAATAAAAATATGCGATGACATGGCAAGACCAGCTGTTGATACTTTCATTGTACATTAAACACAGGTGACAGAGAGCATAACCAACTACAGCTCATCTACCATTAGCAAATTTTGACTACATACCTATCCATGGACATGTGTCAGCGCCTACCCTTGTGTAATGTGGAATTCAAGCATGGGCACTAATTACAAGGACTGGCTAAAATCCTTATAGCTCATTAACATGCATAATGTTTGTGCATAAGAGAAAAAATAGGGATATGTGTTTCCTAACCAATTTCAAACAAAACATCTTCTATACACCAACACATTCTACAAGCTATTAAGATCAATTCTTTAAAGCATAATGTGGTATTTACATTACTGTGTGCTATTTGCACCATTAACACAATTTACCGATCAAATGGATCAGTTGAACATGCTGCATGCACACCATACTGCTGAGTTTTTGAAGTTATTTTATATTTAAAAGTCAATACATAAAATAGTATTGAATGGGTTTTTGCACCTTAAAATAACTAAAATATCTCATGCTATGAATCGGTATTGATGAGAAGAGAAATTGAGCTACTTGGGGGCAAAGATAAAATAATTAATTGCTAAAGAAATATCAATTCATAAGAAAAAAGATCTGCAACAGGCATGTGTCTAAAGCCAAACTCTGAATTTTTGTTTTAGAGGGGGTTCTCAATCAATGAGTGTTAATGGGGAATTATAGTACCTATAATTGATTTTCAGTCGACAGGGAGCAGAATACAGTGCCCATAATTGATGTTCAGCTGTGTTAATGTAATACCCATCACTAGTTTCAGTGTAAGGAATAGAGTACTCATCATTGGGGTTCAGTGACACTTACCTTGTAGGATACATGACGTGCACTGCTCCTCATGGTGATGCCATGGCTGGGACTTTACTGGAATTGGAATGTGCAGCATTTCAGTAACCAGCACCTGTTCGGAAAGCCTTACATGCAGGGCCTTCTCATCGCAGGAGCCACTTTAATGCAACCAGTGGGCCTTAACAAGCCTGTGGCTGTAGTTTGGGTGCCCCTGGGTCAGTCAGGTTTATATTGCCGTTTTTGTCCCTGCTGGGGAGATTCAATCTATTTGTCCTGGTGACAAGTGTCACTGGAAATTAAAGTGAGGGAAAATCAAAAATTTTGAGTTGTTACCAAAACAGGTATAGCCGGCAAATCTTTTAAAAGGGACACTTGTTCAAGTGACAACAGGGAATTTTTTTCACTATGCCGATTATACAAGACAGGATGTAATGGGAAAGCTCCCCGGTGGAACACCGATTACAAAAAAAAAAAAAACTTGTTTAACCATTCCCTACTCTATTCAAATTGAAAAAAGAAATAGTTTTGGAAAATAGCTAGCCTGGGTAAACCTAAACTGCAGCCATTTTTTTTTTATTCTATAGTTTTGGATAGCTTGGGAAAGATGCTTTCTATCAGGTTATTTCTGTATGTGGCCCTATTGGGAAGTTTTTCCTTTAATTTCATACAAGAAATTGTTTTTTTTTTTACTATGGGGCACACAACCTGCACAATGGCCACACACAGCCGTTATGGACTTTCACCTACAGGAGAAATAAACACTTCACACATAGAAAACGGAAGACTAGCCCCCCTTGAAGTTATAACCCCTTTCCACCTCACAGGTGCTTAGCTGCAGCAGCAACAGACAACAATAGCATATGAAGGCAGGGAGCGGTGTAACTCAGAAGACTCTGAGAAAGAGATGCTACGGTGATTACAAACTTCCAATTTTCTCTGCCACTGAGGGACACCACTTAAATTAGCAACCTAGGGGCTTCCGAAACAAGTCCAAACTGACAGATGGGCACACCAACACAAATGTAGGAGAACCAGTGCAACAAGAGAAAACAAAGCGAACCAAGGGCATTAAATATCCGCCTGCAAAACCTTTAAACTGAAACTAGCATGTGCAGCAGCAAGCACATTAATCATATAAAACTTGAGAGTGTATATACAGAACAACAGATAGCAGCCCAAAAGATCTGAGACACAGGTTGCCGCCTAACAGATCTGAGACAATAATGAAAAGCCCAAGAAGTACCTACTGCCATAGTGAAATGGGCTTTAACGGGAAAATGGGCCTGCACAATTACCTGTTCAACCTCACCTAGAAATTGGATCTGGAAGCCAGATAACCTCTGGAATAATAAACAGAAACTAGTCTGCCTAAATTAAGCAGTCGCAGAGAATTAGACTCTGATGGTCTCTACTACATCAAGGTAATGGAGAGAACACTCCTTTGAGTTAATAACCAGTACTGGATTTTGGGAGCAAAACACATTATCCTCATTAAGGTAAAAAAAACCTTTGGACTCAAAACAACCTTGTCTTTGTGCAAGATAAAATGGGGCTCTCTACAAGACAATGCTGATGGCTCAGAAACACTTCTGGCTGAAGTTATGGGTACACAAAAGGCTACTTTATGGGATACAGCATCAAAGAAATGTCCAAAAACAGGTTTCAATGGGGATCTCTGTAACATTAACATTACAATATTTATATACTACGGTTGGAGTGAAGGACATAAGCCTCGTACACACAATACGACGGTCGTGCAACCGGACGTCCAAAATCGTATGTCGGCTGTTGTGTCTCGCATACTGACGTGCACTAAGCAATTGTACGACCAAGCCGAGCGTAGTGACGTGCTACGAGCGTTTAAAGAGGAAGTTCAGGTGAATGCCACTTGTGAATTAGGAACGTAGGTTTATACAAACTGACACTTCTAAGCATTCCTGACTTCTGAGCATGCGTGTTTTACACATACAACTTGTTGGACCAACTTCTCTGTACATGTGGTACAACGGTCATACAACCGCTTGTTGTACAACCAAGTTTTCTAGTCTGTTCATCCAACTTCTGTTGCACGACCATCGGCTGTTCTAATCGCGTGTGTACGATGCTTAACATGGGGAACAAAGTAGGTAACCCCTTGAATGAAAGCACAAATCAACAATTTATTAGCCAGAGAATGTTGAAAAAGAACAGACAGGGTAGACACCGGACCTTTGATGGTACTAAGGGCCAAGTGCTGCTCTACCTTCAATTGAAGGAAAGAAATAAGAAAGCCCATCATAAGGCACTTGGAAAAAACCCCAGGGACACACACCAGTGATCCCCAGAGACCCACACCAGACAAAAAAATGCAGGAAGTAGATTTACAAGCTTTAAGCAGGATCAGGAAAACTGAGTCCAAAATATCCTTGAAGCAAGGCGGAAGACCAGTCCAGAGCATCGGTAAACAGATGGAGGAGGTCAACGTGCCACACTATGAGAATAGCTGCAATGCCCTTGGCTTGTATCTTTTGAAATAGAGTAGGTAAAATTTTCAGCAGAGGAAAGGCATAGCTCAGGGCATACTGATCGCACAGTGCTACCAGGGCATCCACTGCCAGGTCCAAATTTATTTAGCTTCTTGTTGAAACAAGAAGCTTACAAATCCACATCCAACATCTCCCATAGCACACATACAATATGTCAAAAAACACCTCCTTATGTAGAGACCATTTCCCCAGATTCCAGAAGTTATCTGCCTGTCATTACTCTATGCCAGGAATATACACCATGGACCCTCCTGATGGTTGATGTAATGCTATGCTACGGCATTATCTGATTGAATTCAGACTGGCCAGAAGAGGAGATCCAATGTACTAATGCAGAAATCCGCTCAAACCCCAAAGACTGGTGTCTGTTGTGACAGTCTTCCACTGTAAAGGAGAAACAAAAAAGGTTTCCTTTCAACAATGCAGGGAAAAAAAGCCCAAGGATGTAACCAAACCACCTGGAAAGACTGGATTTTGAAAATGTTCTGTTGCAAAGTTTTCAGGGAGTTCAGGAAATGGAACCGATTCCAAGCTGGATACCACCCAGCACTTGCATGCAGCCCTACAGGAAGACCAACCTTTGGACTGATTTTGCCAAACCTGATTCTACAGTTTCACCAACTTCTCCTGCAGCAGGAACACCTTGGCCTCAAAGGTATTCAGAAGAAAACCCAAGTAATCCAAGCAAAGTGAGGGAATCAGGGAGGACTTCTCGAAGTTTAGGGTCCACCCCAGGTCCTCCAAGGTCCACATCCCGATTGACACAGATTCTAAGATAAGAAAAGTCTGCTTAAAGCAGTATTAAACACAAAATCAAAAATATAACATACTACAGCTTACCAATCACGAGATGGTTTTCTTTTTTAGGCTTTTCCCCCTCTTTCACCTGGTGATCTGGCCAGATTTGAGTGACTACACTCTAAATGAAGGAGTAACAGACACCTTTGGACAGCAGCTTTGTCAGTCTAGTGTTAAATGAACTATCAGATTTAGATACACTAACAGACTGAAACCAAGCTGCAGCTTACACTTTTTAACTATTTACAGCTTTAGTTCTGTTCCTTTTCTGATAAAGGTTTTACAAAAATTAAAAACTGACCATTATAAGCACCCCTGTCAGTGTTAAATGGTTTGTCTCAACCCCCTAACTGCTACATCTGCAGAACAACTTATTTTGTTAAAAATAAAAACAGCAGACTTACTGGCTAGATCACCCGGTGAACAAAAAACATAAGAAAGCCTACAAAAGAAAAATAATGCAGCCCTCACATCTAAGAATTTGTAAGCTAAATTATAAAAAAAATATTTGCTTTTGAGTTCAATACCACTTTAACCACTAGCTAAGGCAATTTTGAAATTTTGTCACATACATGTTAGGGCAGTGGTGGGCATTTTAAAGGCTTGTGTTGATAGGGAGCAACAAGTTGCATAAAGTCATAAATCCCTGCATAAAACAGTAAGAAATATCTCAGGTGTGAGGCAGGAGGAGAAATTGGCACCCAAGGTTAAAAGGTGAGTTTGAGAAATACCCGATGATGCAGGGGGTGCTGATGCCATAATGTAAATTTGGTCCTGAATTGGTGGGCTTCCTGCAGTTATAGGTTGTGTGCCAGACATGCTTGGCCTTTAAGGAAAAAAATTACCCCACTCCCTCTGGAATATTCGTGGACCAGCTGAGCTGTGGCAAAGTGGGAAAAGCCATGGCAGGCAGACTGCAGGAACCACCAGGCTAGGCTGTGTTGCTGGGTGCAGACTGCTGAGCGCGCGCGCACACACACTTTATTTCACTAAACCTACATTATTAAAAGGTACTGGAGGAGCAATGGAAAATTCAGAAATGCAGTTTCGGCAACCCAGACTGAGACAGGAGAACGGATTCAGCTCTGGATCCAATAACTCAGCAGGGAATTCCCCATATATACTGGCCTGACCTCATGTAGACTCCTACGCTAACTGGATATAGACAGAGTGGCACTGCTGAATGCAGGACCATCGCAGAGAGAACAGCCTGTGCTCCTTGGGCAATTGGGGGGGGGGGGGGCTTTAATGGCCTCAAGGGGTCTGGCCTGTCTTTTTGTTTTCTATGTACTTTAGGGTCCTTTTCTCCTGTGGGTGGCAGTATTAGTGTAGGTTGCTTAATTCAAGCTGTGTTCTTAAAGTGTAACTCCACTTTTGTTGAGGGGAAAAAAAAAAAAACCATTCCCCTCTTGGTGATGCTTCACTGATGAGGTGGTATGCTTTGGATCATGAACAGTTCCTTTCCTTCTCCATACTCTTCTATTCCCATCACTCTGGTACAGGTTGATCTTGGTCTCATATATCCATAGGATGTTGTTACAGAACTATGAACGCTTTTTTAGATGTTGTTTGGCAAACTCTAATCTGGCCTCTCTGTTTTTGAGGCTCATCAATGGTTTACATCTTGTGGTGAACCCTCTTTATTCACACTGGTGAAGTCTTCTCTTGATTGTTGACTTTGACACACATACACCTACCTCCTGGAGAGTGTTTTTGATCTTGCCAACTGTTGTGAAGCGTGTTTCCTTCACCAGGGAAAGAATTCTTCGGTCATCCACCACAGTTGTTTTCCGTGGTCTTCCGGTGTTGCTGAGCTCACCGGTGGTGCGTTCTTTCTTTTTAAGGATGTTCCAAACAGTTGATTTGGCCACACCTAATGTTTTTGCTATCTCTCTGATGGGTTTGTTTTGTTTTTTCCAGCCTAATGATGGCTTGCTTCACTGATAGTGACAGCTCTTTGCATCTCATATTGAGAGTTGACAGCAACAGATTCCAAATGCAAATAGCACACTTGAAATGAACTCTGGACCTTTTATCTGCTCCTTGTAAATGGGATAATGAGGGAATAACACACACCTGACCATGGAACAGCTAAGCAGCCAATTGTCCCATTACTTTTGGTCCCTTAAAAAGTGGGAGGCACATATACAAACTGTTGTAATTCCTACACCGTTCCCCTGATTTGGATGTAAATACCCTCAAATTAAAGCTGAAAGTCTGCAGTTAAAGCACATCTTTTGGTTTCATTTCAAATCCATTGTGGTGGTGTATAGAGCCAAAAAGATTAGAATTGTGTTGATGTCCCAATATTTATGGACCTGACTATCTAAACAAATAATGCACAATGAGGGAGGCCATTTACCAGTAATGCATTGCCAATGCCACCCATAGCTGGTCTAAAGATTTAGCAAGTGTCTGTGAAAAGTTTCATTGTGCTTATAAATGGCCGCAGTTATGTGCCTTTGTTTTATGTAGGAAACAGAACTCAGGACACAACGAGGTTATGCCAACTCTTAGCCATCTGGGAAGCACTAAGCCATCACAGGGAAGTGCAAACTCCTCCCCAACCCCGCTCTCATTCATAAAATGTCCATGTGTGCAAGGCCAAAGTCAGACTAAACCCTAACCCTGCAAAATGGAGCTACCCAAGGCCTCTATGCTTATTCACTAACTCTGTGTCGCTGACATCTTCTGACCTAAACTGGTTAGCATGAATAACAATTTTAAAAATGACACATACAGTATTATTCTGATCCCCATTTTTGTTCTAAATCTTTTGATCTAGAGGTTTTTGGCTATGTTCCAACAGACGTGCAAAATATTCTCCCCTTGTTTTTTTCTGAAAGTTAGTCAATGGAAGGTATATGGTTACATTTGCATTGTGTGCTGCTTATGATGGGGGACCTGGAATTTAATTTCAAGAATGCATCTTTTACATACAAGAAAGGTAACAATAGTCACTTTAATGTAGCATTCTAAGTTACGAAACAGTACAGCATTGTAAAAGGCCAAAAGACAGACTGTGCTGTTCCTAGCTCCTAAAACAGCCTCCTGGGAAATTCATTGCTTTGGGTGCAGGTCTCAGGAGCTACTCTAGCTTGATGGTTATAGCAAAATTGAAAAACAAGGCTGAATTCCACGGACTTCCCACAGGTAAGCTTACGTGTAGCTGGCTGGTGACACAGTCCCCGCCCTTAGGGCACTGTGATGTAACAGGGGTGTGGTCGAAGAGCGGGGGAATGTGTCAACAGACTGCCACACACAACAAAAATACAGCATTGCTACAAATGTGCCCTTCAGCTTGCTTTCTTTGAGACACCGACAAAGGTGAAGTCAGAAGGATGGCACATTTACATGACCTGTCAAAGTCATGTGACCAGCCACTTCTCCTTGCTCTCTGCAGGGTTATGCAGAAAATATGGATGAATCCTAAAATGCAAAGCAATGTGTGGCGTAAACATTGCAGTGTCTGCCAGAGACTGGGCATTGATATCTGCTCTTTATAACTCAGCCCTTTAGTAAAGACAATACACACATTTCAACCAGTTCTGAAATTATAAGTTCTAATTTGGTTGATGTAGGAGGTGGCAAATCAAAGAAACGCTGTCACTGCCAATGTATCCTCAAAGCAGGTTAAAATGACAATGTGGTAAATCGGATTAATTGCATACATGACTCCACTGGTGAAGCCCCTTCATTCAATATTTCTAATATGAGACGCACCAAAGCAAACTGCAAATTTAACTATACATCTGGCTATCTCTGCCTCTTTGGCTAAAGAATTTCATAAGCCAATGGATATATTGAGATTGAACTCTAAGTGCACTGTACCTTTGCAGAGTCCGACACTGTGCTCCAGTTACCCCCTTTCAAGGTAAACTTTCCACTGCCGATCCGCGCCAATATCTCATCTGGTGTGTCTTCTGGGCCATTGGCAAATGGTGTATATCTGCAGACAAAAAGTTAGACTATAATGACTTCTGCCTAGGTCATCATTATATTGAATATTTCCACACAAATCAGAATACTTGGGTTTTAAAGAAATCAGTTTTGTGCTGCCACTTTCACAAAAGTCTGATTCTCTGATTCAAAGTTTGTTCTTGCTTCTCTATATGAAAGCACGGAAAAGCATGAAAGCACAGGAACAAAACATATTAAAGTATTGGTGCAAGCCCATTTACCATAGGAGGTAACTTCTGTTCCTAGCTTTTTACAAGATCTCATGGCTGTGAAGAGCAGATGTCACTCTTCTTTGCTAGAAAAGCAGCTTGCAGATTGAATGACCTTACGTACATTGCGATGATGCATATATGTGCACTTACCCTGCCAACATCGTATAAAGGAGGATTCCCAGGCTCCAAATGTCACATCCTTCGTCATATCCCTGCCTCTTCAATACCTAGGAATAGAGATTTTTTTTATAATTTAAATTTTTATTCAATATACGTACATTAAATAAGAAAGACTGTAAAAGATGTATAGATATGCAGTAATTGCATGTCACAAAGGTCCACAACGTGTTGCGAATCAGCATATAGGTTGACATAAATCTCCGTAATAATTGTGTGATACCAAAGGGTCGGAGCGCAAGAAGGACACCGAACCCCCCCCCCCAGGTCCTGTGCCATCTATCAACTGGGAGCGTTGAACCAGGGAGGCAGGCCCGGCTGCACCAACCCAGCGCCCCCCCAGTGTCCATTGGAAAAAAGTGTCAAAACTTTCACGAAATAATTTGCACTTTTCATAACCCAACAAGAACCGGTTCAGACAAATGCCCCATCCACACGATCCGAAAATCGGACGACAGATCATCCGTTTTTTTTCGCATGCTAATCTCAGATCGAATCGGAAGAGTTTACTTTAGTCACAAAAATTCTCGCACGACAGAATAAAAAAAAAATCGGAAGCGATGTGATGTGTTGCAGTGTATTTGTATTGCATTTTTGAACGACAGCTGTACTAATGAAACGAAAATCGTACGATCGGGCACCGTGCGAGAAAATTTTTCCTGCATGTCCGATCTTGTCCGGATGGAAAACATCGGATGAACTGTCGTGATCGGCTCTCGAAAGCTCTGTACTAACGATCCGATTATCGTACGACCGCTTCGAAATCGGTATTTTTCGTCCGATTTTCGGATCGTGTGTACAGGGCATAAGAACAGTCATATTCAGAGAACACAAAGTATAAACAACCAAAACGTGAGAGAAAAGAAGAGACAAGAGGAAGAAATGTGGGGGGGGGGGGGGTGAG
>BLSH010080519.1:628429-638444 GCA_018402905.1 Glandirana rugosa
AGTAAGAGAGGGAGGAGTGTCCCTTCGAACCGATATGCGAGGGAGACGACAGTCAGTTTAAGACACTATTCCCTCGTCACCCGCCCCGACTCAGGAACAGACATCTACGTCTGTCGCACCGAGCCATACTTCGGGTGTACTCACGGGGGGAATCCCTTACCGAAGGATACACACGTCAGTGTCTTCTCCTCCTCGGTCCTCGTGGTCGTCCCTTGGGGTCTTCTCCTCCTAATTCCGACGAGACACGTTTTGGTAACGTGTCTTGTCCATTCATACTGTTCAAACAAACATTTGGTAACACAAACAAAAAAATTAGTGAAATTTCACAAACATTTGGAATTTTTTTTTTTGGACTTTCTGTTTACGTATTACTCGATCATACGTAGCGTATGATCGGGTAATAATTTATGGAATCTAGCTTCGACAACGTCGCTAGGGGTGTGTGGTGACACTGGCTGCTGTGCAGTGCATCTACAGACAAGGACTCAGCCCCGCCCACTGCTCCCTTATCACAGAATTTGACTGACAGCAGAGGGAGCGTATAGCCAAGCTTCCCTGTGAGGAGGGAGAGAATGAATGGAGCACAGCACTGGATCAAAATCGGGCTCAGGTAAGTATAAGCGGGGGGCTAGGGGGGGAATTATTTGCACAGAAGGTTTTTTTACCTCAAACCAGAGAATGCATTAAGGTAAAAAAACAAAAATGTAAGAACCATATAAGAAGTGTTCAAAATGGAAAAGCTTAAAATCCAAAAAGGCAAACTTGTTTGATTATCGATAGATACCATTACTGAAAGTTATTACCATGAGCACGCCATAAGACCACCAGTCTGCACTGTGTGTATGTCCCTGTCGATTCACAACCTCTGGAGCCATGTACTCCACTGTCCCACAGAACGAGTATGCTTTCTTCTCATGATCTATTGACTCTTTACTTAGTCCAAAATCTGAAAGAGGTCACAGGGTGAACAGCATGCACATCTATGTGGAAAGTAGGTAAAGCATTTCAGCAAGAATATCAAAAACAGACTTACCTGTTAACTTGATGTGACCTTCCTCATCCAGCAAAATGCTGTAATATTTAACAAATGCAAAATGTTACTTAACATCCACATTTCAAATTCACCTAACCGTGTACACTTTTTTTTTTTAATTAGAAAACATCCAGAGTCACAGCTGAACCCAAGAAGAAATGATTAACCAGGGCTGGACAAATGCCAAGGACCAGGCAGTTAATGGACCAAAACAATTACAACTTGTGACCAACTTAAAGTGGATGTAAACCCGATTCATGAAATTTGAGCTGGGCACACAGATCTGCAGTGTTTTCTTATCTCTCTCCAAAGCACTAAGTCCCTTAGCTATCTGCTGTTCAATTCCTCTGTCATATGATAAAATCTGCCTGGGTTTGGTGTTGGGAGGGAGCTATAAATAGATTAGCAGTGCTCTAAACTAAACAAAGAAGAGAGCTAAGAGTCTCTACCTATGAGGAGAGGGGGTGTGTGCCTTTCCTCCAATCAGCTGTCTTGGCTGTATGTCCAGGTTTCATTCAATGCTAATCAGGAAGAGAAAAAAATCCTAAAAATTAAGAGCACTTTCTAAAGGATATACAGTTGTGCTCAAAAGTTTGCATACCCTGGCATAAAAAGGGATTTTTTGTATAGAAAATCCTTTTCTCTGAGTTCACTGACAGACGCAGCCTTCTTATGACACATGGGGTTATGCTCATCCTACTAGGAGTAGACTAGGCAAAACAAACAAAAAGCATAGGTTGGCCCCTCCCAGGGGGCCGTCCTCACCTTAGCATATAATCCCCCTGCTCTGTACAGCACATCAGTTCGTAACAAGCCATACAAAACCAGGCTGCGTCTGTCAGTGAACTCAGAGAAAAGGATTTTACGGTAAGTTATACAAAATAATCCCTTTTTCTCTTCCGTTCACTGACAGACGCAGCCTTCTTATGACACATGGGGACGTCCCAAAGCTGTGCCAATCAAGAGGGGTGGGCAAAACTATAACAACTGTACCCAACAGAAAAACGCCCTCTCAGGCGGCGCTAACCGCGCCTATACTTTGCGGCCAAAAGCAGCATCCGAGGATGCTGAAACATCACTTTTGTAAAACTTAGTAAACGTGTGCACTGAGGCCCAAGTAGCTGCCTTGCACACCTGAGACACCGATGCTTGGTGTCTAAACGCCCAGGAAGTACTAACTGCCCTGGTGGAATGCGCCGTGACCGGAAACGGGGGAACCTTGCCCCTAATCTCATATGCATGAGTCACGGTCTTCCGTATCCAACCTGATACGGTAGCTGACGAGGCCGCCATGCCTTTGCGAGACCCTTCCGCCAGTAAAAATAAAGAATCAGACTTCCGAAAAGAAGCTGTAGAACTTAAATACACCTGCAAAGCCCTCACCACATCCAAAGAATGCAGCTCAACTTCTTTGGGATGTGACGGGTGCGGGCACAATGAGGGAAGAACAATATCCTCATTTAAATGAAAGGAAGAGACCACCTTCGGCAGAAACGAAGGGGAAGGTCGCAAAACTGCTTTGTCCTTATGGAGGACCAAGTAAGGTGACTTGCAGGACAATGCTGCTAACTCCGACACCCGCCTGGCAGATGTGATAGCCACCAGAAAGGCCACCTTCTGCGACAACTGTAAGGGGATGTCCCTAATCCTTTCATATGGCGGCTTCTGCAACACAGAAAGCACCAAATTCAAATCCCACGGTGCCAAAGGCGACCGTATCCGAGGAGCCACATGACGTACTCCCTGTACAAATGTACGGATCAATGAATGAGATGCCAAGGGCTGTTGAAAAAGAACCGCCAGGGCCGAAATCTGCCCCTTATGCGTACTCAACGCCAGGTTCTTGTCCAGTCCTTGCTGCAGAAATGACAGTACTCTGGTCACTCTATAAGAGCGGGGGTTCCAACCCCCTGCCTCGCACTAGGTAATATAGGCCTTCCAGGTCCTATGATAAATCTTACGTGAGGAACTCTTACGTGCTTTAATCATAGTAGGGATTACGGAGTCAGAGACACCCCTATCCCTCAATACCTGGGACTCAATAGCCAAGCCGTCAAAGCCAGTGAGGGTAAAGCATGGTGCCAGATGGACCCCTGAGACAGTAGGTCCCCGCGAAGTGGAAGATGCCACGGAACCTCTGCCATCATCCGCACTACGTCGGCGTACCAAGGACGCCGGGCCAATCCGGAGCTACCAGGATTGTCGGGATTCCCCCCGCCTCTACCCCGCGCACAACCCGTGGTAGAGCCTTTAGAGGAGGAAAAATGTACAGCAGCCAATACTGATCCCGAGGCCTGCGAAGCACTGCCCCCTGAAGGATCAGAGCCGCCTCCGCGGCTGTTGCTGTGCTTCTTGTTCCACCCTGATGGTTTACCTACGCCACCTTCGTGGCATAGGCCGACTGAACCAGAACAGGGCGGCCTCGCAGCCTTTCTGTCCAACGGGACAGGCAAAGCCTGATTGCTCTCAGTACCGGTACCTATCTCGACCAATTGAGGAGAGGAAAGCTTTTCCCCCTTTTTAGGGCTGGAACCTGAACCCACCCAACCAAGGGTTCCCGGGACTGACGCTCCGACCTGATCGGCCTGTCCAGGGATAGGGGAGATTTGTCCCACCGCGACAAAATTGCCCTCCGCAGGAGCAGAGTGTGCCTCTGGGCGTAAGGTATTGCTTCGCAAGTCGACCCCCTGAGCCCCAACACCCGTATACAGAACCGTAAGGAGAACCACTGGCGCGATCACAGGGTTCACCCTGCCTGAAGCGGTAGAAGCTTGCTTGGTGTTAGAAACACCCCTGCCTGTACTGTGTCCGGAATCAGACCCGGGTACTCCAGCCGGCAAGCCAGTGTTGATGATTTCTGTCCGCTGAGCGCCCGACCGGCGCCTAGAAGCGCCTCCCGACGCTCCTGCGGGAGCTTCAAGTTTGAGGGGAAGGACTTTTCTGGGGGCAGAGAGCTGCCTGCAACCCCCAGAAACCGGCGGGTGGGGGCAACCCATCATGCGGAGGCAGACCTGTCCTCCGCTTTTTCTGACTTACGCTGCCAGGACCTCTTGCTGTGGCCCGTGAACACCTTCACGGCCTTGCCTGCTGGGCCGGGCGCCCGAAAAAACGTTTTCTGACCTGAAGAGACAGGACCCTGCCTACGACGATAATCTTGTAGCTTCGGCTCTGGAAGGAAAGTACTCTTCCCTCCCGTTAAATCCTTAATAATTTTATCCAACTGTGGGCCAAACAGACACCCTCCCTGAAAGGGCAGATCTGCAAGAGCTTTCTTTGAAGCCTGGTCGCCCGACCAGGAGCGGAGCCAAAGCACCCACCTGATAACAATTGAAAAAAACAGACATTTTTGACAATATGGGGAGAAGATCCAAAGCAGCATGGCATATGTAGCGGAGACCTTCTTCCAAATGTTGCACCCGCTGTACTTCAGCCTGTGCACCTTCACTAGACAGACTAGTGCGCAGTGCGGCAGCGTGCTCACGAAGAGACTGTGCCGCCATAGCAGTTGCTAGCGCCGGCCGCATGGCTACCCAGCCAACAAGAATAGTGCTTTAGACACTGTCTCTGTGCGGCGATCGGCCGCCTCCTTAAAGGATGGAGACCCCTCCAAGGGGATGGTGGTTGCCTTATTCACACGAGCCACAGCAGGGTCCACCGATGGAGAAGCCCATCTCTTAGTAAAGCTCTCCTCAAAGGGGTAGCGAACAGCAAAGCTTTTAGGCAAAGCCAAGGAACTTGGTGGCCTATGCCATTCCTTGAACACTGCCTGTTCAAACACCTGATCATAAGGGTAAGCCCTAGGGGACCTAGAGGGTCTAAGCGGTCCACACACATATGCGGACCCATGCGACTCCCCTGTTTGGTCCAGTCGCATAGAGTCGCGGATATCAGTGATCAGTGCTTCCACTATCGCTTTATCCTGCGAACAAGGAGCTTCCTGATCCTCTTCGCCCTCTGAGGGCGGCTCACTCTCTGAAAGATCCACAGGTGTGACCACTGAGGCGCTTTCTAGATCTGAATCCTCCCCTGAGGAAAGAGGGGGGGGGTGGGCGCTTCTGGGGGCCCCTCGGAACGGGCACCCCTGCCTGGGGAAAGAACCCCCCAAACACCCCCCTCAGCTGTTCCAAGGACACAAATGTTCCTGGGGTGGACTGTAGATCTGCAGGTACCACTGACATAGTATTGCTGGCCTCTGACATCTCAGCCTTCTGGCACCCCCACTGTGTGACCACCGCCTCTAGCCCACCAATCAACCAGGGAGACCCGGGAGGATTGCACCCACCGCTACCAGCACCCAGGAAGCGCCAGCTATACTTGCTGTTTGATGCCTCAGCACTCCAACCGGAAGAGCAATGCCCACGAACTACTGCACGCCAGGAGCTTGTTACTGTGTCAGCCATGCTGTCCAAGCGCAAACCGGAAGCCCACTTCCGTTTTTAAGCACTTCCTGCACAAGGACTGCAATTCTCTCAAACAACCACTGGGGGCCGCCAGAGAGCAGGCTGGAAACCGCATTGTTATCAAACAATGGACGCTGCCATTACACACGCGCGGTCGGCCATGAACGAGCGGTGACCCGCCTAACACCGTGCTCCGGACGGTCGGTACAGATTCGAACGGTTAGTGCAAAGGTGCCTGCGGGGGAAGGCCTCTAACGGACCCCCACCGGCTGGCCACCACCAGAGCTGCCCAGGTGCCCACTCTCCATGCCCCTAGGGCGGAAGAGGGGTCCACTCACCAATCCGACGGGCGCAGCGGGTAGCCACCCGGAGCAGACCTACCTCCCCACAAAGAGGCATGCTGCTGGCCAGGCCACTGGACAGGCGAACCAGTCACTGGGCTCTAGTGGGTTTTAGCCACTGGCCGCCCGCATGGAACTGGCGCTATGCGGTGGGCCCCCCTAAGGGTGCTCGCATAGTGTCGGCCGGACTGGGGAAAGACTAGGATTTGAGATATCCTCTATACCACCAGCCAACTTCCTGATAGCAGTCTTCCTCAGATGAATCTTCAGGAGACTGCAGATCCCATAGGGAACCAGGTCTACTCCTTGCACTAGGCAAATAAAAACTGATGTGCTGTACAGAGCAGGGGGATTATATGCTAAGGTGAGGACGGCCCCCTGGGAGGGGCCAACCTATGCTTTTTGTTTGCTTTGCCTAGTCTACTCCTAGTAGGATGAGCATAAACCCATGTGTCATAAGAAGGCTGCGTCTGTCAGTGAACGGAAGAGAAATCATGGCATTTTGGCATTAATATTGAAAATAGGACTGATCATGCCAAAAATCTTGTATTTAAAAGTGGTTGTCAACCTGTGACAACCACTTTAACCTACAGGTAAGCCTAGAATAAGGCTTACCTGTAGGTGCCCAGCATATCTTCCTAACCTGCACGGTTCAGGAGATATGCAGTGTTCTGCATGTGCCAACATAATTTCGGCACATGCGCAGTGAAGAAACGGCCTCCGTGCCGTTTTTCCACTGTGACGTGACTGGCGGCTCCCACGCGCATGCGCGGGAGTGACGTCACGCATCTCCGGCCAGTCACAGAGCCGGAGATCGCGGCCCCGTAAAGAAGAGGGGCAGAATATGGACGCTGGCAGCACAGGGGACAGCGCTGGACGTCGCAGGCTTCGTACGCAGGTAAGTGGCACATAATGGGCTACTATGCTATGCATAGTAGCCCATTATATTTCTACTTTGCAGGGGTATATAGAGGCAGTAAACCCAATCTGGGTTTACTTCCTCTTTAACCACTTGCCGACCTCCAACCGCATGTTGACGGTGACAAGGTGGTTCGATATCGCAAACCGCCGTCATCGTGCACTGTGAGCACTCACTGTGTCTGGGGGGGGGGGGGTGGGGGCCAGGGAGCGGGTGCGGCGGACTCGATCTCCGCCAGCTATCCGCGATGCCCCCCCCCCCGGAGTGAAAGAACGGAGGTCCGTGCATGTAAACACGTAAAAACGTTTTGTGAGATGGGGAAGGGCGGTGATCACAGCCCTCCTCTATATGGAAGCTGTGATCACTCCCCTTCCCCTGCTAGGGCAGCCCACACACAGTTAGAACACGCCCAGGGAACACAGTTAACCCTTAGAGCGCCCCCCAGGTTAACTCCTTCACTGCCAATGGCATTTACACAGTAATCAGTGCATTTTTATAGCACTGATCGCTGTCTAAATGCCAATGGTCCCAAAAAAGTGTCAAAATGGTCCGACATGTCTGCCGCAATATCGCAGTACTGCTAAAAATCGCAGATCGCCGCCATTACTAGTAAAAAAAATAAAAACCCCAAAAATTAATTCTCATCATCCGTAAACGCGGCAACTTTTGCGCAAACCAATCAATAAGCGCCGATTGAGATTTTATCACAAATATAAGGAAGAATATAAAATCGGCCAAAACCGTGGAAAAAAATGTTTTTTTATATTTTTTTTTGGATTTGTATTCTAGCAAAAATAAATTTGGGTATTTTTGCTAAATTGTCGCTCTTCTTTTGTTTATAGCGGCGATCAGAAATGACGCAGAGGTGATCAAATATCACCAAAAGAAATCTCTATTTGTGGGAAAAAAAGGACGCAAATTTCGTTTGGGCACAACGCCACACGACCGCGCAATTGTCAGTTAAAGCGACGCAGTGCCGAATCGCAAAAAGTGTTCTGGTCCTAAAGTGTGAAATCCTTCCGGGGGCTGAAGTGGTTAACCACTTCAATACCAGGGACTTAGAACACTTCCCGTCCAGACCAATTTTCAGCTTTCAGTGCTGTTGCGATTTGAATGAGAATTGCGCGGTCGTGCGACGCTGTACCCAAAGTTTTTATCCTTTTGTTCCCACAAATAGAGCTTTCTTTTGGTGGTATTTGATCACCCCTGCAGTTTTTATTTTTTGCGCTATAAAAAAAAAAAAGACTGAAAATTTTGAAAAAAAAAAAAAATGTTTTTCTTTGTTTCTGTCACAAAAGTTTGTATAAAGTACATTTTCTCCTTCACTGATGGGCACTGATGTGGCTACACTGATGGGCACTGATGAGGCAGTACAGATTGGCACTGATGAGGTGGCACTGATAAGGTTGCACTGATGATGGGGCACATATGCAGCACTGACAAGCAACACTGACGGGCACTGATACGTGGCACTGATATGCGGCACTGATGGACACTCATAGGCGGCACTGATAAGTGGCACTGGGCACTGATAGGTGGCACTTACAGAAATCACCCAAATGGCCCTTATCAAAAGTTTACATACCCTGGAATATTTGGCCTTGGTACATACATACAAGGTGACACACACAGGTTATAATGACAATTAAAGGTTAATTTCTCGCATCTGTGGCTTTTTAAATTGCAATTAGTGTCTGTGTATAGATTGTCAATGAGTTTGCTAGCTTTCACGTTAATGCACTGAGCAGACTTAGATAATGAGTCATGGAGAGCAGAAAATAAATGTCAAAAGACCTGCGTAACAAGGTAATGGAATTTTATAAAGATGGAAAAGGATATAAAAAGATGTTCAAAGTGTTAAATTTGCCAGTAAGTACTGTTCAATCACTTATTAAGAAGTGGAAAATTCAGGGATCTCTTGATACCAAGCCAAGGTCAGGCAGACCACAACTGCCAGAAGAATTGTTCGGGATAGAAAGAGAAACCCACAGGTAACCTTAGGAGAAATAGAGGCTGCTCTGGAAAAAACAGTGTGTTTTTTTTGAGGAGCACAATACGATGATACTTTAAATGATCTGCATGGTTGAGTTGCCAGAAAAAAAGCCTTTACTGTACCAATGCCACAAAAAAGCCCTGTGAGGCATGTCAAGGCATTGCCAGGCATATTGTTACTGGGCTTTTTTTGTGGCATTGGTGCAATAAAGGCTTATTTCTGACAACTAGACCATGCACATAATTTTTTGTTCAAGCATCATCGTATTGTGCTCCTTAAAAAAAAAAGGGATTTTATTAAAACTTACCGTAAAATCCTTTTCTCCGAGTTCACTGACAGACGCAGCTTCTTCATTTACTTCATGGGGTTTTATGTTCGTCCAACTAGGAGTTAACTAGGCAGGGAAAAGATCAGCTGGCCCCTCCCCTGGGGGCCGTCCTCTCTTCCTACATCAAACCCCCTCACAGTATAGCTCTCCAGTTCGTACACAAGCCGTACCAAAGCAGAGCCCAGAGGGGTGGGTGCTGCGTCTGTCAGTGAACTCGGAGAAAAGGATTTTACGGTAAGTTTTAATAAAATCCCTTTTTCTCCTTACGTTCACTGACAGACGCAGCTTCTTCATTTACTTCATGGGGACGTCCCCAAGCTGTATCAAAAAAGAGGGGTGGGTAAACACAAACAACTGTACCCAACTGAACCTCTGAGGAGGCGCAGACGCGCCTACACTGCCGCCTGCAGAACCTTGCGGCCAAAAGCAGCATCCGAAGATGCAAACACATCAACTTTGTAAAACTTAGTAAAAGTGTGAACCGAGGCCCAAGTGGCCGCCTTGCACACCTGCGACACCGAGGCCTGGTGTCTGAAAGCCCAGGAAGTACTAACCGCCTGGGTAGAATGGGCCGTGACCGGAAAAGGGGGAACCTTGCCCCGAACAGAATATGCATGGGTCACGGTCTTACGAATCCACTGAGAAATCGTAGCCGAAGAGGCCGCCAATCCTTTGCGCGAGCCCTCTGGCAAAACAAACAAGGCATCAGCTTTTCGAAAAGGAGCTGTAGCAGCCAAGTACACACGTAAGGCCCTAACTACGTCCAAGGCATGCAACTCGAATTCCTTCGGATGCGATGGACGAGGGCACAATGAAGGTAGAACAATATCCTCATTGATATGAAAAGAGGAGACTACCTTCGGAAGAAAAGAAGGAAAGGATCGCAAGACCGCCTTATCCTTATGCATCACTAAATAAGGAGACTTGCACGATAGAGCAGCCAATTCCGACACTCGTCTGGCAGAAGTGATGGCAACTAAGAAGGCCACCTTCTGCGACAG
>BLSH010080519.1:642509-652907 GCA_018402905.1 Glandirana rugosa
CTTACAAATCGGAACCATGTCTGTATGTTCCACTGTGTGTGTCCAATATTACCGTTAATTTCCAAGTAAAAGACGTAGACACCGAAAAATTTAACGTTAATCACGGCCACATATTTAACAATTACTCAAACGATCGAGAGTGTAATAACGTGACTCGTCTGAAGTTATGACTCGGTACCTCTCGTCTTTTACAGTTTTCTGGACGCATTGTTCCATTACCTTAAATTATTTCTAATTTTTCGTATATTTTTCTACAAGTCACAATGTAAACGGGAGGGGCCAGCTGATCTTTTCCCTGCCTAGTTAACTCCTAGTTGGACGAACATAAAACCCCATGAAGTAAATGAAGAAGCTGCGTCTGTCAGTGAACGTAAGGAGAAACACTTTTTTCCAGAGCAGCCTTTATTTCTCTTAAGGTTACCTGTGGGTTTTTGTTTTGTCTCGAACAATTCCTCTGGCAGTTGTGGCTGCAATCTTTCTTGGTCTGCCCAACCTTGGCTTGGTATCAAGAGATCCCCGAATGTCCCACTTCTTAATTAGTGATTGAACAGTACTTACTGGCAAATGTAACACTGAACATCTTTTTATATGCTTTTTAATCTTTATTAAATTCCATTACCTTGTTACGCAGGTCTTTTGACATTTTCTGCTCTCCATGGCTCAGTATTGAAGTCTGCTCAGTGCAATAATGTGAGAGCTAGCAAACTCATTAACAATTTATACACCGGCACTAATTGCAATTTAAAAAGCCACAGATGCAGAAAATGAACCTTTAATTGCCATTATAACCTGTGTGTGTCACCTTGTATGTCTGTACCAAGGCTAAACATTCCAGGGTATGTAAACTTTTGAACAGTGTCATTTGGGTGATTTCTGCTATCATTATTATTTAAAAAGGAGCCAAACAACTATGTGATAATAAATAGCTTCATATGATCACTATCCTTAAATAAAAGAGTTTTTTGGCATGATCAGTCATATTTTCAATATTAATGCCAAAATGTCATGATTTATGCCAGGGTATGCAAACTTTTGAGCACAACTGTATACAGCTGAAGACAGAAGATATACATGTAAACCTTATATAGGGAGATTTGTTTTATCCCTGTGTATCATCTGAGGCTGTTCACTTCACTGGGTATATGTGAGTGTTTACATCCACTTTAATTCCTCCTCCAATTTCTTTTGAAACATTTGTTAACTTGATTCTAACATTTTCATGCTGGAATTAATTGTGAGCAACTTATGATACAATACCCAGCCTCTCATTAGGTTTCTCCCGTGGGTTTAAAAGTAGTTATCAGCAAAGTGTGGCATATGGGTAAAAATGGTACATTAAAACTACATTTACACCGGCGATTCGGGCTAGTGCGAATAGTAGAATCAGGAATCAGATTCCTGCTATGGCTCTCAGCTTCTAGGTGCGGCCACCAGCGCTGTTCACTATGATGATAGGTTGCCACTGGCTGCAGCTATTTGCACCTCTCTGCACAGCCAGGGATTACCTGTGGTGATTGCTGTTGGACACCAGCAGCGATCACCACAGATAATTGCTGGCTATGCAGAGAGCTGCGAATAGCTGCTGCTGTTGCCAACCTGTCATTATAGTGAATGGGGCCGGTGGCTGCACCTAGCCACTAGGAGTCACAGCAGGAATCTAATTCCTACCACGAGTAATCACACCGGCTGTAATCGCCAGGGTGGATGTAGCATAAATGGGTGCAACAAGGCACTAGAACAAATATATTGTAGTTGTATATATGTAAAACGATCAGCTAGATGCAAAAAGCTGGCAGACTTGTTGAAAACAATATATAAAAAAGGAACAACATTGCAATAACACAAAATATCAAATACAATATTCTTCCCCCTTTATAGTGACACTGTGCAGAGCAGCTTAAAGCGGTAATAAACCCCAAACCAAAGTATTGCAGCTGCTAATCCTTAGTAGTGGTGGCTGCATTAGTTTGTTTTTTTTTAGCCCCCCCCCCCCTTTTCTGGTAAGTAACACACTTACTGTATTATAATGCCCCCAATCTGGATGAAAAGAGTACAGGGGGCATCCTTGGACAGCAGAATTGTTAATCTGGGGGGGTTATAATATGCACTAGCAGATTTAGATCAAAGTGAAACTGAATGTCAGAAAAAACTCTAAAAGCAGTTACAGCAAGTTTTCCTTTGGATTAAGGCCTCATACACACGGACGTTTGACACCGGCGTTTTCTGGCGTTTTTGGCAGCTCTCCATGTTAGTCAATGGCCCCATAAAAACGCAGACGTTTTTGAGCTGTAGATGGCGTCTGCGTTAGTGAGCTGAAACTAGAACCCACGGCCAGGGCATTCTGAGGTTGTAACGTTTTGGCATTTTTTGACGCCGACGCCGCAAAACGCCAACTAACGCCAACAAATGCCAACTAATATTGTACCGGCGTTAACCAGCGTATTTTGGTTGAAAAATAGCAGAGGGATGATTTTTTTTTAAAAACCTCCTGTTGACGCTGACGCTCACCAACGCTGATGCATAACGTCGAAAAACGCCAATTTTTTTTCCTTGACGTCGGGCCCGATGTTTTGTTTATTTTTTTAAGAAACGTCCGTGTGTATGAGGCCTTAAGGTTTTACATAAATAAATAAAAGCGAATTATTGAAAGGCTCCCCTGTAAGAAGTAAATGGTTAGTTTCATCACTCTAACTGCTACATCAGCAGAATAGATTTTGTCCTATTGAAAACCAAATTAAAACAAAAGAAAGAAAGCCTAAAAAAGAAAATGAATGCAGCCATCACATCAAAGAACTGATAAACTGCAAAATAGTAACTGTTTGCTTTTGGGTTTAATACCGCTTTAGTGGAAGATCAGTTACTAAAGCTGACTCTCCTGCCAATTTGATCTCTCGTTTTTATAAACAGGCTGTACTATTCTCTACCATTCTCTGACATGATCAGCTGCTGAGGAACCCTATATGCTGGAATGTAGAATATAAACAATAGTTTTGTGATACTCTCTGCCAAAACATCTGCCAAACAATTGTGGATGTTGGTACTATTTTGACCATCCCCTATTCCTCAGATAGTGTCTGTAAAATGCTTACACAATATAAATAGAAGTCATAAATGTTTGTGTCTCTAAAAACCATTAGGCTTCATGCACACAGGACGTTAAAAAAATATCCTAAAAACGTCAGTAGCTTATCAGTGATTTCTTCAGCTTTTACCAGCGTTGTATTACCAGCGTTTTTGTGCCTTTTTAAAAGGGCCAGCGTTTTTTTTATTTTTCCAATTGATCTAAAACGTCCAAAAACATTGTGGTTCGACGTATTTAGGCATTAAGCATTTACAGCTGAAAAAAGTCTCTCAGAACCCTCTGGTCTCGGGGTTGTTTTTACAGCTCAAAAACGTCACTGCTAAAAACAGTTGATAACAGCCTGTGTGTGCATGAACACATAGGATAACATGATGGAGGGTTTATTGACTGTAGAAGAAAATGTCTGCAGCTAAAAAAAGCTGCTGCTGTAAAACAGTCAAAAAGTCCTGTGTGCATGAGGCCTTACCCTAGGATAGGACTCCACAGCGACTTGTAATCTGGGAGATTTAACTACTTGGCAGGAGATTAAAATCACACATGTAGCTGTAGCCTTACAATGCAAACTCTAAAAACCAAGACTTCATTTTGAAGCCATGGCCTTACAAAGTAAGATCTTCATTTCTAAAATCCACTTTCAATTTTAGGTCACATTGCAAAATTATTGCTCTATAAATATATACTAGATTATAACATGTGCTGAGCAGCAAACTGATTATACCTACTTCTCAGGCTTGAGGTCACGATAGATAATCCCCAAACTATGCAGGTGATCAAGGCCCAGAGCCAGCTCAGCCAGGTAAAACTTGACATCCTCCTCTGTAAACATGACCTAAAAAGCAATGCCAAAAAACAAAAACTAAAATCAGAACATTACTTGTAAGTACATTGCTAGAGAAGTTTGGAATAGAGATTCTATGACACAAGCAGCCGCAAACTCAGCTGAGCTCCATCTTACTGATAATGTGAACTGAAACAGATCTGCTGTCAGAAAAACACTGTGGCTGACCTGTAGAGCAAGCTACGGCAAGATGCAGTAGGGAATGTTATACTTCAAGCAAAGAATACACTGATTGTGCCTGGACTGACTGCACTGTAAATATCTAAAAGACCCCCTTTCACACCAAGGCGGTTTTCAGGCATTTTACCGATACAAATAGTGCCTTTAAAGCGCCTGAAACCCCCCCAACCACCCAGGTGTGAAAGCCGGAGTGCTGTCACACTGGGGCGGTGCGCTTGCTGGTCGGAAAAAAACCAGTCCTGCAAGCCGCATCTTTGGGGGGTGTGGGAGCGGCGTATTCACTGCTCCTCCACTGCCCCTGCCCGTTGAAAACAATGGGGCAGCGCTCCCGAAGTGCCTGAACACCGCTTCGGAAGCGCCGCTAACCGGCACTTTTAACCCCTTGTGGGGGGGGGGGTTTAAAGTGCCGCAAATTAACTGTGTTTTACCGCTAACGCTCGGGCGGCCCTGGTGTGAAAAGGGTCTAATTTTTTTTTTTTAAATCTTTTATTGAGTTTTCAGACAGACAACGGCACAGGCTTAGCGCCCACACAGGGGCAGAGCCCAGAAAAATAAACTACAAAGCAGACTACAAAATGAATCATGGTACATGGCTCCAACACAAATTATGAGAAAGAGTGAGAGGATACAATGCCCATAGAGATGAATACCTAGGGGTCTATCCTAAAATATCATGCAAGGAACATAAAGTAGCTGCAGGTGTGGCTGTGGAGGGACTATCAAGACAACTTGACCAGACAATATGACATTTTGTTGGATATCCTCACTTAAGCTAGGCATATTGATACAGAGGCAGGTTGGAATTCACCAACTGCATTAAGAATTGAACTGGGCGGGGGGGGGTTGGATTTTTTCCAAAACACAGAAATAGCCAGGGCCAGTGCTAAACTATTTTGCCCCAGCAATCCGGTGGGGGGTGCCCAAATAAATGAATAAATAAAGGATGCAGCCTGAGCAGGGATGCTTTCTCACCTCCTTGTCAATTTTACCTCCATGTGGCACCTCAATGGCTGGGTACTTCTTCTTCATGGATTGGCTGAAGTTTGCAGAAGACCGCTTAGTCTCTAGCTATCATCATCCAATCCTGCAGTGGTATGCAGAATGTCAGCGCAGTGTGTGTGGGGAACAGGGTAGCCATCAGAAATTTTGGAGCACCTTACACAGCTTTAGGCCTGGGCCCCCAGGCCTGACCCCTCAGAGTTTACCCCTTTCATTAGGGTCCCCAAAGATCCCCCATTTACATCAGTGTCCCCAAAGTCTCCTCTTCTTAAGTCCAGGTTCCCAGAGTTCCCCCTCCTTAAATCAGGGTCCCCAGAGTTTGCTCTTATATCAGAGACCCTGCTTTCATTAGGGTCCCCAAAGTCCCCCTATTTACATCAGGGTCTCCCAGAGCCCCCCTCCTTAAATCGGGTCCCCCCAGAGCCCCCCCTTACATCAGG
Source organism: Glandirana rugosa (assembly GCA_018402905.1). Taxonomy (NCBI): domain Eukaryota; kingdom Metazoa; phylum Chordata; class Amphibia; order Anura; family Ranidae; genus Glandirana; species Glandirana rugosa. Next base: position 648,049 of record BLSH010080519.1, read on the forward strand.
GTCCCCAGAGTCTCCCCTTACAACAGGGTTCCAAAAGCCCACTTCATTTAGGTTCCCTAAAGCCACCTTAATTTAGGGTCTCTAAAGCCACCTTACATCAGGGTCCCTAAAGTGACCTTACGTTAGGGTCCCCAAAACCCCCCTTACATCATGGCCTCTAGAGCCTATTGCCTTTCAATAGGGTCCCCAAATTTAGAAGGGAAGAGCAGAGTGGGGTAAGGAGAGTGGATAGGTTTCAGAGAACAGTTGGGGTAGTGGAAGAGGAGGAGGGAGTATTGTGAAGACCCCAGCTTACATCAGGCTCTGTGCCTTCTCATTGCAGCAGTTAATTACAGGAGAGGTGTCAGCTGGAAGGCTGGGCACTGGGACCAGATGGGTTTGGAGGAGGAACTTCCTCCTCCGAATGCCGAGGCCTGGGGGAGGAGAAAGCATGTGATTGGTTGCTAGGAAATGGGCGGTCCTAGCAACCAAACCCTAGCGCTGACAACAACAGGCACTGGCATTAAATAGGGGCAAGCCAAGGAGGGTCCTTTCTGACACTGTGGAAGCAAGGTCTTCTACCTGGCCAAGTAAACATTGTCTAGGCATGAGAGCAACTAAAATGTGAGTAGTGGAGGTAGTGACATCTAGCACATTCTTCCAGTAAGAAGTGACTGCCGGACATATCCAGAATATGTGAAAAAAATTTGCTTGTTGGATGTCTGCAACTCCAGCAGGCTGAGGAAATATCCTGGTTCATTATGTGAAGCTTATATGGAGTCAAATAGGCACAGTGAAAGATTTTAAATTGAATCAACTTATCCGTGGCAGACACCAGGTGTTTAAAGGGATGGTTCTACAAGGCCCGTTGCACATGAGTGTCATAATTTACTGATATTTACACCTGTGCGCAAGGAGCGGCAATACTGGTAATAAATAATTTTACGGGTCTATATGCTTGCTTTATTCTCCTATACTGGACCATACTCAGGTCTCTTCACACAGTTTTTGGCTCCTTGCACTTGGGCCTCACAAGGTCCTAAGCAAACATCTGTAAATTATAACGCTTGTGTGCAAGGGGCCTTGTAGAACTTTCCCTTTAAACACATGAGCGTCATAATTTACGGATGCTTGCTTAGGACCTTGTGAAGCCCATGTGCAAGGGGCCAAAAACTGTGTGAAGAGACCTGAGTAATGTTCAGTATAGGAGAATAAAGGTGTGCAAGCATATAGACCCGTAAAATTCTTCTTCATTGCCAGTATTGTGGCTCCTTGCACACGGGTGTAAATATCAGTAAATTATGATGCTCGTGTGCAAGGGGCCTAAATGAGTAAACATGCAACTAAATTACTGCACTGAAATAAAAAAAAAAAAAATCTATTTTTATTTTACTGCTCTGTACTCAACTCTGTATTACTGATTGTGTGCAATGTCCCATAGACATCAATGCATCTCATTTCAGATGAGTAAAAAACTATTTTACTCCCATGTGCAACAGGCCTAATTCTGACCAATCATCATCATCCAATCAGGGACATCAGACTGCCATTTCTATTTTAGTGTAGACAATTCAGGCATAGCAGCCATGACAAGATCCTGATACAATACCAAGGTAGGCTTTTTCATGGCAGGGACACGGAGCAAGGATTCAAGTTCTGAGTAGGAGAGAGTTACCTCACGACCTGGAAACGGACCACTGAAGGCATGAGAAATCTGGAGATAAATTGATAATAGTAGTGAAGTGGGAGGTTAAATTTGGAGAGAAGGGTATTAAAGGGAAGGAGACGGCGATCCCGGACTATGTGTTTCAAAGTTTTAATTTTATACTTGGCCCAAGCAAGAGCATCAGGGAGTGCATAGAAATGTGGAAGGGAGGAGTTTTAAACATAATAGAGTCCGGGTGGCCGTTCCTTCAGAGCGCATGCGCCAGTGATGCCAATGGCTGCATGTACACTAAATATCGCCTAAACTGTGCACGTTTAGGAGATATTTACACTACCTATAGGTAAGCCTTATTATAGGCTTACCTATAGGTAAATGTTAGAGATGGGAGTTTATTTCCACTTTAAGGTGGTGTGCATAGATGGAGTGAGACCAGCTTTTGGTCCTCAGAACAATAGGCATTTGAGGGCTTCTAGGGATTGCAGTATAGCTGTCTCTAGCAAGGTTGCAGGGTTAAGCCGGCCATAGTTCTAATCTCGGCAGGTTCAGCAGGGGCCAGATGACATTCAAGCCATGTATGGGCAGACTGATTCAACCCAAGTGGATAGACTGATCAACTTGGCTACAACCAGCCTGTTGGGTTTTTCATGCGATTATTGCCAGGGGCAATAGCCGCGAGCAATCATCACTGTGTTTTCCCAGCTAGGACACCCCCCCCCTCCAGGAGAACACAATAGCTCTGTGGGAGGGATTCCCCATCAACGGTGACTATGTTGATGAGGGAATCAAGCCATTTTCTTTGCTGCAACCCGTGGTTACAGGAAAGAAAATCACTACATCTATGGCCAACTTTAGAGATATCAGGTTGCAGCCAATAATGTGTTGGCACTAACAGAGAGGCTAAGAAGTATTTGTGACAGTCTGGAGGCCAGGCCGACCAGGGAGGTTGGTCTGATCAGGGTGGAAAATTTATATCTAGGTGTCTGGAAACTCCATTAAAAGGACATGAATTGTTGGTTAAGCTTGGTAAAAAAGGATTTAGGGAGCCATTGGGGGGGTTTACGAAAAAGGTATGTACATTTTGGAAGGATTTTAATTTTTAGCAGATTTATACAGCCAATTAAGGAGAGTGGAAGGTTGTGCCATGCCTTCAGTTTGGTCTTAACATCCAACAGTACTGGGTGAAGGTTAAGTAACATATAATCTGAGGTATGGCGTAAAACAACTACCCCAAGGTGCGGAAAGGTATCCACTCATTGCAACGGAAGAGTCCTGGAGGACGATGACCTTGCATCGACCGGAGACCATAATGATTTGTGCCATTTGACCCTTAGGCCTGTGAAATGAGAGAAGGTATTCATAACTTGGAGCTCTCCATTTAAGGAATGGCCTGCATCGTTCAAAAATGCAAGAATATCTCTAATTCTTGATTGATCAATTTTTCTTTTGTAACTACCGATGCACTTTAAAGCTAGTGCTGACTGTAATTGGCAATTGGGGTTCGGGAAAACTAACTGCCAACTGAATGGATAGGAAATCAAGACGGGAGTATAAAAAAGTTTTAATTTTGGGTGAGACGGTTTTATACAAACCTCCTTTGAAAGACGAGTAAAGAGGTCTCCCCCACGCAAAAAGTCCAAGATCAAATAAAGTTTGCCCTCTGTCTGGAATGCTGTCACGAGAGAACATTAATTTCAGTAAACAGGCATGTTTTGCATTAAACATGATTCACTGCTATCAAAATGCAATTTTTAGTTTCATTAAAAAATCCTCCCTTGAAGCACTGACCCAAACTTACCATAATGAAGCCTCACTACAAATGGGTGGTGCACCTCCGCCAAAATATCACGTTCCATTTTGGTTCTGACGCGATCTCTTACTTTAAATACATAGGAGAGAAACACAACAAAAACAACACACTCTGCTGTGGTTAATATGTATTTCACACCCTTTAAACTGTCAAGATACAAGACATACAGTGCTAATAATAAGGATGTATACACATCACAGAATCTGCTAATTTATTCTCGTGGAAACAAATGTCATAATATGCTAGGCAACTGGTATTATATGTATGAATATCTATTATAATACATAAAATGAAGAGCTCTTTGCTAGCAGAGAACGATGACATTTTTTCCCATTTAAGAAATGAATGCCGATAACACATTTTTTTAAAAAACTTTAAAGACATCATGCATGTACACAAGTTTCAAGACGAAGAAACCGATTACAATGTGTCAGCATAAATCTACAGATACAGTTCTAAGCATTTAGTCTTATAAATGAAAAGTATCCCCAAAGAAAGTAGAGTAAGATTAAAAGTAGCAATGCAACACATTTTTTGTTGAAGATTTGATCTGTTAGGCTTTTAAACTGGTAGGTAAACATTGATTGAATAAAATAATTCATGGAGGTTCATTTTAAAACAGAACTTATTTATTTTATTGATTTATTTCAGGTACTTATATAGAGCAGTGCTTTACATATACATTGCACATCCACATCAGTCCCTACCCTCAAGGAGCTTACAATCTAAAGGTCCCTAACTCACATTCATACATATACATACTGGGGCCAATTTAGATAGGATCCAATTAACCTACCAGAATGTCTTTGGAGCGTGGGAGGAAACCGAAATACCCAGAGGAAACCCACGCAGGCACAGGGAGAACATACAAACTCCGGGCAGGTAGTGTCGTCGTTGGCATTCAAACCAGCGACTCTTTTTTTTTTTTTTGCTGTTAGGCAAAAATGCTAGCCACTACACCACTGTGCCACTCAGAACTACACCTTTATTTAAATCCATATCAATAGGTCTTTAACCACTTCTGTTTGGGTGGACGTCATATGACGTTGCTACCTTTGAGAAGTGATATCTGAATGGTGCCTGCAGCTGCAGGCACCATTCAGATATTGTTTTTTTCAGCAGACGATTCTAAACATAAAAGTGGTCTTAGCGGCGGATTCGCTACAAGATCACTTTTATCAGCGGCGAGAGAGGTGCCCCCCCCTCCCGCCGCTTTCCGGTCATCTCCGCCGCTTACCGGACCTACCGGCAGCGGCAGAGTTGATCCAATCTGTCCCCAGCTCACTTGGCTCCATAGTACGGCAGGGCGGAAATGACGTCAGAAGTCACGTCCGCCCAACGGTCTTAAAGGGCCCGTTTTTTTTTTTTGGGCTGTAATTTTTTTCAAATTTTTTTTTTTTTTTTTTG
>BLSH010080519.1:698014-715519 GCA_018402905.1 Glandirana rugosa
CCCCCCCCCCCCCACACACACACACACATATGGTGGATTTTTGGTGGGAATCTTCCTGAATAAGTAGAAAGATGGAGGATGGGTTAAAAGCCCTGCTGCACGCCACTGCAACCCAGCAGTAAAACAATCGCCAGCAGCAGAAAACCAACTGCCAAGTCGCAGAGGTCGCGCCAGGGCAACAGGAGGCGAATCGCCAGTTTGCGGAGGCCCTAATGGAGTTAAAGAAGGGGTCTGCAGCTCCCCTTGCTAGTGGAACAGAAAATGGTGCGTACCAGCTATTACCTGCAGAAGATGACACCTGCAGATGATGTGGAAGCTTACCTAGCAACTTTTGAGTCGCTGTTCGAGAAGGATGGCAAAAAAGAGCAATGGGCAGGACTGCTAGCGCCCTGACAGAAAAAACCCAAAAGGCCTATTATGACCTGGAACAAGATGTTACCCAGGATTATGAGACACTGAAAGCTGAGATGTTTGCACGCCTGGGCGTCACCACTGCAGTCCTGGCTCAACAGGTGCGTCGATGGTCATACAGTACTGACAAGCCACCCCGCTCCCAAATGTTTGACTTAAAACACCTCACCAAGAAGTGGCTGCAGCCAGAGACTTTGTCAGGCCCTAAGACTGTGGAGTGCATGGTCAAGGACCATTATTTATGTGCGCTCCCTGACACTTTGAGTAAGTGGGTCAGCCATGGAGACCCCAAGACTGAAAACCAGTTGGTGGACATAGTGGAGAGATATACTACTGTTGAGGACTTGTTAAACCCATCCATGCCCCACTCCAATGTCTCTAGGGGTGAAAAACTGCCCAGAGGATCCGATAAGACTGTTCCAGGGTTCAAGGGTGTGAGGAAAAATTACAAGACTATTGCCACAGATGAGACTACGGGCTCAGGACCTGGAGACTGGCCAAATAGGTCAGGAAGGTCTCTGAGGCCATTTAAAGGATTGGGTACAGAACAAGTAAAATGTTATTGCTGCCATGTGTTAGGTCATTTTGCTGCTAACTGTTCCCTAAATAATGAACTAAAGCAATGTGATAATGCTTACTTAAAAAAAACTCATGTCTCTTTTTGCACAGGTGGCATGTACTGCATCATGTCATGGACGGATGGAAAAACAAATGTGTGCGAGTTCAGTTGATAGAAAGCCAGCCACTGCTCTGCTAGATTCTAGTAGTGTTGTGCCATTAGTCAAAGGTGATTTTGTAAACCCTGCGAAGTTACACCCTAGCACAATTGGTGTGATTTGTATACATGGTGACACGTGACTACCAGACTGCTGTGGTTGAGTTTGATACCCCTTGGGGCACCGTGTCACATTCAGTGGGGGTGGTACCCTCACTATTTCATGAAGTCCTAGTGGGGAGAGATTTTCCACACTTTTGGAGCTTATGAGAAAACAAAAGGAGTCGGGAGGACAGAGCTCCCCCTGCTGAGGAAACACTGGCACTCATTCCAGACCCTTTTGATTGCAGAATTGAAAGGGAAACTATTGGTGTGTCCAACGGAGGCGTAGGTCCTCTTTCTTTTTCTGTAATGGCTGGAGAGCAGGAGGAACTAGAATTTAGCCCCCAGAATGAGGATAATTAACAAGAAATTATCTCGGACTCTAATAATGAGAGTGGACAGAATGTGGTGCCTGACTTAGAGGTCAGGAAAGATTACTTTTGTACGGAACAATTAAGAGACTCCACACTCTGAGCCAAAGAAAACATTACAATGATTGATGGCAAACCTGTTCAACCTAATGTAGGGGTATCTTTTCCCTACATGGCTCTTAAAAATAACTTGCTGTTTCAAGTGGTAAAGCAAGGAGAGGAGGAGGTAGTGCAATTAGTGGTTCCAAAACCCTATTTGGTCCATGGTCATATAATGGGTGGGCATCTGGTTATAGAGAAAACTAAGGAGAGGATAACTCAGATTATTTTGGCCTGGGTTACATGCAGATGCCAAAGAATATTGTGAGTCATGCCCAGAGTGTCAGTATTCTGCGCCATCACCGCATTTTCGCCGTCCGCTGGTACAGTTACCGATAATTGAAGTGCCTTTTGAAAGGATTGGCATGGATCTGGTGGGACCAGTAGTAAAGTCTGCACAGGGCCATCAGCACATACTGGTAATACTGGACTAAGCCACATGGTATCCTGAAGCCATTCCCTTGCCTAATACTTCAGCTAAGGCTATTGCCTAAGAGCTTGTCCAGATATTTAGTCGTGTGGGTATTCCAAAAGCGGTATTATTGTATCAAGCGACACCATTTATGTCCAGAGTCACTAAAGAATTGTGTAAGCTGTACAAATCTCCCATCTCCGTACCTCGGTCTACCACCCCCAAACTGATGGTCTTGTGGAGAGATTTAACAAAACACTCAAAAGCATGTTAAAATGGTGGTGGACAAAGATGGGAGAAATTAGGATTTTTTGCTGCCATACCTCATGTTTGCCACACGAGAGGTACCTCAAGCATCTACAGGTTATTTTTGAACTACTGTATGGTAAACATCCCAGGGCATTGCTAGATGTCGCAAAGAAATGTGGGAGGGAAAATCCACGCCTTACAGAAGCGTCATTGAGTATATCACACTGATGCAAGACAGAATGGAGGCGGTCATGCCACTTGTACGTGAACATATGAAGCAAGCCCAGGAGGCCCAGAGAAGGGTTTATAATCGGGGTGCCAAGACCTGGACCTTCAACCCTGGGGATAGAGTGCTGGTACTAGTCCCCACAGAGTAAATACCTAGCAAAGTGGCAGGGCCCCTTTGAAATTATGGAAAGAGTAGGGGAAGTAAACTACAAAGTTTACCAGCCAGGGAAAAGGGAACCAGAGCAAATATATCAAGTTAATCTCTTGAAACCTTGGAAAAACCGACTTTACTGGCAGTGCCAACTCCCCAAAAGGACATGGCCCCCGTGACTTTTTTTTCACCTACCCGTACTGACCACAGAAATGCAGCATGACAATTACGGAAGCAGGTGTCCGCGTAAATGTAAAGCCCTATAGAATACCCAAGGCTAGGCGCGAAGCAGTTGCAAATAAAATAAAGAACATGTTAGAGTTGGACATGATAGTGGAGTCCCACAGTGACTGGTCAAGTCCCATAGTGTTGGTCCCAAAGCCAGATGACACAATAAAGGTTTTGTAAGGATTTAAGGAAGTTGAACAGCATGTCCAAAGCCTCGGGTCAAAAAATCTTGAGGACAGATTGGGAAGTGCCAGGTACATAACTACTTTAGACCTGACTAAAGGTTATTGACAGATACCCCTAACAGAATCTGCAAAAGAGAAGACTGCTTTTTCTACTCCTGGGGGGGTCATTCCAATATAAGCAGATGCCTTATGCTTTGCATGGTGCTCCTGCCTCATTCCAGAGAATGATGGACAAGACATTGAAACCACGTCGCCCAATACGCAGCCGCCTATTTGAACGATATTGTTATCCACAGCCCAGATTAGGAAGCTCATTCGTCCCGGGTGCAAGCAGTAGTAGATTGCCTTAGGAAAGCAGGACTCACTGCCAACCCCAAAAAGTGTGCCATAGGCTTGGAGGAGGCCAAATACCTTGGCTACATTTGGTCAAGGGCTGATTAAGCCTCAGACCAATAAGATTGAGGTGGTTTAAAAATGGCCCCAACCTATAAATAAAAAGCAAGTTTGTGCATTTCAGGGGATCACAGGGTACTACAGGCATTTTATAGCCAATTTTGCCAGCCCCACTGACAGATCTGATGAAGAGTAGAGGGTTGGTCATGATTAAATGGAATCCTGAGGCAGAGAAGGCATTACAAAAGTTTAAGCAAGCCCTTTGTGTACAACCGGTACTCGTGACCCCAGATTTCACAGTTTATCGTAGGAGTCTGTCGTACAGACGCCTCTGATGTAGGACTGGGTGCAGTACTGTCTCAAATCAGAGACGGTGAGGAGCACTCGGACGTCCACCTGAGCAGAAAGCTTAACAGACATTAGAAAACCTATGCCATTGTTGAGAAGGAATGTTTAGCTATAAAATGGGCCTTAGAGCCCCTGAAATATTACCTGTTGGGGAGACCATTCAAACTAGTCACTGTTCATGCCCCTCTTAAATGGATGTGTGATAACAAGGAGAAAAACAGTCGTGTGACAAGGTGGCTCCTTGCTCTGCAAGCATTCACGTTCACAGTGGAATAGAGAGCTGGGAAACTCCAGAATAATGCAGATGTCATTTCCCGTGTCTATTGTCTGGTTGGGACAGTTGCTCAGCTGCAGGGGCTTGAGCGGGGGGGGGGGGGGGATATGTGACATTATGAAAGGCGAGGTGATCGATGGACGATATGTGTTGCCAAGCATACGTTCATTTGCAGGGAACTGAGGAAAACTACGGCCCAGGTGTTACCAGCCACCTTAGCAGGGTTGGTTCCAGACCAGATTTTGTGGTCCACCTGTGTCCACCAACAGGTGGTATAAATAAGCAGGACTAGAGAAAAGGTTTGCTCTTGCCTGGGACTCAGGAAGCCAAAAACCTGAGAGCTTCTAAACTGAAGTTCTGCTTTGTGACTGAAACAAAAGGCTTCCATTAGCTTTGTGGGTGACTGACAGAAGCCCTTCACCTCCGAGTTAGGAAACCTGGAAATGTTTAGTAAGAGCCTGGATGGCAATGATTTATTTTCTGTTTTGTTTGTTTGATTTTTCATGCAACCTTTTTAATAAAGCTGGCTACAAGTCAGCTTTTAAGAAAATCCTGCCGTTTGGGCTACCTTTTTCTCACACACACCATCTCACAAAAGGGAGTACACCACTCACATTTTTGTAAATATTTTATTATATCTTTTCGCGTGACAACACTGGAGAAATGACACTTTGCTACAACACAAAGTAGCGAGTGTACAGCTTGTATAAGGCCCCTTTCACACGTATGCGACTTGTCCTGCGACTTGGGACTGCAAAGTCTCATGAGAAGTCGTTCCCCATGATTTCCAATGAGTGCTGTTCATATCTGTATGACTTCATATCGCGCTAAGTAACTTCAAAGTAGTCCCTGCATTACTTTTCTCCAACTTTGATGCAACTTGAGGTCCACAGACTTCAAAGTTAAACCCCCAAAGTTGCATGCAAATCGCACCTGATTAATATAGATGTGATTTCTGTACGACTTTGTAATACGTTTTCATTGTGCCTAAGTTGCCACAAAGTCGGACCAAAGTCATATTGATCCCAGATCGCGTCAAATATCGTGGTAAAATCGCGTCGCACAAGTATGAAGGGGGCCGAAGAGTGTAAATTTAATGTCTCCTCAAAATAACGCAACACGCAGCCATTAATGTCTAAATCGCTGGCAACAAAAGTGAGTACACCGCTAAGTGAAAAGGTCCAAGTTGGGCCTAAAGTGTCAATATTTTGTGTGGCCACCACTATTTTCCTGCCTTAAACCTCTTGGGCAAGGAGTTCACCAGAGCTTCACTGGTTGCCACTGGAGTCCTCTTCCACCCCTACATGACGACATCACGGAGCTGGTGTATGTTAGAGACCTTGCGCTCCTCCACCTTGTTTGAGGATGCCCCACAGATGCTCAATAGGGTTTAGGTATGGAGACATGCTTGGCCACTCCATCACCTTTAGCCTCAGCTTCTTTAGCAAGGCAGTGGTTGTCTTAGAGGTGTGTTTGGGGTCATTATGTTGGAATACTGCCCTGCGGCCCAGTCTCCAAAGGGAGGGGATCATGCCCTGCTTCAGTACGTCACAGTACATTTTGGCATTCATGGTTCCCTCAATGAACTGTAGTTCCTGAGTGCCAGCAGCACTCATGCAGCCCCAGAGTGGAACATGTCCTGTTAAACCACTGTATGGTCTTGGTCACCGTGCTGCAGCTCAGTTTCAGGGTCTTGGCAATCTTCTTATAGCCTAGGCCATCTTTATGTAGAGCAACAATTCTTTTTTTCAGTTCCCCTGGTAGTTCTTTGCCATGAGGTGCCATGTTGAACTTCCAGTGACTAGTATGAGAGAGCGATAACACCAAATTTAACACACCTGAGACCTTGTAACACTAATGAGTCACACTGGGGCGTAAAAATGTCTAATTGAGTCCAATTTGGACATTTTCACTTAGGGGTGTACTCACTTTTGTTGCCAGCGGTTTAGACATTAATGGCTGTGTGTTGAGTTACGCGACAGCAAATTTACACTGTTATACAAGCTGTATACTCACTACTTTACATTGTAGCAAAGTGTCATTACTTCAATGTTGTCACATGAAGAGATATAAAATTTACAAAAATGTGAGGGGTGTACTCACTTTTGTGAATAAATACACACACACACACACACACACATAATCCCCCTCCACCAAATGATTTGGACCAGTGCACAGAGCAAGGGCAATGTCCTTGCACGAGAGGGCAGGATTTCCTCTGTCCAGACATACTCTACCTCCCGACTGCTGCTACACAGCTACAGCCACGCTTTAAGCTGAATTACAATGGTAAGAAAGGACCCTGATGGGGACCACAATGTACTGTAAGTCAGGACCCTGGAGTAAGAGGGATCCCTAGTGGGGATCTTGGGGCGGGGGGCTCTGATGGGTACCAGGATGTAAGGGAGGACTCTGACTGGTACACTGTTGTAAAGGGGGAGTCTGATGGTGACCCTGATGAAGGGGTGGAGTACAGACTCTGATGGGAACCCTGTTGCAAGGGGAGAACACTAATGGGGATTCTGATGTAAGTGGCGATAATTTTGAATTTATTTGTAAAGAGTAACTCCACTATTGTTGAGAAACAACATTTCCCTCTGGGTACATTGCAAGGATTTTAACAAACTTTGTTAGAGATTCCTACCTTTTGCTATTCTGAAAAAATTGCTTTTTGTCTGTGTCCATGTGCTGTGTGAGTCTGTATGGGAGTGGTTCTATAACAATCAGCTGCTGCATTTTATCGGTTCTAATAAGGAAAGCTGCTGGGTCAGCATCACTTTAGACACGATTTGTCTTTGAGCCTAGGTTCACACTTGTGCAATGCAGGGACCTGAGCGATTCCAGCTCCGGTTCCTGCATCGCATCTCTCCCGCAGGCTGTTCACACTGCCTTTTGTGAACTGCTGCGGGTATCAATGCAATGTTAATTACATATTCAGATTGGTTCACAGATCGCAGTGCGAACTGTGGATTCGGATCGAATGGGTGAAAACACCCATGAGATACGATTCCAGTGCGGGGGGGAAAAAAAAAAAAAAGTCCCTGCACTTTTTTCTGTGCGAATCCAATGCGAGTTCAGCCATACAACGGTATGGCTGAACTCACATCGCACAGACATCGCATGTGATCGGCACCTGCAGTGCCCACTGTGCACCCTAAGGCTTCTGATGATCGCACTAGTGTGAACCTGGGCTAAAAGTATCTCACCAAATATATGACACTTTAGTTGCAGAGGATGCTTAAAATCTGATTTGTATCTTAGTGCAGACTTCCAGGAAAATCAGTAAGCCAATCACACAAGCAGGAAATAACAAATCCGGAGGGCGTTTTGTAGCACCATCTGTGAACAGTACACCTTCACATAGTCGTATTGCATTTTACAGAAAATTACTGAGCTGCAAATTGAAAAGGAAAGGTCATTTTTAATAACATTTAATGTGACTTGTATCGCAATTGTATTTGCTATTTATTTTTTCATGAAAGTGAAATGACCTTTTAACTAAGGTTATTTTGTTCTGAATAATATTGCAAAAAAATTATCCAAGTAAAACTCATTCCTCATTTACGATTTATCCATTCATTTATAAAAAAAAATTTTTCAATCCCTGAATATTGGTAAAATATACAAAGCTGCCCTCGTACTGGAATATTTGGAGACCCCTGGCCTACGGGATGATGAATAAGGGGATATACTTGATCTCTTGCTCTCCCTGAAAGCTGGCGAGTTCCTCCTATTTCCGATGCTCTGGAATGTGTGCCAGGACCTCTTGTTTCATGAAAGTCTTAATATTAATATTAAAAAGGTACTTTTATAGCACAGTCAATTTTACACAGCGATTTACATATATATTGTACATTTACATCAGTCCCTACCCCAAAGGAGCTTACAGTCTAAGGTCACTAACTCACATTTATACATACACATACTAGGGCCAATTAAAGTGGTGGTCAACTCTTGACAACCACTTTAACTTACAGGTAAGCCTATAATAAGGCTTACCTGTAGGTTTCCCTGCATATCTCCAAAACCTGTATGGTTAAGGAGATATACAGTGTACTTGCATGTGACGTCATCAGGCACACGCGCAGTGACGAAACAGCCTCCGAAGGCGCGGGGGTGACGTCACGCGGGTCCGGCAAATCACAGAGCCGGAGTCCGCGGCCCCAGAAGGAAGGGGTGAAGATGGATGCTTCCTGGAGCGGGGACAGCACATGCTTCCAATGCAGGTAAGTGTCACATAATAATCTAGTATGCGATGCATACTAGCCTATTATGCTTTTATATTGCAAATTTTTAATTTGGTCTTGACATACATTTTAAATCTTTTGGCTCTCTGGTGGGGGGGCAGAACATATGCAGAAGCATTTTTAACGCCTCAACACCATATTACGTCAGAACACTAGAAGACTGATACCAGATAGGTCTACAGATTTCAGTAAACACCCCAACAGAAAATAGTTAAAAAACAGTAAAAAGTACTGCAGATAGTGATACACAATAGAAAAGATGTCTAAGAGGTCTGACTTTCACATACTTCAGCTGTGATCTGTGCAGAATAACATTCCTTTTCTCAGTGCCTGCTTACTGTCACCAAGGCACCAGAGAGGGAAAAATCTGCAGCAGCCAAAACTACGTGTAATCTTAGGTCGCAAGATGACATAGAAATATGACTGAAGTCAAGGCAGACAAACAGCAGATATATCTCCTATTTAATGTAGGTTTACAAAAAAAATCTGTTCTGTTCTCTCATTTTCTTTAAAGTGTATGCCCAAATATTATCCCAATTTACTTATTATTTATATTATCCCAAACCTTTCCCCACAAGATCATGTCGCAACATTTTTTTTTCATTTTTATTACTCCCTGTGACATCATCACCAGTACTTCATGTCCCTCTTAGGTATAGACTCACCAGAAATGTACGACTCTAGATGAATAGTTGGTCAACTTTATGAACCGCGCGAGTCCACCGCTCTGTGCCAAACTGGGACCAAGGATTTCCACAACAAATTTGGTCTGTATCAATGTCTCTCAGAAATAAGTACAGATAAAATTGCAGAAACATACATCATAGCACACCCGGTTTATTATAAATATCCAGCATACGGTGAAAAAAATTCTATTACACTCACATGTTCCGATGCCCAAACCGGCACCCAGCGTATCCAGCAATAGTATTACTCTAGAGCCGCCGCTGTTCCAGGACCTGGAACCAGAGTGCACTCCACTCCAGAGAAGTGATGTAGACGTCTTAAGACCCATCTGAATGACTTTTGCCCATAGAAGGGCATTTTCAGGAAGCTACTTTTAATAAACAGGGTGTGCTATAATGTATGTTTCTGCGGATTTCTTGGTCCTCATTTCTGAGAGGCATTGATACAAGACAAAATGTTTGGCCCGGTCTGGCAGAGTGGTGGACTTGCACTGTTCATAAATCGCTTATTGACCCATTATTCAGCTAGGGTCATAAATTTCTGGTGCGTCTATACCCAAGAGGGCCACGTGGCACTGTGACATGCTTTACAGTTCTAAGTACGGGAGCACAAAATTTATTTTGCAACTGGGAACACATTACAGAGTGAACTAAAGCATTGCAGATAATTTATGGACACAATCTGGAGCAGAGTAATATGTTGGGATAGTTTTTAAAGAAAGATCACACTTGTAATGATAATAAAAAATGGTGCGCTAATTCAAGAAGCTATGCAGCAAAAATAGACAAATATTCATTAATGACTATCGCTAATTTAAAAAAATATATTTATTTAGTATATTAGTTTTGGTTGGTTGCGAGGTCCATAGCAGGGCACAAGTGCTTCATATTTAATCACTTAGTGTAACGTTTGCATGAATATAATGTAATATTTACATATTTGGGTATAATTGAAACCTCTTTTTTGAGCAGGTTTATGGTTTTGTATTTTTTTTTTTTAGCGCTGCTAAACATTTCCAATATATTTAAATTTTTTAGATTTTACCAAAAATGAAGTATTATATTGTGTTTGTGTGCCCTAAAATTCATTAAAGTGCATTTTTTCCCAAAAATTTGTGTTTTAACCACTTCCTTACTGGGCACTTAAACCCCCCTCCTGCCGAGACCAATTTTTGGCTTTCAGCGCTGTCGCATTTTGAATGACAATTGCGCGGTCGTGCGACGTTGTAACCAAATAAAATGTGCGTCCTTTTTTTCCCACAAATAGAGCTTTCTTTTGGTGGTATTTGATCACCTCTGCGTCATTTCTGATCACCGCTATAAACAAAAAATGAGCGACAATTTTGCAAAAAAGAACAATATTTTTTACTTTTTGCTAAAGTACAAATCCATTAAAAAAAAATAATCAGTTTAGGCCGATATATATTCTTCTACATATTTTTGGTAAAAAAAAAAAAAAAAACGCAATCGGCGTATATTGATTGGTTTGCGCAAAAGTTATCACATCTACAAACTATGGGAATTGATTTATGGCGTTTTTATTATTTTTTTTTTTTACTAGTAATGGCGGCGATCTGCGATTTTTATCAGGACTGCGATATTGCAGCAGAAATGTCGGACATTTTTTACACATTTTTGGGACCAATGACATTTATACAGCGATCAGAAATTTAAATATCCACTGATTACTGTGTAAATGTCATTGGCAGTGAAGGGGTTAACCTGCAGGGGGCAGTTAAGGGGTTAACAATGTTCCCTGGGTGTGTTCTAACTGTGGGGGGGGCGGGGCTGGCCGGGACATAACAGATCTAACTGATCCCAGTGACAGGGATCAGTAGATCTGTCATGTCCCTTGTCACAGAACGGAGAACCGCCGTGTTTACATCGGCGGTTCCCCGTTCTGCAGCTCTGTCAGGCGATCGTGAGTCTCGGGCGGACATCGAGTCCGCCTGACCCACAGGCACGCTCGCGCAGCGTGCGGCAGGCGCGCGCCACCGCTGCCGCCAGGGGGCGCGCCGGGAGCGTGCACAGGGGACGACGTCCATGGACGTCGTCCCCGGCATTTCAGATCCGCGCTGGAGCCATACTTCGGCAATAGCGCGGATGTGTAGGGGTTAAAAATGGCTGCACAAATATCAAGCGACTTAAAAAAAAAAAATTGCAGCAACCACTACTCCAGGGTCTCAGCTTTCAAAAAATATAGAGCGTTTGAGGGTTTCAAGTAATTCTCTAGCAAACAAAATGTAAAACAGAAATGTCAGAATTGGCCTGGGGGTAACGTGATTAATACAGCACTCCAACTACTCTGCCTCCTAGACTACAAACACGACAGACAGCTCTTTTAGGCTTGGTGCACAGAGAGAGTATACTTAGCCCCTCTGAAAGAATTTTCTCCAGGCAGGGGAAAAAAGGGATTTTATTATAACCTACCGTAAAATCCTTTTCTCAAAGTTCAATGACAGACGCATCCCTTCATTAGACAAGTGGGGTTTATGCTCATATCACTAGGAGTAGACTAGGCAAAATAAAACAAAAGCATAGGTTGGCCCCTCCCAGGGGGCCGTCCTCACCTTAGTATATAACCCCCTGCTAGACAATAGCATATCAGTTCGTAACAAGCCATACAAACTCAACAGAGGGGTGGGTGCTGCGTCTGTCAGTGAACTCAGAGAAAAGGATTTTATGTTAAGTTATAATAAAATACCTTTTACTCTTACGTTGACTGACAGACGCAGCCCTTCATTAGACAAGTGGGGATGTCCCAAAGCTGTGTCAATCAAGAAGGGCGGGTAAACTATAACAACTGTACCCAACAAAAAAGTCCTCTCGGGCGGTGCCAGTCGCGCCTACACTGCCGCTTGCAAAACTTTGTGGCCAAAAGCAGCATCCGCAGATGCTGAAACATCCACTTTGTAAAACTTAGTAAACGTGTGCACTGTAGCCCAAGTACCCGCTTTGCGCACCTGAGACACCTAAGCCTGGTGTCTATAAGCCCAGGAAGTACTAACTGCCCTGGTGGAATGAGCCATGACTGGGAAAGGGGGAACCTTGCCCCAAACCTCATATGCATGAGTCACGGTCTTCCTGATCCAACGAGAAATGGTAGCGGACGAGACCGCCAAGCCTTTGCGCGAACCTTCCGTCAGCACAAATAAAGAATCAGACTTCCGAAAGGAAGCTGTAGAAAACAAATACACCCGCAAAGCCCTCACCACATACAAAGAATGCAGTTCAAATTCTTTGGGATGCGTCGGGTCCGGGCACAATGAGGGAAGAACAATATCCTCATTCAAATGAAAAGAAGAAACCACCTTCGGAAGGAAAGAAGGGGAAGGTCGCAAAACCGCCTTGTCCTTATGAAGGACCAAGTAAAGAGACTTGCAGGATAAGGCTGCCAACTCAGACACCTGCCTAGCGGATGTAACAGCCACCAGAAAAGCCACCTTCTGCGACAATAGTTGCAAAGGAATGTCCCTGATCTTCTCATATGGTGGCTTCTGAAGTACAGAAAGCACCAGATTCAAATCCCACGGCGCCAAAGGCGACCGTATCCGAGGAGCCACATGACGTACCCCCTGTACAAATGTACGGATCAGCAAGTGTGACGCCGAGGGTCGTTGAAAAAGAACAGTCAGGGCCGAAATCTGACCCTTAAGCGTACTTAACGCCAGGTTCTTGTCCAGTCCCTGCTGCAAAAAAGTCAGCACTCTTGACACCGCACAAGAGCAGGGGTTCCAACCCACTGCCTCACACCAGGCAATATAAGAAATCTTACGTAAAGTACACTTGCGTGCTTCAATCATAGTAGGGATCACGGAGTCAGACACCCCTATCCCTCAACACCTGGGACTCAATAGCCAAGCCGTCAAAGCCAGCGAGGGCAAAGCAGGGTGCAAGATGGGTCCCTGAGACAGTAGGTCTTCGCGAAGTGGAAAACGCCACGGGACATCTGCCACCATCCGTACCACGTCGGCGTACCAAGGACGCCGAGGCCAATCTTGTCGGGATTCCCTCTGCTTCTATCCTGCGCAGAACCCGCGGCAGAAGCTTCAGAGGAGGAAAGATGTACAATAGCCGATACCGACCCCAGGGTGCCACCAGTGCGTCAGTGGCGACCACCAACGGATCTCTTGATCTGCACACAAAGGTCTGTACCTTGTGATTGAATCTGGAGGCCATGAGGTCCACCTCTGGCGTGCCCCACTTGAGGCAAATCTGGCGGAACACTTCTGGATGTAGGGACCATTCCGCCTGATCCAGAGTCCGGCGGCTGAGAAAGTACGCCTGCCAGTTTTCCACGCCTGGAATGTAGATTGCGGAGAGTGCTGGCACGTGAAGCTCTGCCCATCGCAGGATCAGAGCCGCCTTTGCGGCTGCTGCCGAGCTTCTTGTTCCGCCCTGATGGTTCACATATGCCACAGCCGTGGCATTGTCCGACTGAACTCGGACAGGAAGGCCTTGCAGCCTTACCGACCAACGGGACAGACAAAGTCTGATCGCTCTCAATTTCAATACATTTATCGGAAGGCAAGCTTCCTGAGCTGACCAATGACCCTGGGCAGAGAACTGACCCAGGACCCCTCCCCAGCCTGATAGACTGGCATCCATCGTTACGATCGACCAATTGAGGGGGAGAAAACATTTTCTCATTTTTAGGGCTGGAGCCCGAATTCACCAAATCAAGAACCCTCGGGACTGATGATCCAGCATGATCAGTCTATCTAGGGATAGGGGGGATTTGTCCCATTGCGACAAAATTGCCTTCTGCAGGAGCCAAGTGTGACTCTGGGCGTAAGGTATCGCTTCAAAAGACAACATGAGCCCCCAACACTCGCATACAGAACCGTAAGGAGGACCACTGGTGTGATAACAGGGTTCGCACTGCTGCCTGTAGTGTCAGGAGCTTGTTCGGTGGTAAAAACACCCTTGTCTGCACCGTGTCCAGAATCGGACCCAGGTATTCCAGACGGCAGGATGTAGTCATTGCTGACTTCTGCAGGTTGATCAGCCAACCAAATTCTTTTAGCGTGGACACCGTGATTATCACGTTCTCCTCCAGAGCTGCAGCTGACTCTGCTCTTAGGAGTAAATCGTCAAGGTACGCTACCACCGCGATACCTCTCTGTCTCAACAGTGCCAGCATTGGGGCCACCACCTTGGTGAACACTCTGGGAGCCGAAGCCAGACCGAAGGGAAGTGCCACAAACTGGCAATGCAGATCCCCCACTGCGAAACGCAGGAAACGCTGGTGCCTGTGACAAACTGGAACGTGGAGATATGCATCCCTGATATCCAGGGACGCCATGAATTCCCCTTGGTGCAGGGCGGCCACGACCGAGCGGATGGACTCCACCCTGAATCTTTTTGTCTTTACAAAGCAGTTTAGTGTCTTCAGGTCCAGAACTGGCCTGACACCGCCCTTTTTGGGCACCACAAAGAGGTTTGAGTAAAACCCGTGAAATCTTTCCACCGTGGGTACCGGTACAATCACCCCCTGTTCGGCAAGCGCCCGAATTGCGCCTAGAAGCGCCTCCCTACACCCCTGAGGGAGTCTTAAATTCGAAGGGAAGAACCTTTCTGGGGGTAGAGAGATGAACTCTATCCTGTACCCGGAGGACACTACCTGCGAACCTCAGTAACCGGCCCCCCACCCGTGAATCGGGCGGGGGCAACCCATTCATGTGGAGGCTGACTCATCCTTCATTTTTTCAGACTTACGTTGCCAGGGCCTTTTATTGGGCCCAGCGAAAGCTTTACCGGACTTGAAGCCCTTACCCGCTGAGCCGGGTGCACAAAAAAACTTCTTCTGGCCTGAAGAAACAGGGCCCTGCCTACGGCGAAAATCTCGCAGTTTTGGCTCTGGAAGGAAAGTACTCGTCCCTCCCGTGAAATCCTTAATGATTTCATCCAACTGTGGGCCAAACAGACGCCCTTCCTGAAAGGGGAGATCCGTAAGAGCTTTCTTCGATGCCTGGTCGCCTGACCAAGAGCGGAGCCATAGCACCCGCCTGATAACAATTGCAAAAACAGACATTTTTGACAGTATGGGAAGTAGGTCCAATGCAGTATCGCATAGATAGCGGAGACCCTCTTCCAAGTGTTGAGCCCGTTGCACCTCAGCCTGCGCACACTCACAAGTCAAACCGGAGTGTGATGTGGCAGCGCACTCGACAAGAGATTGGCTGACCCAGCCAACAAGAACAGCGCCTTAGACACTGACTCCGTGCGGCGATCGGCCGCCTCTTTAAAGGACGGAGACCCCTCCAAAGGAATGGTCGTTGCTTTATTCAGACGGGCCACTGGTGGGTCCACTGCTGGGGAAGCCCACCTCTTAGTGAAACTATCCTCAAAGGGATAACGAACAGCGAAGCGTTTGGGCAAAGTAAAGGAAGTTTGAGGTCGCAGCCATTCCTTGAACACCGCCTGCTCAAAAACCTGATCATAAGGTTAGGCCCTGGGGGACCTGGGGGGCTTAAGCGACCCACAAATATATGCGGCTTCATGCGACTCCCCTGCTTGGTCAAGCCTCATGGACTCGCGAATATCAGTAACCAGAGCAGCCACTATTGCTTTGTTGCGTGATAATGAAGCCCCCTGATCATCCTCACCGTCTGAGGGTATCAGTTCATCCTCTGATAGCTCCACGGGAGTTCCCGTGAACACCGAGGCACTCTCTGGTTCCGAATCCTCCCCGAAGAATGACGGGGGGCGGGCGTTTCTTGGGACCCCCCGCAGTCGGGACCGAACCCGCCTGGGGAAAAAATTCACCAAATACAGCCCTCAGCTGTTCCAAGGACAACAGGGACCCCGGCGTGGATTAGTGCTCCGCAGGTACCCCTGCCATAGCACTGCCGGCCTCTGACATCCCAGACTTTAGGCACCCCCACTGTGTGACCACAACCTCTACCCCACCAATCAGCCAGGGAGACCCGGAAGGATTGCACCCACCGCTACCAGCACCCAGGGAGAGCCAGCTATACTTGCTGTTTTGATGCCTCTGCGCGGTGACCGGAATGAGCACTGAAAAACACTCCACTTCAAGAGCCTGCACCGCCGCTTCTGTCAGCCACGCTGTCCTAGCAAAAACGGAAGCACTTCTGCCGTTTTTATCATTTCCCCATAGTACCAAGGAAAGCCACTGGGGGCTGCCAGAGGACAGGCTGAAAACCGCATGGGCTACAGAAAAATGGCCACTGCCATCCAAACATGCCGAGCTACGGTCAGTGCGGGGTGCGGTACTGCGGGGAAGGGGGGGGGGGGGGGAACGACAGGAGGTGATGACATCCTTTAACCCTAGTGTGTCCCCACTAGTAAGCTCCCACCGGTCGGCTACCTCAGACGCTGCCCAGGTGCCCACTCTCCGCGCCCCTAGGACGGAAGAGGGGTTCACTCACCGATCCGACGGGCGCAGCGGGTAGCCACCCGGAGCAGACTTTCCTCCCCATGGAGAGGAATGTTGCTGGCCAGGCCACTGGACAGGCACAAAACCAGTCACTGGGCACAAGTGGGTCTTAGCCATTGGCAACTCGCACGGAATGGGCCCTATGCGGCGTGTCCCCGCCAAGGCTAAGGGTAGCTCGCACAGACATTGGCCAGACTGGGGAAAGTTTTTGGATTCTAGATATCCTCTATACCACCAGCCAGCTTCTTGATAGCAGTCTTCATCATAAAAATCTCAGCCGACCGCAGATCCCATAGGGAACCAGGTCTAACTCCTTGCACTAGGCAATAAAAACTGATATGCTATTGTCTAGCAGGGGGTTATAAGGTGAGGACGGCCCCCTGGGAGGGGCCAACCTATGCTTTTGTTTTATTTTGCCTAGTTTTATTTTGCCTATTACTCCTAGTGATATGAGCATAAACCCCACTTGTCTAATGAAGGGCTGCGTCTGTCAGTGAACGTAAGAGTAAGTTGCTTTAACCAGTTCCCTACCGACGCATAGTAAAATGACGTCGGCAGGGACTGGCCGTCGATCCGGGAGGACGTCATATGACGTCCTCCGCTTATCGCGGATCACTCGTCTGCCGGGGGGTTGTGTCCCCCCCAGATCGGGGTAAAGAGCCAATAAAATTGGCTCTTTACCCCGTGACCGGCTGTGTCCAATCACAGCCGGTCACAAACGAGCCTCACGTGCACGCCGCTCGTGCGCGCCCCTGGGGGCGCGCAGCGCGGCGATCGGAGCTGAGGCTTGTCCCTCGGACAAAGCCCGGCTCCGATCTGTGTAAAGAGCCAATAGATTTGGCTCTTTACCACGTGACCGGCTGTGTCAATCACAGCCGGTCATGTGATGTAAACAAACCGCGGTAACGAGCTGTTACCGCGGTTCTCCCTGTCACACACCGATCGTGTGTGACAGGGAGATTGCGGTAACAGCTCGTTACCGCCTACTGTACACCAAGCACACT
>BLSH010080519.1:716643-743628 GCA_018402905.1 Glandirana rugosa
AAAAAAAAATCAAAGACACTATTTTAAAACGTTTATTCATTAAAAACAGGTATTTAAAACCGGTTTTGGATAAGACGATGGATAGAAACCGAAGTATGCATATGCTGTGTGTGAGAAATAACTTGTTGTTTTGACAATTTTGTGCAAAAAAAAAAAAATTAATAATAATTTCTTAATTTTCCAAAGAATTGTGGGAAAAAAATACAACTTCAAAAAACTCGCCATGCCTCTTACTAAATACCTTGGAATGTCTACTTTTCAAAAAGGGGTAATTTGGGGGGTATTTGTACTTTCCCGACATTTCAGGGCCTCAAGAAATGAGACAGGCCATCAGTGTATCAGGTGTGATCAATTTTCAATGATTTGCACCATAGCTTGTAGACTCTATAACTTTCACACAGACCAAATAATATACACTTATTTGGGTTATTTTTACCAAAGATAGGTAGCAGAATAGGTTTTGGCCAAAATTTATGGACAAAAATTACTTATTTGCAAAATTTTATCACAGAAACTAAAAAAAAAGTGTTTTTTTTTTCAAAATTTTCGCACTTTTTTCAATTATGTCGCAAAAAATAAAAAACCCAGAGGTTCTTAAATGCCACCAAAAGAAAGCTCTATTTGTGTGAAAAAAATGATACAAATTTTGTTTGGGTGCAGTGTAGCATGAGAGAGTAATTGAGATTCAAAGTGTGAGAGCGCTGAAAGCTGAAAATTGGTCTGGGCAGGAAGGGGGTATAAACGTCCGGTATTCAAGTGGTTAAAGAAAAAAAAAAAAAAAAACACAGTAAATGCCATGTATTGCACACGTATTTATGCCCGTTTGCACGTTAATGCATTCTGGTCATAGCAAATTATTATTCTGGGCAGTAGAATGCATGCACATGCAAATGTGCCTAAATGCATCTTTTTTTTCTGCTCAAAAGCCCCTCTCCTCAATGCCTTGGTGATTGGCTGTTTTTCAGCCTGTAAAACGCCTATATAAGCATAGACATGTAGGCTAACACAGAGGTGCTTTTGCAGACTAAAAAAAAAAAAAAAAAAAAAAAAAAAAAAAAAAAAAAAAAAAAAAAAAAAAAAAAAAAAACCAAAACACAAAAAAAAAAAACCACCAAATGGCTGTAAAAGTGGCAGTTTTTTAAGCCCAGTATGCACGAGCCCTTAAGATGAATGGGCTGCCTTGAAATCTCTGTGCGCTAACAGTTCCAATAAAATTTGATCACTGGTGTCATATTAGAATCTGATAGTTAAACATTGTGTTTGCATTATAAATTAGTACAAGCTTCTTTTTCTATCAACCACTTAATGTTCTATTAACATTACAAGTTATTTCAGCCATGCAGCAATGGAAGCTATAACGATATACTGCATAGATGTGTACATTTTCCTGACAGAGTATGTATATATAAAATACACATAAATATATAAAGTTACTAATCACGCAGATTGGCTTTGTTATGAAATTGGCCTTGTTCTCTTAACCGATTCCTGACTGCGCACTGTATATTTACTGCTGTATATAAGCGGTGGCGCTCTCGTGCCAGCCGCTGATGACCTAGCAGAGAGAAAGAACGGGGAACCGCCGATGTAAACGCGGTGGTTCCCCGCTCTGTCAGTGGGCATGTAAGAGATCTACTGATCCCTGTCACTGATCCCTGTAGCCCAGCCCCCTCACAGTTAGAACACGCCTAGGGAACACACTTAACCCCTAGATCTCCCCCTGCAGGTTAACCCCTTCACTGCCAATGACATTTATACAGTAATCAGTGGATATTTAAATTTCTGATTGCTGCATGTCATTGGTCCCAGAAAAGTGTCAAAAATGTCCGCCATGTCCGCCCCAATATCGCAGTCCTGATTAAAAAAAAAAAAAAAAAAAAAAAAAAAAAAAAAAAAAAAATCGCAGATCTCCGCCATTACCAGTTAAAAAAAAAAAAAAAGTAAAAGACGCCAGAAATTAATTCTCATAGTTTGTAAACGTGGCAACTTTTGCGCAAACCAATCAATAAACGCCGATTGCGATTTTTTTTTTACCAAAAATATAAGGGAAGAATATAAAATTGGCCACAACTGATGAATAAATGTGTTTTTTTTATATATATATTTTTTATTTGCATTTTAGCAAAAAAGTAAGAAATATTTTTTTTGCAAAATTGTCCCTTTTTTTGTTTATAGCGGTAATCGGAAATTACGCAGAGGTGATCAAATACCACCAAAAGAAAGCTCTATTTGTGGGGAAAAAAAAGGACGTAAATTTTGTTTGGGTACAATGTCACACGACTGTGCAATTGTCAGTTAAAGCGACGCAGTGCCGAATCGCAAAAAGTGCTCTGGTCCTAACATGGGAAATCCTTCCGGGGGTGAAGTGGTTAACAGACTCCACAGAGAATGAATCATGTATCTTACATAAGTTGAAGCAGAACTGTTACTAGGCATAGTAAAACTGAGAATGGTATTAAAGGATAAGCTCACCTTTCGTGTTCAAGGTGTAACATGTTACAAATGGACTGGCCCCCGCAACCCCGCTTTGACAGCTAGCGGGTGATCTTACCCCCCAACCCCCAATGCTGTCACAATTTAAAAAAAAAAAAAAAGTAGCTGAGTAGGGCGGGGCAGTGTGAGCAGGTACTGATAAAAATTGGTCTAACCCACCCCCAGTCTGGATGGAGGGAGTGAACCAGTGGGGCTTTACTTTTTGGGTGTAGTTCTGCTTTAAGCATCCAATAAGAGTTCATACTGGCCCAGAAAAGGCTTTGAAGCAAATGCTGCAACTGTTTGTAGGTAAAATGCCTGTCCAGATAAGCTACAGAGAAACTGTAAAATTACCCTATCCTTGAGCAGTATTTTTTTTTTTCCATTCAACCAGTAGGTAAAACGTAAAAAAAAAAAAAAAAGCATCATGTAAAGTAAAGAAATATAATTTTTATTATAAAGCATTTAATCACCCTCACATACAACTCACAGCATAGGGTGAGCATGTGTATGTAAACATGAACTGCTCCCACATGTGAGGTAGCTTCATGAATGTTGGAGTGAGAAATTATTGTAGGGCCATAATTCACGGTTAACCTTCAACTGATACCCTGTAAAGGCTTTTAAAGCATTGCATACAGAGAATTTTGTGTAAAAAATCTTCTGTGATTTCACAGGCATGCGCAATTTTAAAGTTTGACAGGTTTGGTATCTCTTTACTCAAACCAAACCCATATTTTACCCCAAAAAAAGGGCTATAAAATTGCTTCTGCTTGCACTAAAATAAGATAGCTGCGCAAATATTATGCAACATAAAAAATTGCAACTACCATTTTATTCTCCAGGGTCTCTGCTTTTAGTAAATATATACCTAGTCTTTGGGGGGGGGGGGGGGGTGTTGGAGGAGCAAGATGTTATGGGAATTTTAACATGTGCAAAAAGATAAAAAAATTGCCCAGGTAGTGATTAAAACTGTTTTACTGATAAAGCACGAGCCTGTTGTGTATTTGTAGTTACCAAACTATGTATCTTTTGCTAAGATACCTATATAGTTACCGTATCCCACAAGGGTACACCCCTCACATTTTTGTAAATCTTTTATTATATATTTTCATGTGACAACACTGAAGAAATTACATTTTGTTACAATGTAGCTGCCGCAGGGCAGTATTCCAACATAACGACCCCAAACGCACCTCCAAGAGGACCACTGCCTTGCTAAAGAAGCTGAGGGTAAAGGTGATGGACTGGCCAAGCATGTTTCCAGACCTAAACCCTATTGATCATCTGTGGGGCATCCGCAAACAGAAGGTGTAGGAGCGCAAGGTCTCAAACATCCACCAGCTCCGTGATGTTGTCATGGAGGAGTGGAGAGGACTCCAGTGGCAACCTGTGATACTCTGGTGAAGTCCATGCCCAAGAGTGTTAAGGCAGTGCTGGAAAATAATGGTGGCCACACAAAATATTGACACTTTGGGTCCAATTTAGACATTTTCACTTAGGGGTGTACTCACTTTTGTTGCCAGCGGCTTAGACATTAATGGCTGTGTGTTGAGTTATTTTGAGGGGACAGCAAATTTACACTGTTATACAAGCTGTACACTCACTACTTTATTTACATTGTAGCAAAGTGTCATTTCTTCAGTGTTGTCACGTGAAAATATTTACACAAATGTGAGGGGTGTACTCACTTTTGTGAGATACTGTATATACAGGTTACATGATGCTGGTTCCTTGATTTTTAAAGCAGACTTCTCATTCTGGGTGAGATTTGTCCAGGCCTGTCAGTTCCTGATGTTGCTTCAAAATATGAAGTTTACATCTCCCCCAATAGGACACACAACAAAAAAAGATCTTTAGATATACTTTAAAGTTGAACTACGGTCAAAATTTTTGGTCATTTGTGCTGTGAAAACTAAATAATAATAATAAAAAAAACCCACCGAAGTATGTGTAGCTAATGGTACTCCCTGTAAAGTACAGTCAGCACTGAACATCTGATGCTGACACTCCTGTGACTGGATGAGGTACGGATGAATGTCACAATATCTTTTTTGAAATGTACAAGATGCAGAATGCAACGCTATGATCTGTGTACTCCAGCCAGAACGTAATTTCAGCACCGGATGTTCAGTGACTGTACTGTACAGGGGGAATGAAAATAAGAGTATTAGGCCTCATGTACACTGCTGCTGCTAAACGGAAGTTTAGGGGCAGTTGGGCATTTTTTTCAGCTGCCCCTGAACTCTCCGTTATGTTATCAGTACGTATACACAGGGTTGTTTACAGTCGTTTCTAGGCAGTTGAGTTTAGAGCAGTGGTTCTCAACTCCAGTCCTCGGGACCCACCAACAGGCCAGATTTTCAGTATTACCTTGGGGAGATGCAGACTAGAATACTGCAATCACTGAGCAGCAAATGATATCACCTGTGATGTATTTCAGTTATCCTGCAAACCTGACCTGTTGGGGGGTCCCGAGGACCGAAGTTGAGAACCACTGGTTTAGAGGCACTTGTTGGAAAGCAAAAAAAAAAAAATGCGTTCGGCACGGATGTTCAGAGGCATTTGAAATGCCAAATGACTAACAGCTTGTAAACACGCCTAAACACGGTAACTCACGTCTAGGAGCTTTTCGTTTAGACATTTTTCATCGTAGAGAAAAAAAAACTCTCCTAGACGTGAACGTGGCTAAATGGACGTTTTTAAACGTCGGTTTCTAGCTGTCAAGTTAAAGTGGTTGTCAACTCGTGGCAACCACTTTAACCTACAGGTAAGCATATATAATAAGGCTTACCTGTAGGTGCCTGCATATCTCCCAAACCTGCATGGTTCAGGAGATATGCAGTGTACTGGATGTGCCGACGTCATTTCAACACATGCGCAGTGAAGAAACGGCCTCCGTGCAGTTTCTTCACTGTGATTGTGCCGTGACTGGCGGATCCAGCGCATATGCGCGGGAGTGACGTCACGCGACTCCGTCCAGTCACAGAGCTGGAGATCGCAGCCCCGGAAGGAAGAGGGGCAGAAGATGGACGCTGCCAGCACAGGAGACAGCGCTGGATGTCGCAGGCTTCGTTTGCAGGTAAGTGGCACATAATGGGCTACTATGCGATGCATTATGCTTCTAATTTACAGGGTTATATTAAGGAAGTAAACCCCATCTGGGTTTACTTCCTCTTTAAATCGTTCAGAAGTTGTCAAACATCCCATGTACATTAAGCCTTACAGAACACATCAGCAGCCATACATTGCACACATCTCATTAATGTTAATTTATTTTTACAATGCAAATTACCAAAAACTATTAAAACAGTTTAACAGAGGAATTTAAAATGTTGGTATAGTGTGGCAGACATTTCCAGCAAACACTATGCACTTCTTGCAAACTACCTGATCCTACATGGCTGAAAGAATCCCTACAACTAGTGTTGGCTTGAAATAACCCTCGGGGCATAGCCAAACCCAGATACCCCATTTCAATATGATGAAATCAACTTCCCATATTTTAATTTTTTTTACTGTGATA
Source organism: Glandirana rugosa (assembly GCA_018402905.1). Classification (NCBI taxonomy): domain Eukaryota; kingdom Metazoa; phylum Chordata; class Amphibia; order Anura; family Ranidae; genus Glandirana; species Glandirana rugosa. The sequence goes on from BLSH010080519.1 coordinate 722,642, forward strand.
CGTGCAGTAGATTTTAAGCCAAATTGCCCTGTTTCAACTATACTACGGTTGGTCCAACCCCAGGAACCACGTGTGATTAATTACTATTTTTGTATGCCAGATTTTTTTCAATAGACAAACCCAGTTTTTTTCCTTTCACCTTAATTGCACTTTTAATATTTTCATTTTGGTTACATAATGCCGTTTGTGTTGTGTTAATTTTTTTCTTGATTTTTAATATGTCCACATCCAGCTAACAGTCAAAAATATGAGAAAAAAAAAATGTAAACAGAAATACAGTATGCATGCTGTTAAAAAAAAAACACAAGTCACAGAATGGGCAAAAAGGGAATTACAGAAATCTTTGACATGTTTCACACATACAAGTGCATATATTTTGCCTTTCCTGGATCCTTCTTTACTCCCTCAACATGCTTTTTTTTTCTTTTAATACAACCTTTCCATTTTCATTACCTACCCTATTTTAGACCAAATCTCTGCAATTTTCCCAGCAGATTATGGCTGGTGGGAGGGGCCTCTTGAACACATTACAACATTCTTCATCAGTACTCCTCTCAAGAGTCCTTAGCCATGATAAAGCAGTGGGCTGGCTCTTGGAAGGTGTTATGCACATAAGAAAATGTTCACGACTGAAAGAACAAAAATTCAAGATATGGATGGGCCAAAGGCAGTAAGACTGAGGCAGAGAACTAGATGTTTATGAACATCTGCCAGACATAAAATTAAAGCCCAACTCCGGGCAAATGTTCTTCCTCCCCATGCAACCATTGCATGGGTCAACTGCTTGTTTTTTCTAGAGTTGAGCACAAAGATCATACTCCCCTGATATGCGATCATCTGGAAAACTGCACTCCCCTATGGTCCAGCGGTTGACTGTTCCTGTCTATGGAGCGTGCTCTGACCATGTTGGCATTAGGAACAGTCCATTTTAAAAAAAAGCTGAAGCACGGGGGTGCCGACCGGTCTTGTGCGGGGAGGATTGGCAGGTCAGATCATTTTATCTCTAGTGTCCTCTCCCCTAAGCAAAATAAGCAGTTAACCCATGCAGTGCAGGCACAGCCTCACTAAATGAAAAAAAAAATGCCCAGAGTTCTATTTTAAGTAGGCTCTGTCTTGTGCAGCTGCCTATGTACACTGTGCAATACACCGTGTGCAAGAAAATGTATAGTAAGCAATTTCACTACAGGAAAGCAACCTGGCTGGAGTTTAGCTTTTAGTTATAAAATTATGACTAAACTAATAGTTGTAAAAAGTAATAAAGCTTTCAATGATGATCAGCTCCTGAGCGGTTTGGCCGATTGGTAACAGGATTTTTTACTTACCAGTGTGCTATATGCAGTTACCTTTTAGATGGACACTTGCAACAAAAACAAAATTACAGGGACGTTCCCTATATATCGTAACTCCCAGCTAGCCTTAGTTTTGCAGCATTTAATAGGGAAATATGAAGCACAGAGGGGAGGTTGCTGTGCTGCACTCCAGATTTTACTTGGTGGACCCAAAATCCTATTAAGAATCAGAAAAATATGTCAGTAGCTGGTTGTCAATGAAAGATTTGCTGTGTTTCACAGGTGGTGGTGGTGTTAAGTCGATTTTAGCTTACTGGTAAAGCAAAAGCTCAATTTTCCTAATTGTACAGTATAGGACACAGGCTTCTTTAAATCATTATGATGGGGACGTCCAAAAGCAGTCCCAATGAAGATTGGGAGAAACCGCAAACAAAGTCATCTAACCCACATAAACGGAAGCTGAAGTTTAGCATTTTTTTTTTGCTCTATAGCCTTAATGATATTACTTACCTATTATGAGGTATGCCCCACGTCATGCGGGAAGCTGGATCCAGGAGAAATTTGCACTGTGGGGGCTCTCCCTGTCCTTTTCCTGTGGCTGAACTTCCAGCATTCAGGTGGTAAATAGCTTCAGGCTACGGGCTGTGCTGCTATGAAAAGAGATTCTCAGGAGGCCCCGTCCCCTCCGCCATTGAGAAAAGTTCTTTGATTGCTTGCACTGCCTATAATATGATCTGGTGAATGGAGGAGAATGTGATGGGTCACAGGATTCTCTCCCCCATTCACAGATTGTGTTTCATGCAGTGGAAGCAATCAAAGACCTTCTCTCAATAGAGGTGGCGGCGGGTCCTCATAGGTAGCTTTTTTTCACATTGGCACAGCCTGGAGCCTGAAGCCATTAGCCCTCGAGGGAGCTCATCAGTGAAGAGCTCTCCTAAACACAGCTGTCTACAGGGGTTGGGTCAAAATTCATTACAAGGTATGTAATGTCACTGAAAAAAAAAAAAAACAACAATCACTAAACTTTAGCTGTGTGAATAGAAGCCCAGGTAGCCATTCTGCAAATCTGAGAAACAATAACTTAATCTTGAAATGCCCAAGAAGCAGCAACAGATGTATTTGAGTATTTAACAGGGAAGGGATCATTCAGGACACACCAAGAGGAAATTCAACTTCTTAAAAGCAGTAACCAAGGGGTAGACTGTCACTGCATGTACCACATCCAGACAGTGGAGCTACATTTCCTTAGGGTGTTTCAGGCCAGACATAAAGAAGGACTGACAGTTAAAGTCTGATATAACTCACAGACTTTCCTTGCTGAGGAGAAAGGCTGCCTTTCAAGTAAGGCAAGAAAATATCCCTAATAGGTGGACACCAGGGAGTGAACAGGTGGGAGAAATGTGAGCTACAAGTGCATTAATAGAGAGTGAGAAGTCCCTGAAACAGAACAGCCAAGGCCATGATTTGTCCCTTAAAAATGGTACAGAATGTTGGTCCAGACCACACCGAAGACAGAAAACTTACCACTGAATACTTTCAAGGATGAAAGTTCCTCAATTTGCACCAAGATGTGGAAGTAGACATTACAAGTAGTTCACTTCCTAGCCTTCAACTGGTAGGGATGATTAAATGCAAAAGGGCTCCTGTCCCTCAGGACCGTGTCTTCAGCCATGTCTTTAACCACTTCAGCCGTGGATGGGTTTTACCCCTTTCCTGATCAGGCCATATTTTGCGATACGGCACTGTGTTGCTTTAACTGACAATTGCGCGGTGGTGTGCCGCTGTACCCAAATACAACTGATGTCCCTTTTTTCCCCACAAATAGAGCTTTCTTTTGATGGCATTTGATCCCCTCTGCGGTTTTTATTTTTTGCGCTATAAACAAAAGAAGACTGACAATTTTGAAGAAAAAAACCCAATATTTTGTCCTTTCTGCTATAAAACACATACAATAAAAAATGTAGAAAATATCATTGCTTCATCAATTTAGGCCAATTTGTATTCTGCTAAATATTTTTGGTAAAAAAAATTCCCAAAAAGCGTATAGTGATAGGTTTGCGCAAAAGTCATCGCTCCTACAAACTATGGGAAAGATTTATGCACTTTTTCTTTTATGTTTCTTACTAGTTATGGTGGGGATCAGCGATTTTTAGTGGGACTGCGACATTGCAGCGGACAAATCTGACACCAAGACCCCTTTCACACTGAGGTGCTTTAGCTAAATATAGCGCCTGTAAACCGCCTCAAAAATCCCTCCCCATCCACCCCAATGTGAAAGCCTGAATGCTTTCACACTGGGGCGGTGCACTTGCAGGACCTTACAAAAAGTCCTGCAAGCAGCATCTTTGGGGCGGTATGGTGAGTGGTGATATACCGCTCCTCCCCCCTCCCCTGCTCATTGAAAACAGTGGGGCAGCGCTTCCGAAGCGACTGCACATCGCCTCAGAAGTGTGAAACGCCGACACCTTTAACCCCTTGTGGGGGGTTAAAAGCTCTGAAACTAGCAGGGATATACCGCCCCCAGTGTAAAAGTGACCCAAGTGACACTTTTTGGGGCTAAAAAAAATGTACATGGTATGACACTGGCAAAGAAGGAGTTATCAGGAGCGATCAAAGGGTTACGTGTGCTCCTAAGGAATGCTTTCTGTGATTAGCACGAACAGAAGATTTCGCTTTTCCTCTGACAGAACGGCAGTCTGCAATATTTACATAAGCAGACCGCCATTCTGCCTCTATTGTGAACGATCGCGGATGACCACTGTGGCCGCAGGACCCGCTGATTGGCTCCCGCTGTGTCCAATGACAGCGGGAGCGTGGCACGCACCCCAGAGCCGATCTGAGAAATCACATAAAGGTACGTGATTTTGCACTTAAGGGCCGACCTGCCGCAGTATATGAACGTGGGGTGGTCCTTAAGTGGTTAAAGCCAGTGACAGGGAAACAGGATGGAACACTGGCTCTTGGGATAGAAGGTCCGGAAAATCTGGAAGGACCCATGAAGCATTTGCCAGGAGGAGTAATGTCTGAGTATCACGTCCTCCTGAGCCAATTCGGCACCTGGAATGTCCTCCTCAATCCTGTGGAATAGGAAGTGAGAATCTGTAGGGGTGGAAAGGCATAGGTCAGATTGAACTGATCCCACGACATCACCAGAAAATCCACTGAAAAGGCCTAAGGGTCCTTGGACCAGACGACAAACCCCTTTCAGTTTGTGGCTGAATTCGGATGCCAGCAAATCCACATCTAGCATCCTCCACAGATTATTGGACACTATTATAAAAATGTTGACTTCTGCAAAGAAACTCTAACTTTATAAGCCCCCTTCTGCCTATAAGCACCCTCTAAAGCAGGCATGTCAAACTTGGATGAAACAGTGGGCCAGTGGCTCTCATTGCGGTCTCTAAGCCACTGAGGAGTGAGAGAAGCCAAGAGATCCGGTGCTTTCATACACATCACTGAATTGAGATTGGGCTCAAGTATAGGGGGGGCTGGGGGAGGGGGAAAACTTCATCCAAAAGGTTTTTTACCTTAATACAGAGAATGCATTAACGTTACAAAAATAAAAAAATAAAAATAAAAAACCTTGTACCTTTAGAATCACTTTAATTAGTGCAAATTACTGTGAAAAAGGGTATCCTTATATCATTCCCAATTAGAAGTAGCACAGCACAGCCTTATAGAAGTTTGCCCGCAGTTCTACATCTACCAAAAGTACATCCTGCACCATCATGCCTCTTTTCACTGAATGACATTGAAGGAAACATCTAGAAACAAGAAGGGCTGCCCACAGGTAGCTTGTCCAAATACAGAGCTAATACAATACGAATTCAAACCTGACCTGACCATTGGACAGCCATTTTTTTCAAACCATCATGGCAAAAACATTGATGTTTTCATGCTCAAGCAAATCTGTTTAAGAAATAGAAGAGCGAGAGCATAAACCTTGAAATCAACCTTATCTTAGAACAAAAAAGTGGGCAGAAAAAAAATCCAATTTGGTAATCTAATCTATAACCCACAAAAAAATATCTGAGTGTAGGCACCAGAGTACCCAGCAGACCGGGTAACACGCATCTTGATGTAGGTCTAGGCCCAGCACACAAATACTCAAATCCATTTAAGATAAAAGTTGGTATAACCCCTCCAACACAGAATGCTAATTGACACTACAGAGTGCACAGAAGAAGCTGTCAATATATCAGAAGGGTCAATTTTTTGGAGGTGGTCCAGACCTTGACAGATACAAGATGGGGACACCAAAGAAATGGTTGTGGGTTCCACAATTTTTAAGTTAGTGTGACATTGCTATTTTTAGACAGAGTAGAACTTTGTGGATTTGTTAGAAAGAGCCCCTATGAATATCCAACCTTACATAGTTCTATTTTGGGAGACAGGTGCCTTGCAATTAAAAAAAATATATGACTGAATCTCTGCCAGGAAATGGAAGCAAGGCAGACAGAAGACAAAGGCTGAGATTATTGATTTTTATTAACTGTTCATAAATGGCTCCCCAGAGCTGCAATGTATTGATGTGAAAAGTAGCTGAAGTTCTATGACATTTGATTTTGAAAACGAAATTAGTCAGGAGGCAAAAGATACCTGGCTCTACTACACTAACCGAACTAACAAACCATTCTCTCCTTTGTAAACAAGCGTTTCGAAATCTTGCTAGATAATAATAAGACTAGAAATGTTACATGAAAGTAATTTTCACATTGCTTGCTGTACATTTTCATTATTATATATTGGTTTGTACTGTAGATTCTGCCTGTGGCTAACACTGTCACAAAGTACAAACAATATTCTTGCTGAACTACTGCTGAGAAAGAAATCAATTACAGGATAAGTCACCTAGGGAGTATACAATTAGCAGCAGACTTCTGGAAAAAAAAAACTCATGTCTATAGACTTGCACTGAGATGGGAGAAAATAAAGCATGATTACTGTGTTGCGCTATTAACCCTGAAGTAAAACAGGACTATGTAATGTATATCTGTAAGCAAGGACATCAACCAATATTATAACACACACATACAGATCTATACATCCACATATACAGGCAAGGGCTGGGGGAGTAGGGGGTGATTGACGGACACGGTGGATACAAATCAAGGATTAAAAAAAGATAATAAAAAAAAAAATCAGATTTTTCACATTTTAATCAGATTGTTTTAAATCTAAATATTTTTTTTGATTTTTATCAAATTTATTTTAATAAAATGCTTTTGGAGTGAAATACTATCTAAAGATAGCAAAAAAAGAGGAGCAAGTTGGTCACATAGACCATATGCCTCCATCCCGCATTGATTACAGTTATCAAATACGTGCATGCTCCTGATGAGTGGATACAAACCTCCACGAAACGCATAGAGCTGACATATGCCGTACTAATCATTACACAAACTGATATATGCCGTACCAATTGTTATACAGTGGGGGTAATTTACTATAGCGCTGCCGCAAAATAGTGGCAAAATTGCGGTAAAATTACCAGGATTCGCGGTAAATAGCACTAAAACGGTATTCACAATAGCGCTGGCGGTAAATAACGTCCAAAATGGTATTCACTATTGCTCCCAGGTCACAGATAATGGCCAACTCCTTACTCCAGTCCAGACCTGGAGTAGTGCAAATAGAAATAATGTTTGGAGCATGATCTGATCCCCTAAATCAGGGGTAGGAAACCAGTAGCCCTCCAGCTGTTGTGTAACTACATTTCCCATGAGTCATTGCAAGGCTGGTAGTTACAATTACTCCCAGAGGCATGATGGGGCTTGTAGTTCTGCAACAGCTCGAGGGCCCCAGGTTGCCTACCCCTGCCCTAAATTGTATTAAAATATGCCGTATATTGTTTAACCACTTCAATACTATGCACTTAGAACACTACTACCAGACCAATTTTCAGTGCTGTTGCGCTTTGAATGACAATTGCGCGGTCGTGCGACGCTGCACCCAAACAGATTTTTTATCATTTTGTTCCCACAAATAGAGCTTTCTTTTGGTGGTATTTGATCATCCCTGCGGTTTTTATTTTTTGCGCTACAAATAAAAAAAGACCGAAAATTTTGAAAAAAAAAAAAAAAAACAATTCTCTATTTTTGTCACAAAACTTTGTAAATAAGTAAATTTTCTCCATCACTGGTGGGCACTGATGAGGCTACACTGACGGCCACTGATGTGGCAGTACTGATTGGCACTGATGAGGTGGCACTGATAAGCAGCACTGACGGGTCCTGAGAGGTGGCACTGATATACAGCACTGATGGGCACTGATATGCAGCACTGACGGACACTGCTAAGCGGCACTGATGGGCACTATTAGACAGCACTGATTGGCACGCATAGGCGGCACTGGGCACCGATAGGTGGCACTGATGGGCACTGATAGGTGGGCACTGGTAGGTGGCAATGGTGGGCACTGATATGTGGCACTGGTATGCACTGATAGGGGCACTGGTGGGCATATACATTGATAGGGGCTCATTCCCTGGTGGTCTAGGGTGGCATCTAAAGGTGGCACTGAGTGCCATCCACATTGGGCAGTATGTCACTTACCTGGTGGTCTAGGGGGGTCTCCCTGGTGGTCCAGATTGGCTCCCTGGTGGTCCCTGGTCGGCTCCCTGGTGGTCCTGGGTGGGCGCATCCCTGGTGGTCCCTGGGCAGGCTCCCTGGTGGTCTAGGGTGGCGATCCGATGGAGGGCTGTGCTGATAAATCATCAGCACAAACCCTCCCTGTCAGGGATGCGGCCGATCGGCTCTCCCCTCCTCAGGTCTGCAGACCTGAGTACAGGAAAGCCGATAAACGGCTTTCCTGTATTACACTGTGACCAGCCGTGATTGGTCACGGCTGGTCACATGGTAAAGTGCTTTGGATCGAAGCGCTTTACCGAGATCGGTATTGCGGGGGGTCAGACTGACCTCCCACACCACCGATCGCCGCGATGCGCGCCCCCCGTGTGCGCAGCGGCTTGTTATCTGAGGACGTCAAATGACGTCCAGTCAGGATAACTGGGCCATTTCCCGGCCGTCATTTTGCATACAGCGGTCGGGAAGTGGTTAAAGATAATCTGCTTTTAAACGGTGTGAAAAAGTGATTTCTACACTGAAATATCTTAAAAAATCTGAGAAGAGATAAATTCCCCGTCCTAGGCACAGAGCACAGCTGAGCACAACTGAGCATGCTCAGACACAAAACAACTCTCAAAATAACTCATGGAGTAATCCCTTGAGTAGTTAGTAAATACCAAAATGAGAGTTATTTTACACACATTTTTTGGGAGTGAAGAGAGTTATTTTGCCAAGTGCAAGTTTCTGCCATTCATTCTAATGGTACAGTTATTACTTTATCAAATAAATCCATTTCATGTTGAAAATGTATCTTTCTCTCAAAGAAATTGTCCTGGCAACAATGTTGCAAATTTGATGATCTATTTTGTTTTTAAGAATGCTACAATGTGAAATCTCTTCATGTTTTGTAAATATTTTTTTTTACATGCTGCTGTCCATGTCACAAAAATATTTAGCCAAACTCACACAGGTGTCTTCACAAACCACAAACAATACCATTGCTTATGGAAATTTAAAATTAGGTCCATTTTTTTATTCTTTTCAAATGATCCTAATTTGAGACCCAAAAATGTGATATGTGTACCATCAGAAATAAAAATGTCATTACCAAAAATCTGAGGATAACTTTAATATAATTATTTTTTTTTATTATATAATAATTTATGATATAATAATATATTCTATGCTCACGCAGCAAGAACCATCAGAGATCACAGATTACATTTAGAAGATTAATCCTGACTAATGTAAGTCCTACATATTCCTAGATATGCAGTATCTGTGTATTTATGTGTAGGACGACTCGACGTGTGTAAGCCCTGTGGTTTAAAAGGTAGCAATTCTGTCCACCATTGCAGATGTCCTGAGTTTGATTCCCAAGCATGCCACTTCATGTAGAGATGTTGTTTGTCCTCTCTGTTGTTAAAACATTACTCAGGGCCTTACCTAAATTATGTCTAAATGTAGTATTTATGTGTAGGAGGGTTCCACCACCATTGCAAATCTTGGCAGATATACTAGTTATACTAGCTAGGCAATGAGGATGCCTGCCTTTACACGCACATGAACTTTAATGGCATCCCAGTCTTAGTCCGTAGGGTTCAATATTGAGTTGGCCCACCCTTTGCAGCTATAACAGCTTCAACTCTTCTGGGAAGGCTGTCCATAAGGTTTAGGATGTTTGTCTATGGGAGTATTTGGCCATTCTTCCAGAAGTGCATTTGTGAAGTCAGGCACTGATGTTGGATGAGAAGGCCTGGCTCACACTCTCCGCTCTTATTCAGCCAAAAGGTGCCCTATCTGGTTGAGGTCCGGACTCTGTGCAGGTCAGTCAAGTTCCTTCACCCCAAACTCACTCATCCATGTCTTTATGGATCTTGCTTTGTGCACTGGTCCAAATCATTTGGTGGAGGGGGGATTGTGGTGCGGGGTTGTTTTTCAAGGGTTGGGCTTGACCCCTTCGTTCCAGTGAAGGGAACTCTTAAGGCATCAGCAATACATTTTGGGCATGCTCCCTACTTTGTGGGAAAAATTTGGGAATGGCCCCTTCCTGTTCTAACATGACTGCGCACCAGTGCACAAAGCAAAGGCCATAAAGACATGGATGAGGGAGGTTGGTATGGAGGAACTTGACTGGCCTGCACAGAGTCCTGACCTCAACCGGATAGAAAACCTTTTTGCTGAATTAGAGCAGAGACTGTGAGCCAGGCCTTCTCATCCAACATCAATGCCTGACCTCACAAATGCACTTCTGGAAGAATGGACAAACATTGCCATAGACACACTCCTAAACCATATGGACAGCCTTTCCAGAAGAGTTGAAGCTGTTATAGCTGCAAATGGTGGCCAAACTCAATATTGAACCCTATGGGATGCGATTATAGTTCATGTGTGTGTAAAGGCACATTTCCCACTACTTAGAACAATCTATTGTATATTACTGTGATACTGAGCATGGCTATGGACTTAGGGCTGGATCACACCAGAGCGATGGACAACACTTGTGCTCACTGCTCACTAGCTAAGTGGCTAGCAAAACCACCTGGCACCTAAAAAGGTTGCTAGTTCATGTCCCGTATATGCTAATGCTTGTGTTGAAGTTTATAATAAACCCCTGGTTGGGTTTCTCACCCCAATCCAAAGACAGGCTGGCATTTTATTTATCTCTTTTCCAAATAGTCTGTAATGTAAGCAAGTTATTTTGGGACTCATTGCAGCCAGGGACTTGGACATTTCAAATTGTAGGGTTTACACTGCACAGGTTCATCTGGTTAGAAAACTGTTGCTTGGATCAGTGTTTCTCAACTTCAGTCCTCAAGGCACCCCAACAGGTCATGCTTTCAGGATTTCCCTCAGATGAAACAGCTGTGGTAATTACTAAGGTAGTGAAACTGATCAAATCACTTGTGCAAAATAATAGAAAGCCTGAAAACATGACCTGTTGGGGGTACTTGAGGACAGGGTTGACAACCACTGACTTAGAATTTTGTCCTGGACTTATACTGATCTGATGAACATAGCCAAGGGTTAACACAGCAAATAGTATGAGTATCGCAGCCTCCTCTCAGGTGAAATAAATTAGAAAAGACAGATTGAAAGAAAGATACTGGTGGACGTGTACTTCTATTGGGCGTGTGTCAGTTCTAGCTTATATAAGGGACTTCAGTAGAGGGTGTTGGTTTGACCTGCTGAGGGGTCAGGTTTGTTGCTGTGGTAGGAATGATAGTTTGCTATGACAAATGTTTTACTAGAGTGGTTTGTTTGCTGAAATTATTGTGCATTTTGACCATCAAAAGTGGCTTGATTTTACCAAGCTGTCCGATTGGGGTGTGTATTGTTGGTCTTACCATGCACTCTTCTAGGATAAAATACTCAGCAACGTTCTTGGTTTAATAAATGCCTTTTTTATATGTTGTAATGCTTTGTTAGAATGACGAATTATTTTTCTGTAATTTTGCAGCTAATAATGTCATGTGGGCGTTGAAACTAAAACTGTCCACTGTAAGGTTTAGTCCAATTTTAGACTGTAAGCTCCTATGAGCAGGTCACTTCGAACCCAATTGCTAACTGTTTTGCTAAATGTGTATATACTGTAAATACTTTAATGCCAGTAAATATGTACATGTGTTTCTGTTGGCAAAATAAAATGAAATTGATTTGGCTTGTTCTCTTGCAATTTTTTTAATTCGTTTTGGGGAGTGGTGGTTTTGGGGAAGTGGATTACCTTCCTCAGGGCCGGTTCACACTGCTGCGGTGTCCAAGATCGGATGTGATACGCAATGCAGTGCAAATCACATGCGATCTGTGCTATGCAAATTCAGCCATACAGATAGTATGGCTGAATTCGCATCGCATCCCGACCAAACTCGCACAGGACCCTTTTTTTGTTACGCAGCAGAATCAGATCACATGGGTGTTCACATCCATGCAATCTGATTCCTGTCCGAATTTGCAGTTCACAGTGCAATATGAAAACTGATTTGGGGGTGTCATTAGCTTTCTATTGACACACCCAGCAGTTTGTATATGGCAGTGGGAACTGTCTAAGTCGCGTGTGATGCGGGAACCTGCAGTGGATTCGCAGGGTTCCTGCATCGCACTAGTGTGAACCAGCACTGATAAGTCATCTTCTTTATATTTGCATAGTCCTTACAGATATACATCAGCAGGAAGTGTAATGTGGCTGGAAACAGGAAGTGCTGTGTGCACATGGGCTGCAAGCAATTGTGTGGTGACGCCAAATAAATCAATGAACCCCACCCACACCACATATAGCTCCCACCTCCTCCCCTACATTGATCAAAATGTCATTTCAACTTGCTTGCGGCTATAATGCATTGTCCCCCAATCCATACCAAGCCCTTTGGCTCAGGGATGGATTTTAAGGGGAAGCCCACTCCAAATTTTATCGTAAAACGGTAGGGGATCCCCCCCCAATCTCCAGACCCTTTCTGAGCATGCAGCCTGGAGGTCAGGATGGGGAAACAAGTGAGGGCCTGGGACAAACCAGGCCACATGCCTTTAACATGAGGGGGTGGGGGGGCTCTGCGTGCCCACCCCACCCCAAAGCATCTTGTACCTATGTTGATGGGGACAAGGGCCTCTTCCCGACAACCGTGGTGGTTGGGGGGCTGATCGAAATGTGTAAAAATTGAGACTTTTTTTGTCCTATCTTTTATGTTAAAGTGTCTCGCGATGTACAGCCATGGTCAATAAGGGATGGTCCCCGGTTCGAGTCAAAAGTATGTTCGAATCAAACATTGGGGGTTCGCCAAATCCTAAACATTATGGGGTGCTGGTGGGAAATTTGAATGGCCCATAATGCAGTGAAATTGTGGGGGAATGCCGCCTGCTGATTGGCCAAAGCATGCACATGATCTGCATGCTTTGGCCAATCACAGCATGCTCTGCTGTGAGAGCCATGATTGGCCAAAGAAAGGGTGCCTTTGGGCAATCATTGCTCAGCGGGTCTGAGTCCACGCCCACACTATATAAGGCCACTTACACAGCGGCCGAATATAGTGATAGCAAAAGGTTAGGCAGTGGCATACAAATATATATGTACAGTATGATATATATAATACACTGCATTCAGTGTACTTATTTCAGGTACTTCTATAACGCTGTCACTTTACATATATATTGTACATTCACATCAGTCCCTACCCTCAAGGAGCTTACAATCTAAGGTCCCTAACGCACATTCATACATATACTAGTGCCAATTTAAACAGGATCTAATTTACCTACCAGCATGTCTTTGGAGTGTGGGAGGAAACCGGAGTACCCAGAGGAATCCCACACAGACACAGAGAGAGCATGCAAACTACAGGCAGGTAGTGTTGTGGTTGGGGGATTTGAACCAGTGACCCGTTGGCTCCCAGGCGAAAGCGCTAACTACTACACCACTGTGTAGAATATATACAGTGCATGCACGCTCGGATAAGGGTCTGGCATAGATTTTAAGAGGAACTCCACTCCAAAATTAAACAGGATTTTTTTTTTCTATTCAGACATGTCCCCTAGGGCTAAGGCTGTTAAAATTAGAGACAGGGGGTTGTAATGTTTTTTTATGGCAATGAATTTGCATAAAAGCATTAAATGGAGGAATTCTGAAACCACAAGTTCAATCCCAGCGAACATCCAGCACTTAGAACATGTGACCTGAGAGGTATCTTCACAGGCAAATAGAGGTCGCATGTGAGTTAATTTACTCCAGTCTGTGAGAGTTGAAGTTGTAATTGCCTTTAATTGGGAGTTATTTTAAGGCACTGCTGGAGTAGATTTGGGAGGTATAGTAAATCAGGACCAGTGTGTCAATTTTCATTACCCTGTGAAATATGTATTAGTTTCTACTTCATATGTATTATTTCAAATATAGAGGCAAGATGCCCAAAATGTATGTATAAGGATGCGTATGGATTGTTCACAGTGCTATATTGATGGAAATTGCCTTAATAAAAATTAATGCTTTTACAACCGTGTGCCTCATTTAAAGTCCCACTACCCCCCCTTTTTTGTTTATCACTATCTAAAGATAATTTTCTATATGGGATACATTAATAATTTAGCTTACTCAGCATGAAATGGAGCTTAGCTATGTAGCATGAGGCTGTATATTCTGCAATATTTACATTTTTGGTAAACTCATCCAATGAATGCAAGCTGAGAATCCATGCACTGCATTGATGCATTCGCACAATGTGACCACAAGATAAAACAAAGTTCGGGAATATTGCTTTATCCCATTGTTTTGCAAATCTATGTACACTACAAACGGTTTGATTGAATCGGTTCTGATATCGCTGTTTTACTAACCTGACAGCTTATTATTCTAAATAGGAAACCTTTATTTTGCTTGCAAATATTAAAAATTCTAACTACCAGCAAGAATAAGTCCTTACATTTAAAGAGCACCTGTCATTTCATATCCATCATGGCAGCGCCTGTTAGCGGGCATCCACTTACCTTCTGCCGCCACGTCCCTCACCTTGTCGTGTCACTGCCGCATCACCGGCCGTCCCATTAAAGTGAATGGGACTGTCGGTGAGTCAACAGCGGGTCACATGAGGAGCCGCTGCAGGGCAGAGATGACAGTTGCTCTTTAAAAATTATGATTTAAATAGAGTTCATTTAAATCAAATCCACCCTGTTGACGGTTGGGTTACTATAAGATACCTTTTAACCACCTCCCACCCAGCCACTGTATATATACGGCCGGGTGGGAGCTTCCCCATTCTGACAGGACGTGTATTTACGCCCTGTAGAACGGGTGGTCGCGGCGCGCTGTGGCTCGATCCTGTCATCATTATGATCATAGGATCCAGCCGAGCAGAGATCGGGATATGGGCGCAGTGATTGGCCCCCCCGATCATGTGACGGCTGTGTCCAATCACGGCCGTCACATTGTAAAAAGACGAACGTCTCTGTGACAGTTCTCCCCCCGACGAGCTCAGTGAGAGCTCAGTGGGGGGGGGGGAAGCTGCACCTATGTGGCAGCTCTCTGCATGACTCACAGATCGCCCCCCACACAGTGCACCAAGCACCACTGTTACACCTATCCACATACACATCAGTGTCACCATAAAACGGTCCTCAAAACATCTGTATGTCCCCCATCACATCTGTCACCATACACAAAACATCTGTCACAGTCCCCAAAACATCTGTATGCCCTGTCACATCTGTCACAGTCCCCAAAACATCTGTATGCCCCGTCACATCTGTCACAGCCCCCAAAACATCTGTCTGTCCGCCAACACCAAATAAACCCCGATTTGGGTTATTTTTACCAAAGAAATGTAGCAGTATCATTTTTGGTCAAAATTTATGAAGAGAAATTACTTTTACTATTTGCAAAATGTTATAACAGAAACGAAGAAAAATGCATTGTTTTTGAAAATTTTCAGTTTTTTTTAATTTATAGCGCAAAAAATAAAAAACCCAGGGGTTATTAAATACCACCAAAAGAAAGCTCTATTGATGTGAAAAAAATGATAAAAATTTCATATGGGTGCAGTGTCGCATTACCGCGCAATTGTCATTCAAACTGCAACAGCGCTGAAAGCTGAAAATTGGTCCGGGAAGGAAGGGGGTTTAAGTGCCCAGTATTGAAGTGGTTAACATCCTGTAGCATCTGCTTCCTTTTTGATTACATAACATCTCACAGACACAAAGGAAGTCCATGGGCGGGCAGTGAGCCAAATGGATGCCGGATCGATGGACAGAGTCTGCAACGGCCGGTGCACCCAGAAATGACAGCAGCCATCAGGGCTCGTCACCGCCGACCAGGGGAAATGCCAGGAGCGGGTGGAAGTGCTCCACTATGGAGGCAGTACTGTGCGGGCAACCGAGGATGTCCATTGATCCGCGTATCGGTTTTGGCTTCGGGAGCATTTGGGAGAGTACCCGATATTCACTCAAATGCCTGGTATCGGCATCAGTGCATCCCTAATTTCCACTGTGAGCTACCAATCCAACATTTCCTTTTTTGTACTGGTTTGGGGGACAATTGTCCCCTTGTCCCAGCCAGTCCACTCCCCATATATAAATACCGTTTGATACTTTATTTTGTAAGGTAGCATTACACTGATCAGAAATAATTGTCAATACATAGATAATACCATACATTTCTTTTTAGTTTATATATCAGTTCTATTCAAAGTTTACATAAAAAATCTCTACTTCCAGCAGTTACAGCTTCGGTATTCAAGCTTCAAGTTTCTTTCTTTTCTTGAACATACTCAGGAGAAAAATATTAACCATCATCTTCACCACTTTTTAGAGGTACAACAAAATTGTAGGGAATTTTTCACTGGACTTGCATTAAAGTGGCTGTAAACCCTTATATATACACCCAGTGAAGTAACTGGCATCAGGTGTTACACAGAGATGAAAAAACTCCTCCTACATAAGTTGTACCTATTTATCTGCATAAATTGCACAGAGCAGTCCCCCACTATCGTTTCCCTCTTCCTCTTCCTACAAGCGTCCCCTCAGCAAGGCACGCCCCCAAGTGGGTCTCTATGCATCCATAGACACACACACACTCCGGTTCGGCCACGACTGATGCCGCCTCCTCCTCACAGGATTTGACAGAGTTTGTCAGAGTTGTGGCTACATGCTGATCAGAGGAAGTCCTAAAATTCTAATTCAAGAGGGTTGAACTCTCAAATAAACTCAGATGAGGGTTTAACAGGTCACAAAATTGTCCTCAAAGTCCAAAGTATATATATATATATAGCAAAGGAATATGTAATGGGCAATCCACCACCACCCGCATTGAAGGCTTACCAACCAGCAGCCATCATCGCGCTCTAAGTAGGCTGGTTGGTAAGCCTTCAATGCGGGTGGTGGTGGATTGTCCATTACATATTCCTTTGCTATATATATACTTTGGACTTTGAGGACAATTTTGTGACCTGTTAAACCCTCATCTGAGTTTATCTGAGAGTTCAACCCTCTTGAATTAGAATTTTAGGACTCACCCCTATTTATGATATACTAGCGCGGCTCCTGTGTTATTTATTGATCCTTATACTGAAACTGAGTATTTGAGCTGCAGCTGTTTGTGTTTTTGGTTAGCGCGGTGTTGATCTATCCTGATCAGAGGAAGTGGTTGAAAAAGGAGGAGTACGTGTCAACAATCCTAAAAAAGAACACTAATGCAGCCAACACCTAACGATTGGTAAGCACCCTGAATACCTGTGATTTTAAAAACACAAAGCATTGCAGCTGGGGCATGTGAATAAAACTCTCCAGCTGTGTTTTAGACTTAAGGTGGGCAGTTGGGGGTGGTAAAACTACAGCTTAAACATCTGTTTTTGCTGCCCTACCCCGGTTGCCTGTGTGAAAGAGGCCTTATGGTGTCATCACAATTCAGAAGACAGTTTGAGAATGCTAAAGGACCCTAAATTATCAACATATGTCTTATTTGTGCCAAAAGATACCGTGACAAGAGCTTGGAAACAGCAGTTTGTTAATTTCCCAGAAGTCTGTCGCTGCATAGATACCTTTGTCATGCTTGACACACGAGAAATTTCTTAAAATATGTATGCCGTGGATGCTACAGTATATGCCCACCACACCATGTCCACTATAAGTTATACATCTCTATAGGCGTTAGGATCATAGGGTCCTGACCAAGGTGCTCCCAATCTCCCTCTCTTTTCCTTTTCTATATTTTGAATTATATTATCTTCTTTGGCCCCCTTACTCTGTATATACTTTCCTGCTGCCCAGTATGGCAGATGTATCTTCTGCATTGATCCCATGAGTGCTTTCTGGCCTACAGCTAATGGTCACTCCATGTTTCCATGTACAATGCTTACTACTATTGTAATGTCCGTTTACAACCTGGAACACTCCATTTCAGCTGCCTTTCCCTGTAAATCTTGTTGGCTGCTATTCTGGATTTCACTGATATATTGGGCTTTTGACTACATACGTGTATGGCTAGGCTTTATATTCTGCAAAAAATTAAATAAAAAGGCATTGAAAGTAAAAATGCTAATTAACCCTGCAATATGCAATGTCTCATAATCAAACAGAAGCCACATGAATTTCCATGAATAAATAGGATATCTTCTTCTCTGTATACTGCAGAAAAATTCTTCTATACTAAGGTCAATAATGCCAAGTGATAAGGAAGTTTCACATACACATAAGGTTACTAGAGTTTCCTGAACAGATGTCAGCTACATGCTAGTCTTGAGCATGTAACCACTAAAACAAAGCAATAAGCACCCTGAAGCATACAACAGTAGAGAGTGCCAGAGTTTAACTTCTGTGTGGAAAAGGAACGGCTCCAGACACATTCCCACTCTGTAATTCGTATAAAAATAAAGTCCAAAAATACAACTTTCAGGAAGGCTCCACTTACACGGGATGCTATTTCAACCTCCTTTGAACTATTTTTTTTGACAGCTAGAAGCCGACGTCTAAAACTGCCGTTTTGCCACATTTTGCATGCCGCGTTTAGCGGCGTTTGCGTCTAGGAGCGTCCTTTTTTGAAAAAAAAAATTTTTTTTTTAATTAAATGGAAATGGCTGTAAACGAAACAGTCCTAGATGCGAGTTACCGTGTTTAGCGGCGTTTAATATGCCTCTGAACTGGCGTCTGAACCCATTTTTTTGCATTCCAAAGAAAGCCTTTAAACTCAAGTGCCTGGAAATGACCTTAAACGACCTTGTGTAAATGTACTGATAAGATAACATAGTAGAAAGTTCAGGGGCAGCTGAAAAACACGCCCAAATGCCTCTAAACGTCCGTTTACCAGCAGCAGTGTAAATGAGGCCTAACGCTCTAAAGTATTATGTATCTACATGAAATAAGTTAACTAAACATAAAAAAAAATCTGCTTTACACTTTCAGATTATTATTGCAAAAAATATTGGAATTTGATAACAGCGCTGTATTGATTTGTATTGTAACTGTACTGTCTGCCTTCATGTTGTAAAGCGCTGCGCAAACTGTTGGCGCTATTCAAATCCTGTATAATAACAGCAGATGGGGATACCATAAAATTAGAGTATTTAGTAACTTTAGAAATTCCTCTGCAATTGTATAACCACCGCTGCCAGTGTTCCTTACCCTATCAATGTCACTTTTGCTGTACAGCATGGCACATAAAAACTTTAAAATAAACATTTTGTAGAGAGTGGTGAGAGTTTAGAAACTGGATTTGATTGCGGTCTGTATCACTGTTGGAGAGATGCACCCCATTTGCTCAAAAGTATCCACGGTCTACTGGGAGAGAAAGTAAATCCAACATTTTACAGTCATCACGGAGGCTGCATTCACACCTGAACGACGCGTCTGAGCTTTTTCCGGCGTTTTGACGCGCGACTTTGGATCGTTTTTGCGTGTTTGTATGCAGCGTTTTTTGTATTAGGCAATAGAGAATACTCTATCTATTGCACCATTTGTTGCTAGGTAGTTCAGCTTTTTTATCTTTTATTTCAGCTGAAAATCACGCAAACCGTGCAAAAACCGCCCAAATCGCGCGCTTCCATTCATTTCTATGGGATACAAACGCCCAAGTCTGCCCGATTCGCGCAACAAAAATACCTCCGGAACTTGTTTGAGTTTCAGGCGTTTTTGAGTGGGGATGTGAACCATCTCCATAGAGAATCATTGATATTTTTCCCCCTCCAGCGTTTTGTAGCTTCAGGCCTCAAGCTACAAAACCCTCAGGTGTAAATGGGGCCTGAAGCATAAGGTGAGGGTGAACCTGCAATGGGGTCACCTGTTCCAGTTTTAAAAGTGGGATTTTTTCCTTCCGTTTGGACAGATTTTTTTTCTCACATCCCGTCATGTCACTGGGGAAGGAAGTTAGAGGAAGTAAACTCCTTGTTTGTTTGTACCTACAGCCTATAATAAGGCTTACCCATAGGTACTGTAAATACCTTCTAAACGTACACCGTTTAGTAAATATTTACTGTATACTGCACCTTTGTGTTGCAGCTTTTTTTTTTCCTTCACAGTGGTTTACAACCTCTTTAAAGCGGAACTTCAGTCATTTTTTCATCTTTCCATCTGTTAAATCTCCTGCCCTTGTTGTTTTAACTTTGGATAGTGAAACATTTTTTTTTTCTGCCAGGAAATACTTTATACAGCCCACTTCCTGTTTCTTAGCTGGAAAAATGTCTTGACGTTAAGACATGCACAGCTCGCTCTCTCACTATCGTGAGAGTTTGCGAGGGAGGGAAGGGGGAGGAGTTATAAGAGGGCCAATGAGCACTGCAGACCTGGAGGTGTGTGTCTGTGTAAATCCAGGAAGTGAACAGGCAGCAGCTTCAGCTGCCCACAGTTAAAGAGGAAGTAAACCCTGATGGGGTTTACTTCCTCTATATTCCCCTGCAAAGCAAAAGCATAATGGGCTACCGTGCATTGCATCATAGCCCATTATGTGTCACTTACCTGGAAACGAAGCCTGAGATGTCTCCTGTGCAGGCAGCGTCCATCTTCAGCCCCTCTTCCTTACGAGGCCGTGACTCCGGCTCTGTGACTGGCCAGAGACTTGTGACGTCACGGCACAAATGAAGTGAAGAAACGGCACAGCAGGCTGTTTCTTCACTGTGCATGTGTCAAATGACGTCACTGTATATGAAGTACATTGTATATCTCCTAAACCGTGCAGGTTTAAGAGATATGCAGGGAACCTACAGGCAAGCCTTATTATAGTTAACCTGTAGGTTAACCACTTCAATACTATGCACTTAGAACCCTTTACTACCAGACCAATTTTCAGTTTTCAGTGCTGTTGCGCTTTGAATGACAATTGCGCGGTCGTGCGACGCTGTACCCAAACAAAGTTTTTATCATTTTGTTCCCACAAATAGAGCTTTCTTTTGGTGGTATTTGATCACCCCTGCGGTTTTTATTTTTTGCGGTACAAATAAAAAAAGACCGAAAATTTTGAAAAAAAAAAAAAATTCTCTATTTTTGTCACAAAACTTTGTAAATAAGTAAATTTTCTCCATCACTGGTGGGCACTGATGAGGCTACACTGACGGGCACTGATGTGGCAGTACTGATTGGCACTGATGAGGCGGCACTGATGATGAGGCACTTATATGCAGCGATGATGAGCACTGTTAGGCGGCACTGATAAGCAGCATTGACGGGTAC
>BLSH010080519.1:743676-759253 GCA_018402905.1 Glandirana rugosa
CGAAGGGAGATTGGTGAGACGTGTAATAAAATATATATGACACACTGTGACCAGCCGTGATTGGTCACGGCTGGTCACATGGTAAAGTGCTTCGGATCGAAGCACTTTACCGAGATCGGCATTGCGGGGGGTCAGACGGACCCCCCACACCACTGATCGCCGCGATGCGTGCCCCCCCGGGCGCGCGGCGGCTTGTTATCCTGAGGACGTCATATGACGTCCAGTCAGGATAACTCAGCCACTTCCCGGCCGTCATTCTGCATACGGCGGTCGGGAAGTGGTTAAAGTGGTTGTCATGGGTTGACAACCACTTTAAATTGATTGCAGTCAGACTTAGTGGAGGGAGATTTCTGCAGCATATTTGGCAAGTACAGAATCACAGTATATATAAAATAATGTGCAGAGTGGTTAGAGGGAAGCTTCAGAATGGCAAAGATGTTTTTATTATAATTATGTGAGCAGACTGCAGTTCCTCTTTTAAGTCAAAGCTCCCTAGCAGAGACACAGACACGCTTATAGAAGAAGAAAGCAGAGTGACAGGGAATATCAGCTAATCGATGGGCAGCTTCTCAGTTGTCCAGTCACAGGATGTGGAACAGGTCCATCCATGACAGCCAAGGTTCAGGTGAAGCGAGTTGAACAATGTTCGCTGTCATTCTACCCAGAAGACTGACGACATCTAGTGGCGGAAAATAAGTACTGCAAGGGACATTTCCAGGTTGATTGATTACTGCAGCTGCTTTTTAATTTGATGTTTTGAGGTTTTTTTTGTTGCCCGCAGTTCTGTTTTAATCATTTAAACCAGGGGTGTAAAACTGGCGGCCCTCCAGCTGTTGCGGAACTACAAGTCCCATCTTGCCTCTGCCTCTGGGAGTCATGCTTGTAATTGTCAGTCTTGCAATGCCTCATGGGAATTGTAGTTTTGCAACAGCTGGAGGTCCGCCAGTTTGACACCTGTGATTTAAACAGATGTTTTAAGATTTTAAGAGCTCCCCTGGTGGTGGTTTTGTTTTTTCCCAACTTTTGCCACTGTCATCTTCATGAGAGAGTTTGGCAAACATGTAAAATATAAAAAAAGTGCAGAATGATGTACACGAAACAAATGAATATCCTGATACTATTATCCCATGCATTAACCATATGCAGCAGTGATGGTCAACTTACTAGATACAGGGGACCTCAATATTCAGTATATGTAATGCTAAATAAGACAGTCAGAGACTGAAGATATCATACACAGTATGGTTGGGGACAGCAAGAGACAGAGACTAAGGACATGGTACATGAGATTGCTGATTAGTCATTACAGCCCCTTGACAGGTCAATCCACCCAGTCCCACTATTCACTTTTGAAACCTGAGGACCTTATGGTACCACATACAATAAGTCTGTCTGGCTGCAGGCTGGGTACCATGGACATCAAAGTGGTTCTAAAGCCAAAATGTTTTTTGCCCTAACGCATTCCCTGCATTCAAGATAAATAAATAAAAAACCTTTTATGGCTCTCTGCCATGAGGAGAGAATAGATCCAGCGCCATGCATGGCTGCATCTCTTCTCCCTTCTCTTCCTCATCACACAGGGGCTGCTAATGTCAATCAAAAGCAGCGAGGAGGACGCTGGGGTGGGGCTAAGGGGCTGCATCTAAGGAGTGCAGCTCCATTGACACACACAGCTCAGAAGCAAGCATGCCCTGTGCCCCCATAGCAAGTGGCTTGCTATGGGGACACACAAAGAAGAGGAGGAGCCAAGATCGCCGGTGGGACACACCAGAAGAGGAGGTTCGCAGCTGCTCTGTGCAATACCACTTTTTTATTTTTGTTTATTATTTTAATTGAAAAACAAATTTACTTTTAGGCCCCTTTCACACTTGTACGACTTGTCCTGCGACTTTTGACTGCAAAGTCGCATGACAAGTCATTCCACATGATTTCCAATGACGACCATTCATATATGCATGACCTATCAGCATGGATGTCACACACCACTTCCTCAAACTCAATCTTTCTAAAACGGAGCTCATCATTTTTCTTTCAGCCCTTGCCCCTCCCCGACTTCTCCATCAAGATCAATAATACAACTATCAGTCCCTCCCCTCATGCCAAAGTACTAGGTGTAATCCTAGACTCTGATCTATCCTTTCAGCCCGAAATCGTGCAGACTTCACCACCGAAACATCTCCCTTCCTAACCGTTGACACCACTAAGCAACTTTTTCACTCCCTTGTTATCGCTCGCCTTGACTATTGTAACTCCCTCCTAATTGGCCTACCTCTCCGCAAGCTATCCCCTCTTCAGTCTACCATGAATGCTCGCAAAAAAGATTATTGCGAAAAAGGGAGAGGAAGCAGCATACACCGCATTAGATCCAATAATACAAATAAATCAAACAAGGTGTTGCGCTAAGTCAGGGGTAGGCAACCTTCGGCCCTCCAGCTGTTGTGGAACTACATTTCCCATGAGGCATTGCAAGGCTGGCAGTTACAATTACTCCCAGAAGCAAGATGGGACTTGTAGTTCAGCAACAGCTGGAGGGCTGCAGGTTGCCTACCCATGCGCTAAGTGATACAATTGTGACACAGCAATAACAGGTAAAATAGTGAATGAATCAAATCAGTGAGTAAAGAAAAAAATAAGATGCAAAATGCTAAAGTCCCACATAGCCCCAAGATGTGATCTTACTGGATGAAGGGAAGAAACAGGAACAGCAATCTTCAACTCCAATAAGCAAACAATAAATTGATCGAGCTTAAGTGGATTCCCCACAGAAATGAATGGGATCCTCCGACTGGTTGCCAAAGGGATGGGTGAGATCCTTCGACTGGTTGGCAGATGGTCACAACTTCCGTGATGTCAGTGCAAGTGGAATCCCTCTTTAAATCAGTGGAGACGGCTTCAAAAAACTGGATAGGAAGAAGCCTGGCTCGTAGGAAGTCACGATCATGAGGCCACAACTATGTAACATGGAAAAAATGGCATTATCGCGGGCTATCTCTGACTTATGAGAGGCTCTCATAAGTCAGAGATAACCCGTGATAATGCCAACCAGTCGGAGGATCTCACCCATCCCTTTGGCAACCAGTCGGAGGATCCCATTCATTTCTGTGGGGAATCTACTAAAGCGTGATCGATCCACCGATCATATGATCGAGTGGGTCCAACCATTTCGGTAAGAGTCCATCTTGCTTTTATTAGCCAGGAGAAGTTTGATCTGTGAGCTAGGCCAATTTATCGTTTGCTTATTGGAGTTTAAGATTGCTGTTCCTGTATCTTCCCTTCATCCATTAAGAACACATCTTGGGACTATAAGGAACTTTAGCATTTTGCACCTGATTTTTTCTTTACTCACTATGATTTGATTCATTCACTATTTACCTGTTATTGCTCTGTCACAATTGTATCACTTAGAGCAACACCTTGTTTATATTATGAATGCTGCCGCCAGACAAATCCACCTTACCAACCGTTCGGTATCCGCCACTCCTCTCTGCTAATCCCTAAACTGGCTTCCCATTTTGCAAAGAATAGAAATTCAAAACCCTAACCATGACATACAAAGCCATTTACAATTCTGCCCCAAGCTACATCACCAATCTTATCTCCAAATATCGCTGAAACCGTCCTCTTCGCTCCTCCCAAGACCTTCTGCTCCCTAGCTCCCTTGTCTCCAGGAATTCTCCAGAGCCTCTCCCATTTTCTGGAACGGTCTACACCAATCTGTCTGCCTATCTCCTACCCTGTCCACTTTTAGGCGATCCCTGAAAACTCATCTCCTCAGGGAGGGCTATCTTGCCTCCAGCTAATGGAATCTTCTACTCTGCTCATCAGTTCATCCCTCACAGTCCCTACCTTTTGTTTCACCAACCCCCCCCCTCTTAGATTTTAAGCTCGCAGGAGCAGGGCCCCTCTAACCCTCGTTTTGAATTGTACTGTTGCTGTAACGTGTCTCTCTTTATATTGTAAAGCACTGTGCAAACTGTTGGCGCTATATAAATCCTGTATAATAATAATAATATGTACGTGCCGATTTCAAAGTAGTCCCTGCACTATTGTGGTCCGACTTTCATTCAAGTTGAGGTCCACAGACCTCAAGTTTGCACAGGCATTCCCTGAAATCATGTCAAAATCATGCACTCAAAAAGGGGCCTAAGTAATGCTTAACCACTTCAGCCCCGGAAGGATTTACCCCCTGCCTGATCAGGCCATTTTTTGAGATACGGCACTGTCGCTTGAACTGACAATTGTGCGGTCTGCGACGTCGTACCCAAACAAGATTGATGTCCTTTTTTTTCCCCCACAAATGCAGCTTTCTTTTGGTGGCATTTAATCACCTATTCAGTTTTTATTTTTTGCGCTATAAACAAAAAAATAAAAAGTATGTTTTAATTCTTGTTATAATAAATATCCAAAAAAAGTAAAAAAAAAAAAAAAAAAATGTATTCCTCAGTTTAGGCCAATATGTATTCTACATATTTGTGGTAAAAAAAAATCCCAATTACCATATATTGGTTTGTGCAAAAGTTATCGCGTCTACAAAATAGGGGATAGATTTAAGCCATTTATATATTTTTTTTCTAGTAAAGGCGATGATCTGAGATTTTTAGCGGGACTACGACATTGCGGCAAACAGATCAGACATTTTGACACTTTTTTGGGACCAGTGACATTTATACAGCGATCAGTGCTATTAAAATGCACCGATTACTGTATAAATGACACTGACAGGAAAGGGGTTAACACTAGGGGGCGATCTAGGGGTTAAATGTGTTCCCTGGGAGGTGTTTCTAACTGTATCGGGGCTGGGCTGCCTGGAGGAGGAGAGAGATCGCTGTACCTAATAACTAGGAACTGACAATCTCATTCTATTCCCCTGACAGAACAGGGCTCTGCTTGTTTACACTGGCAGATCTCTGTTCTGCCTTTCTCTGGAGCAAACGCGGGTGGCCAGCGGACAGAGTCCGCTGGACCCGCTGGTTGGCTCCTTTGCAACAAAATGGCGCACCCGCCCACAAATCGCCGTGTACGCGCCCGATGTATACCTACGGCAAAATTCAGTACAGGTATCTCAGAAAATTAGATTACATAAGACCAATAAATAAAGGATTTTTAATACAGAAATGTGGGCTTACTGAAAAGTATTTCCATGTACAGTATAGTATGCACTCAATACTTGGTTGGGGCTCCTTTTAGATGAATTACTGCATCAATGCAGCGTGGCATGGAGGCGGTTAGCCTGTGGCACTGCTGAGGCGTTATAGAAGCCGGGGTTGATTTGATAGCGGCCTTCAGCTTGTCTGCATTGTTGTGACTGGTGTCTCTTCCTCTTGACAATACCCCACAGATTCTCTATAGCAGCCTCTCTCAACCTTTTCTACACAGAGGAACCCTTGAAAAAATCTTTCCGGTCTCAGGGCACCCCTGATAAAAATGACTATATCTACAACTCACGATACATTAGTGTGATGGTCAGTAAGAAGATTACTCCTTACACTTGTGCTCAATGGGAAGAATTCCTCCCTTACAGATAGCTAAAAAGATCAATGGTGTCAGTGGGAACTTATCTGAGAGGCAGATATTGCTCAAGGAACCCCTAGCAACCTCTGGGGGAACTATAAGGTTCTATGGAACTCTGGTTGAGAAACCCTGCTCTATAGTGTTTAGGTCAGGCAAGTTTGCTGGCCAATGAAGCACAGTGATACCATGATCAATAAACCAGGTATTGGTAATTTTGATAGGATGGGCAGGTGCCAAGCCCTGCTGGAAAATGAAATCAGCATCTCCATAAAGCTGGTCAGCAGAGGGAAGCATGAAGTGCTCTAGAATTTCCTTGTAGAGGGCTGCGCTGACTTTGGACTTGATAAAACGCAGTGGACCAACACCAGCAGATGACAATGCTCCCCAAATCATCACTGACGGTGGAAACTTCACATTGGACCTCATGCAACTTGGATTCTGCGCCTCTCCGCTATTCCTCCAGACTCTGGGACCTTGATTGCCAAATGAAATGCAAAATTTACTTTCATCCGAAAAGAAGACTTTGGATCACTGAGCAACAGTCCAGTCAGTTGTCAATGACAGTTTTCTGGACAACAGTGAAGTCAGCAGTCTTCCCCATGATTGTGTAACCTACTGAACCAGACTGGGAGACCATGTAAAGGCTCAGGAAACCTTTACATGCGTTTTGAGTTAATTAGTTGAGTGTGACACCATGAGTCTACAATATTGAACTTTTTCACAATATTCAAATTTTCTGAGATACTGAATTTAGGAATTTTACTAGCTGTAAGCCATAATCATCAAAATTAAAAGAAATACTTAAAATATATCACTCTGTGTCAAATTAAAGAAGTAAAAAAGCTGCACCTCACAAGTGTCCAATGTCATTTATTGAAAGACACCAAAGTCAATACAGGACACCACAAGAACAATCCATGCAGACGCGTTTCACACTAAACAATGAGTAAGCATGGTTTAGTGTGAAACGCGTCTGCATGGATTGTTCTTGCAGTGTCCTGTATTGACTTTGGTGCCTTTCAATAAATTACATTGGACACTCGTGAGTTGCAGCCTTTACTTCTTTGATTCGATGCACGCGGAGGTGAGCCAAGGCTAGCACTCACTGGGAGGTCCATCTCCAGCCCTATTATCTTCACCTGGAGCAGCTGTATCTTTCCTAGATCACCCTGTGTGTAATAAATCTATATAATAAATGGGTTTTTTATTTTTTGCAATATAAACGGGAAAAAAAAGCAAAAATTTTGAAAAAAAATATTTTTTTTCTACTTTCGGCTATAAAACATATCCAATAAAAAAAAGAAGAAAAAAAAATCAAAAGTCTCTTTATAAACTTTGGCCAAAATGTATTCTGCTAGGTCTTAAATTTAAAAAAAAAAAAGTGTATACCGATTGGTTTGCCGGAAAGTTATAGTGTCTACAAACTATGGTATATACTGTAATTTGCTATTTTTTTATGCTACTAATGGTGGTGATCAAAGACTTATAATGGGACTGCGATATTACAGTGGACAATCTGACATTGACGCTGGAGGAACTGACTGCCACTGACATTAATACGGTGATTAGTGCTAATAATATGCACAGACACTGTATTAATGACACTGGCTGGGAAGGGGTTAACATCTAGGGTGATCAAGGGGTTACATATGTGCCTATGTGTAATGTGTGTAAAGTGTGCTGCTTTTACTAACTGATCTCTAAGTTTCTCATCCCTGCAAAGTTGCAGAAACTGACAGCCTCCCTTCATACAGAGCTCTGTGTTTACCAACACAGAGGTTTGGGCTGCGATTATGGACAGCTGATCAGCAGGTCCCGGCCATGAATCATTGGCTGGAACTTGCTGACTGTGACATGCTCCCGCTGTGAGCTGGGTGGGGGGGCACGCATGCGTGTGCCCTAAACCTGAAAGTAGGCAACGACTTACAGCTATGTCGCTTTGCCTACCAGTACATTTTAGTAATGATTTCATACTTTTCCCAGCTGAGGCATTTTGCTGCATGCCTTTATTATTTACCACTCCTTCCTTTAGCCTTTGCAGCTCCAAAACTGATAACACAATATTAATGAAATATCACAACTCCACCTCTTTCAGCTCATGCCTTTCAACAATTCCTAAAACAGCAACTGTTACATGACAAGACGGAAGAATAAGTGCAGCTTCTGGAGTCTGGACAATGTCCTACAATATAAAATTATTCATGTCAAATGGAAGGCTTAAATATTCTAGATCTTAAATGCGTCACTCTCTCTGGTTTACAAAAGCAGTAGAGCATGTTCACCTTGCAAAGTGAATTTTTACTTCGTTTAGTAAACAGAGTGAAGCTGAACTGAGATGACTTTAATCATCCAAATGTGCAGATAAGAATGTGTTTTAAATTTCACTTGCTTTGCAAAGTGAGATCTAGCAAATCTATTCAAAGATGTGTTTGTGAGAAAATCCTGCAAACCAGCAGTTACAAGAGATGTAAAGTTCTAACATACACTTTAATTTTAGAACATCAGCATTATAAGGCTTAGTTCACACTGCCACGACTTGGGATCAGACTTGTGAGACCCCAAGCTACATGACGTCAAATTCAATCTTAGTCAACAAGAGCGGTCCTAATTAGAACTACTGAAGTCGCTCCGACTTTAGAAAAGGTTCCAGTACTACTTCAAGGTGATTTCTATTCTATATTTCTATCAAAGTAGTACTCAAGTCGCCAGGAAATCGCTGAGCAAAGTCGCAACACAGATCGTGGCAGTGCGAACCAAGCCTAAACAAAGGTTCTTTTTGATTATAAAAAATAAGCTTACTTGAAAAATCTCCTTTTATGTTGGGAGTTCTGCCTGACTGCTGGCCATCTCTTTCCATAACTTATTGGATTCCCGGCATGCTTTGCAGCTTCACCTCTGCTGTTTACTTTTAAAGACTACGTATCCCATGGTACATCGCTGCCTGCAAGAAATGATTCCTGTACTGACTACGCGTCCTGAAACTCCTCCTCCACAGCACTTTCATAGTTCAGAAGGCAGGATCTGAAAAGTGACACAGCACTATTGCCATAGTGAATACGGTTCATGGAATTCAGGGAAGTAAATGTGTGGGATTCCTAAAAAGTAGTTTTCAAACTTAATATTTTTCAAATCGTACGAGTAGGCTAGAAATAACTGAAATTCAGTGTGGAAATATATGAGGTTACATTTTAACTAAAGATACATTTTATTTCGCTACCGAATGAACTGGATAAATTTCGATTCATGTATGGCTGATTTAATTGACTAAAAACGCAGTTAATACTAAAATAAACCATAAACAAAACCTAAGCAACAAGTCACGCTGCTTTCACAATCAGTCTTCACTTGGCTATCTAGTCGTTTCTGGCCAATGCAGGAGTGTCTGGCACACCTTCGTATGCAAACATGCTGTGACTGGTACATTTAACTGCCAAGGCCCATTCTGTGAAAATAATCTGTCAGGCCCATTAGCTGCTCAAGATTAAGTACTAATTTCATAACTTACTATATAATTTGGAACATACAGTAAGGGTTTAGAAACACAAAGTTCTAAACACTAAAGATCATATACAACCACTTAACACATGTGGATGTTTACATGTGAGAATGTCGCATTCACATTACAGCATTTTGAATCGCGGGCAGGTTAGCCACGAATCTGCATGCGATTGACAGTGCCGATGTGTGAATGGCAAAACGCAGGACTCGCATTTGAGAGGCCATTCGTTTGAATGACACCTCAAAATGCGGTGCGGGCATGCCGCGATTGAATCTACCCGCGATTCAAAACGCTATAATGTGAATGCAGCCTAAGGATCTGGTCACCTGCAGAAGTGCATGGTGGAAACAGATTACATTTCTTTTTTTAAATCAAAAGAACAGATTACATTTCTAGTACAACAGAAATATGCATCGAGACAATTGGGTTTCACAGGCAAGAACACCAAATTTGTATTCCAATTAGCCTATCAGTGTGCTGTCAACAGTGAGTGGGCTCCAATCAGCTGGATGAAGAAGAGTCTTCACAAAGAAAACATGTTTTTATCATGAACCTCATGTATTTGTACATTTAGAGCAGGGGTCTCTAGACTATCAGTACAAGGACCACGTGAAATATTTTACAAATACTTGGAAACCAAAAAGAAAAAATCAGTTTAAAATTATTGAATCAAATTTAAGTGAATACATGAGTTTTACTTGGAGGTTTTTTTTTCTTCTTAATTGGCACAATATGATTTAGAACACAAAAAAACTTCAGTAAAACAAATCAAAGAAATTCCAAAAAACTTGAGCCTGTCAGAGTCACCAACAAAGACCCACCTTACATTAGAGACCCTTATCAAAGCCACCCTTACATCAGACTCCCCTCCTACATCACAGTCCCCATCAAGTTCCCATTACATCAGAATCATCATCAGTGTTCCCCTTTACAGTAAGGGGATGACCCCATCCGAGTCCCCTCTTACATCAGAGGGCCAGATTAAAATCTTACAGCAGGACAGATTTGGCCCACAGGCAGGGCCATGGATAAGAGGGTATCACTGGGGGATAAAGGGGTGTACTGGGCCTAGGCCAGCAGGGTGAATCATATGTGGGCAGGGAGGGTAATCTGCAGTTTAAAGCTGGCTTCTCCTCTCCCTTCCACCAGTTTCAGCTGCTGCAGAGAAAGCCATACTGGGGATCGGTTCCAGTAACTGCTGCCCTGCCATACCGATCAACCTCACTCTGCACCCCCCTTCTACCCAGTAGCGATCGACCCATATCGTTTAATCGATGCCGATATGATACCGATTTTTCGGCCATCTCCCAGGCCGATAGCCGATATTACGTGCCGATATTTTGTAGATTTAAAATGTATTTTTCACTGTCCTTTTACTTTTTTTCTTTTTCCATCACTGTTATTGCTGTCACAAGGAATGTAAACATCCCTTGTGACAGTAATGGGCAGTGACAGGTACACTTTATGGAGGGAATCGGGGGTCTATAAGACCCCAAACCCCTCCTCTGCACTTGAAAGTATTCAAAACGTCAAGATCAGCGTTTTTGAATACTTTCTATTTTTTTAAAACTGGTGCCTTTAAGATGCCCATAACCCGGGAAGTGATGGCATGACATCGCTTCAGGGTTACTAGATCCGAGACCCAAATGAAGCATCGGCTTTGTTCGGGTCTTCGCCCAGCCGGCGGACCTGCCAGCTGGTTGCTCGGGCTTCTCGGTGGGACGGGAGAACCTGGGTGAGCTGCAGAAGGCGGTGGGGGGGGGGGGGCGACGACATCCCTTTCCGCTGCTTGTAATATCAGCCGAGTGGCTGCTGAGCCGCATCGGTTGTTATTACATGAAAGCCGACCGTCCGCTCCAAAGAATGGTACTGGGGTGCTGCATGAAGCTGCATGCATCACCTAGGTAAAACCCCTTGAGGAATATTGGTACAATCGGGTACATTTGTGATCAATACTTCCAAAAACGTGAATATCGGCCGCACCTAGGCACCGATCACTCATTGTATTCATTCATACAGTGCCTTCAAAGAGTATTCATACCCCTTGAAATTTTCCACATTTTGTCATATTACAACCAAAACCGTAAACTTATTTTACGTTCTTCTAACAAAGGGCCAGTTTATTGTCCTTCAGACTTTAGGAGGGCCGGAGTGTGGCCAGCAGGGGCAGAAAATGTCAAGGGCCCGGCATCAGTGAGAATAAATATGGCCTCAGGGCTGGTGGTCAAAGAGGAGGAGTAATGCCCCTATTAGTAGGAGGAATAGTATCCCATCATTGGTACCGTATCGGTGAAAGAAATAGTGCCTCGTTTTTGGTGTCAGTGGGAGGAATAGTGCCTCATATCAGTGTGAGAGGGGCCAGATAAGGACTAGCAAAAAAGCTCAAGCTCTGTCAGATTGGATGGAGAGCGTCTGAACAGCAATTTTCAAGTCTTGCCACAGATTCTTAATTGGATTTAGGTCTGAACTTTGACTGGGCCATTCTAACACATGAATATGCTTTGATCTAAACCATTCCATTGTAGCTCTGGCTGTAAGTTTAGGGTCGTTGTCCTGCTGGAAGGTGAACCTCTGCTCCAGTCTCAAGTCTTTTGCAGACTCTAACAGGTTTTCTTCTAAGATTGCCCTGTATTTGGCTCCATCCATCTTCCCATCAACTCTGACCAGCTTCCCTGTGCCTGCTGAAGAAAAGCATCCCCACAACATCATGCTGCCACCACCATGTTTCATAGTGGGGATGGTGTGTTCAGTGTGATGTGCAGTGTTGGTTTACCGCCACACATTGCGTTTCGCTTTTAGGCCAAAAAGTTCAATTTTGGTCTCATCCGACCAGAGCACCTTCTTCCACATTTGCTGTGTCCCCCACATGGCTTCTCGCAAACTGCAAATGGGACTTCTTATGGCTTTCTTCTCGTCACTCTTCCAAAGGCCAGATTTGTGGAGTGCACGACTAATAGTTGCCCTGTGGACAGATTCTCTCACCTGAGCCGTGTGTGGATCTCTGCAGCTCCTTCAGAGTTACCATGGGCGTCTTTCTTGGCTGCTTCTCTGAATAATGCTCTCCTTGCCCGGCCTATCAGTTTAGGTGGACGGCCATGTCTTGGTAGGTTTGCAGCTGTGCCATGATCTTTCCGTTTTAGGATGATGGATTGAACAGTGCTCTGAGATGTTCAAAGCTTGGGATTTTTTTTATAACCTAACCCTGCTTTAAGCTTCTTCACAACTTTATCACTGACCTGTATGGTGTGTTCCTTGGCCTTCATGATGCAGTTTGTTCACTATGGTTCTCTAACAAACCTCTGAGGGCTTCACAGAACAGCTGTATTTATACTGAGATTAAATTACACACAGGTGGACTCTATTTACGTATTAGGTGACTTCTGAAGGCAACTGGTTCCACTAGATTTTAGTTAGGGGTATCAGAGTAAAGAGGGCTGAATACAAAAGCACAGCACACTTTTCAGGTATTTGTAAAAAAAAAAAAAAAAAAAAAACTTTGAAAACCATGCATCATTTTCCCTTCATTTCACAATTATGTGCCACTTTGTGTTGGTCTATCACATAAAATCCCAATACATTCATCTTTTTGGTTGTAACATGACAAAATGTGGAAAATGTCAAGGGGTATGAATACTTTTTCAAGGCGCTGTACGGCTAGGCTTTCCTAAAGTTTTCGTTCACAGAGGGGTACTGAAGTATACACCTGTGTTTTCCCTGCACCGGATGCACAGTGGTTTCTTGCAATCGCATACAGGCAGTCCCATTCAGGTCAATTGAATCTCACCACAGCTTCAGTGTCACCTACAACACTACCTCCTGCAATCCTCTTCCTGTAGGGGTACCCCAAGGTTCTGTCCTCAGACCCCTTAAATTCTCCATCTAACCTCCCTGATTCAGCTGGTAGGCTCCCAAGGCTTCAAATACCATTTCTATGCTGATAACACCAAAGCGCTCTATTTCTTGCATCGAGATCAATCACACAACGATCAGTCTCTCTTCTTATGCTATGGTGATAGGTGTAAGCCTGGACTCAAACCTCTCCTTACGGCCCCACATCCACTCACTGTCTGAATCTTGCCGCCTAAAACTATGTCCCTTGTTAACCAACGACGCCACAAAGCTACTAATTCACTTGCCTTGACTATTGCAACTGCCTCTTCTTTGACCTACCTTTGCATAGGCTATCCCCTCTTCAGTTGATCATGAATGCTGCATGCATCCACCATAACAGTTGTTTAATGTCCACCACCCCTCTCTGCCAAACCCTCTACTGGCTTCCGCTTGCTCAAAAAATACAATTCTAACTACCAATAAGAAAGTACAAAGCCATGCACAACTCTGCCCTGAACTACACACCAACCTCATCTCAAAATATTACCAAATCCATTCTCTCTGCTCCTCCCTAGACTTCTTGCTCTCTAGCTCTCGTCACCTCCTCCCATGCTCACCTCCAGAGCCTCCCCCATCCTGTGGCACTTCCTACATCAAATTGCCCGGCTTCTCCTAAATATCCACCTTTAGGATATCATCCATGACAACATATTCCTCAAACTGACGTTTTACATTCTCCATCAGTCTCCCCTTATTTTGTAAAGTGCTGCGCAAACTGTTGTCCCTATGTAAATACTGTATAATAAATTTGGCCTTTCGAGGTAGAGACATTCAAAAAGTAGAGAACTCAGGAAAGCGATCATAACTCCCACTTATTGGAGGCTCAGGAAACACCAGTGTATATACATATGTATATGAAAAATGTATCCAGTTATGTTCTCTATATAATTAAAAACACTGTGCCTGGGTTCACACTCTTGCAATGCGGGAACCAGCGCAATTCCCAGTACGGGTTCCTGCATTACATCTCCCCCGCAGGCAGTTAACACTGCCCTCTGTGAACCGCTGGGGGTGTCAATACAAGTTAAGGACACCCCCAGATCGCTTCACAGATCGCAGTGCAAACTGTGGATTCAGACAGGAATCGGATCGCATGGGTGTGAACACCCATGCAATCCGAATCTAGTTTGGGGGGGGGGGTGGGGGGGAGTCCCTACACCTTTTTTGTGCGAATCCAATGTGAGTTCAGCCATACAAACTGTATGGCTGAACTCGCATTGCACAGACATCACATGTGATCGGCACAGCAATGCGGGTGTAATCATATGCAATGTCTGTTTGCACGTGTGTCAACCCAGGTTTAAAGTAAACATTCCTATTCCCCAAGCATGAAAGCATTAAGAAACCTTTATAATCTGCCCCATAAGTTTTTTTTTGAAAGGCACGCCTCCAATCTGCAAAGTGAGCAGTCTAAGCAAACTAAACAGCACTGTTAAGGATATGAAAATTTTGTCTTTTTGTCAAAAGAAAGCAACTAAGCGCTCATCTCCAACCATTACTTCTTTTTTTTTTTTAAAGATATTTTTACTGAATTTAATAAATTCCAAGGAAGAAAAAAAAAAAAAAAACTACAAATACCATACATTTGTACAGAGCAAACAAAAAAAAATGTGTACAATAGCAAAACAATAAAATTGGTTTAAATCAACTCATGTCTAACAATATTATGAACTGGGTTGCACATACTGCATTGTATAATATAAACAGACATACCATTTCTCTGGACAAAATGCACTCAACCATTACTTCTACTCCAAAAGCAGCAGTGTTAAAAGTGATTGTAAAGCTGTCTAATTTTTTTTTTTTTTTTTTTTTAATAACAAACATGTTATACTTACCTGCTCTGTGCAAGGGTTTTGCACAGAGCAGTCCCGATCCTCCTTTTCTGGGGTTTCCCCGCGGTGCTCCTTACTCCTCCTCTTACATAGAAACACAGAAAAAGACTGAGTAGTCCATCGAGTCTGCCCCTTTTTATTTATTTATTTATTTTTTTTATAATTTTTTTTTATACATTAACCTTGTTGTTGGACTATAGATTTATGTTTATCCCAAGAATGTTTGCAGCCATTTACTGTTGACTGTCTCACAACCTCTGTAGGTAGTTTATTCCAATCATCAACCACCCTTCTCGAGTGCATTAAGATAAAAAAACACCTGCCTTTACAACTCCTTTAAGATCACCAAAAGTCATGTAAAAGCCCTGCTGTATCTGTACACTTCCCCACCACAGATTGGTATGACATGCACAGGAGTGGCCACACACAGCTTCTGTTTAAATTCCTCCAAGCGCTAGACAGAAAGTCAAGGAGTATGCAAACAACATTTTTTCACACAAAGGTTTGTTGCATTTATGAAATTCTATAGTCTTATGCTATCTGGTCAGTTTAAAAGCTAATGGCACTTAAACTCTTCCAACAGCTGAGCTGCCTTTACCTAGTTAGACCTGACATTTAAAAAAAAAAATTAATATAAAGAAAGCCCATATAGTCACAACAAAGCAGAAAGGAAGACAATCTCCCCAATGGGATCATATATGAGATAAAGAAAGAGCACTGACCTATTCCTGATACAGAACTCAAATGGTTTTATACAGTGGGGGAGGTTTAGATATGTGTGTGTATAGCAAATGTTCAGTCAAAATGATATTTAGTAAAAACTGAAGAGTGTGTGTGTGTG